>CM067369.1:219711832-220311832 GCA_034401795.1 Chaetoderma sp. LZ-2023a | reverse complement strand
AAGTTATAATTGGAAACCTATGGCGGGAGGTGTTATATCCTCATTTAAATAGCAAACAATAACCATCTCGGAATAGTCTCATGAATAATTAAGGTCATAGAGTGAAATTGCCCATCTAATTCATGAATCCGAGCCGTCGATCAAGTATATAACTTTATAATCAATGGCGGAATCCACTTTAAGCTATGCCCCGCCCACCTCGAGCTAAGCTCCACCCACACTTCGCCCCTGTTGTGATCGATCTGACTGACTATCAATTTCCAGAAGACTAGACAGGTAGGCTGTTGGATATTTTGAAACTAAATTGACTGGGCGATGTTGCTGCCTATGGCAACAGCATGTTTATTAAATGGTAAAGGCATACAATTCGTACAACAACGATTAGTCCATCATCAATTATGCATTCGTGACGAAATTATCTACATCATTCATGACGTCATCCTACACGTCATGTAGTTGATTATGACGTCATATGATGGATGGATAAACTGAAAAGGTCCGTTACATCACATATAGGTTGGTGTTACAATCATAACTGACAGAAATTTATACTTCATCATGATGCTGAAATTGTCCGTCAAGTGTACACACTGTATGTGGTATAATGGATTTAATAAACATATTCTGCTGAAAGTTTTTAGAATAATTTGACCGGGCGCCGTTGCTAAAAGTTGATTCATCCATAAACGCATTAGCATGTAAACACTGTATAGGCGTATGAACATGTTTGGGGGGGGGGGATTTTTCCTCTCCCATAGTGTATCCCCATAGTGCCCCCCCCTAGGCTTTGGCCCCACCTATAGTTTATCCCCCACCCCAGATCTAAGTACGTTCTCACAGACCTGCACAGGAGAATTAAAATAAAAGGTCGGCAATTTAAGAAAATAAACAGAGAATTAATATTTTAAAGACCATTACAACAGTAGAAAGGTGACGGGTGGGCGGCTGCTCTGATTGGTTGAGAGCTTGAATTACCCATATGATGACATTGCATGTTGTTTAATCAATAATGTGTTGTAAAACAGGGTTCTAAGACGTCATATTAGGCAGCAGATATGATACTAATCTTGGGACACGTAATTGTGTTAATTAAATTAGTTCTTTATGACGTCAGATACACTCACAGGATTTTGACTCACATGGTCATATGGGAAAACCTGGAACTGGATATGCTACATGCCGGGTCAAGGATCAACACTCTCATGATGGTAGTTGATGTGTGAAGAACATTGGTTACAGCGGCCTAATATGCGTATCACTGTTATAATCAAGTCATATAAGTTCAGACAGAAATCTGTGAATGTCTTGTCAGGCAATATTTGTATGTGAGAGAATGCATGGTATCCTGATTTGATACAGATGTCAAAATAAGATTGTTAGATCCAAGCTGTCAGAAAGTCGTCTAATCTATCTTGATGCAACTGGATCAATCCGCTGAATATTGCTCCATGTGAAAATCTAAAGATCGGGTTGGCCTAATAAAGATGGCCGACTATTCAAATACCATGTCCCAATGAATAGCCAATTTGACAGTTAATCAGAGTCACATGCATATTTGTTCATAAGATATTGAAAAACTTTTTGACCCACCACTCGATGACCAGATGATTCTAAGATTCAGATATCATTTAGACGCTCGATTACCTATTCTTTATTCTTGTACATTTACCCATTTTGATATAGAATTATTTGAAGTTCATTTGGAGACTGTAACCACATAAAGGTAAATTGGACATATTGACATACAATATTGTATGGCGGCATCTTATTTAAATTGCCTGTTAATTCATTCAGTCATCTTACATTATTTGAAAGCTATAAGTAATTAATAAATTTCTATCATTAATCAGTACAGTTAGTTTGAGTAATTTCTTCAAGAGCTGTGTTCTAGAATCAGTGGGAAATAGGGAAGCTATTTTCCGAATCTTCATTCTTCCGGATGACTCTGAGCATCGAGTCATAGTCCATCTTAGTAAGTCAGTATCAGAGCTCGACTATTGTCTTAAGTACCCCTACAAGATGTGGAATTCAATTCAAGTGCAATGAGATCTTGTCTGACCGAACATGGATGAACATGTTATAACTTTATAGAATCCACTTATGGCGAAACATTCAAGGACATTATGTTTGCTGTGCATTCGTCAAGTAGCTGGTTTAGACATGTTTTTTGTCTCTGATTCTTAAGAGGTCATGGTCACTTTTACCAAGTGGAGCCTCATGTCTAATTTCTGTTATCATATCTGCATCATTCGTAATAACTAGATCCAATAAGTTAGCTGCCTGATGGGGGTCTGTGCCTCGTTGGCTCGATGGTGTGTTGAAGGAGAAAACTGTCTTGGAGAGGTTGCACAAAGACTTGACCAACTGGGTCCAAGGATAGTCCAGTTGTCCAATCTATGTTGGGAAAGTTGAATACCCCTGTGATCAGCATGTAATCTGCATGGCTTTCATCAATAGTTTCAAATAATGATAGTAAATTATTGTTGCTGGTGTCATCAGAACCTGGGCTGTGGTATATGTATCCAGGTAAAAATTTTCTATTGTCTAGTGTTCTCCATGTACACCACACCGATTCACTGAAATTGCTACTGTTGGGTGGTTCGTACTTGTGAGCTTTCAGTGTTTTATGTGCAAAAATTGCAACTCCTCTGGCAGGGGCATTGTTTGTGAATGTGTCATAATTAACCAGTTGTAATTCACTTAGTTGTATAGGGATACGTGTATTACTGTTTGTGGGAAAGACTTCTCAGATACATACCAATGTGGGATTATCTTCTATAATGCTCTTCAGTTCCTCTCATTTATTTATGAAACTGTCGGAATTAGTGAATATACAGGTTGGGACAAATTGATTGGGTTTGCTATTTACACTATTTACATTACTACTCGTGACTCTACTTAGTCAGTTAGAGCTTGGTCTTGGTCATGCAGAGTCGACCTTGAGCACTCTCTTATTTCGTATCGCGTACGTGTCCTTTGGGTGAGCAAGTCTCAGTTCAGCTAATTCACATCCACGATACCTTTGCTCCTCACTTTCCTTTGGAGTGAAGTCAGGGTTTACGTATACCTTACTAGGGGAGTGCTTCATTCCTATGTTGTATTTCATTGCTCCTTTAAGGAGCTTTCTCTACTCTCCTCTGATCTCAACACTATCTTAATGGGTCTGGGTTTAGTTGACTTTTTCCCTAGACAGAAGAATGATTTAACTTCCATTGGGGGGGGGGGGGTGGAGGTGGGGGGGGATGTCTGCCATTACTGTTATTAGTTCTTCAATTTTAATCTTGTCCTCGTTCTTCTTGTCCAGGTCAGACTTACACTCACTTTCTGTGACATTTACCAGAATCACATTGGTTTTTCTCTTTTGCCTGTCTTCAAACTCTTGGAAGCATTCACAGACATTTTGCTCTATCTTAGTGTCAATATCTTGCATCTGTTCATCTCGGATGTTGCTTTGCAATTCCATCATGGATAGAATTCTATCCATTTTTTCCTCAAGTTTGGAAAGACGGTTATCACTGGCTTTCTTTTTTATGCCACCTCGACACAGGGAGCAGTGCCATATGAGGCCCAAGTGTTTTTTCTGGAGAACTTTGTGATCACTCGCAGCGATCTGGTATTTGGTATGAAACCAGTTATCGCAGTTTTCACACTGTATACCCAAGTCGGTGCTCTGAACTTCTGTGGAACATGTACCGCACATATTTTCATTGGCCATTGTCTCCCAGTCACTACTTATTATAGACTTCTGCCTGATCTTCGCCACTTCTGACATTTTGAACCTAGTTTAGAATAAATTCAACTGTATCTATTTAAATTTGAAATACAGTATTCTCGATGTTTGGAGGATGGACAGTATTGTGTATGATATGAATTTATATTACAAATGTAAGTGATTTATTGTGTGGTGTGTGTCTCACTTTACAGTACCTGCTTTTCCTTTAGTTCCTCGACCTCTTGAAGTTATCTGTGCCACTTTGAGTGTTTTCAGATTCTGTATGATGGTTGTGTGTGTGAGTTCCAGAATGTATGTGTGAGAGAGTGAATTTACATGACTTTAATTAATGAATAAATAACTTTCCACCCAGCCTATGTACTTGTTTAAGCCACACGGTATATGCTCAATTCCAGCATTCGCTGGTCATATTAATTAACCTGTCACCCTCCCAGCTAATTTATGCATGCTTGGTGTATGAATATGTATCTAAGGAGCTGGACTTGGTTGCTGAGTGCATCTTGGATAGTAATTTTGTGTCACATGAGATAACTTGAGGTATCCATGTGAAACTGAGTTGGTTTAATCCGGCTATCCCATAGGTGTAATTTAGTAACTAAGATATAGTTCAGGACTATTTGGCGTCAATTAAAATCTGACCAGATCAGGTTGCAGTAATGGGAGGCAGGGAGAACAGCTGAGTGAGAGAGGGGAAGTCAGAACTGTGTTTAATAGGACCGGACTGTGCATAGCAGGAGTGAGAGTAAAAACCTATAAAGGTTAGCACAGTGAATTGCATGGCATTTACCTAGAAATATAGACATGGCTGTTTTTCGGCATTGTATGGCAAATTAAAGGATGAGAACTGAATAACCAGGCTTCATGGATTCAAATGACGGCTATTCGGTGGGATTGCTGTAGAGAATCTGGCATCCGAAATGTTGTCTTGTAAGCTATGGGGGTTTCTGATACGTGAGTTTTAACCTGAAAACCATGGTATTCAAAGCAACATCACTGTAAATAAATTCGCCTATATAGCATTTCATCAGCCAGTGTTTAAGTTTCATCTATTCCTCAATTCAACGAACTTAATGTGACATATAAGAACTTTGTCACTCGTAGCCGGGTAGTACAACCATATTGCGAAATATATATATATATATATGTATTTACCCTGTTACAATTTGGCGCTGTGAGTAAGATTGAGGACATTGTAGAACTTTATTAATACAAGTGTGTTTTACCTTAGTAAATATAGTATTGTTTAGAGTATTGTCATAATGAACACCATCTTTCAAATATGAGTAATCAACCTTGGAAGCACTTTCATGGTACATTTTTCTCTTGCCAAATGTTTCCACGGCAGACTTGGTAACTTCTTTGTGAAGATTCGTGACTGTTACACCACATCTCTTCTTTTCGAGAGAATGTAGTCGTTTACATGCTTTATATCCATTTCTAGTGTGGTTTGTTGATGTGCAAGTTCTTCTGTTGAAACGCTGCTGTTTGTCAATTTATCTTTCTGCTGTTGTATTCAGCTGATAACTTTAGTGACACTGGCACTATGGTGGCTATTATTAGTGAATAGTTCCTAACGTTGGCATACTGTATTACATTGTCTATGGTCCTCTTGATATTATCTATTCTTGAACTGCCCGGGGAATACAAGATTTCTTCATTGCCACTGTAATGGTATTTGCTCGTGAAACTGCATATGCTAGCCAGTAGGACAATCAGTAAGTTAGTTGTGGGATATCGCAAACGTATTTCCCTGGTTTTGCACCTTATGTGGCTGAAGAGGTCATCATTGATATTGATATTGATATTGTTGGAGTGCCTCACAGTCCTTGGGGTCATCAATTTCCTGGTAGCATACACAATCATCAGCGAATAGCCTGATATCTGAGGAAATGTCCTTTATGTGGACTGAAAAGAGTAATGAGCCTAGAACGGTTCCTTGAGGTACTCCAGACACAATGTCGGCAATGTTTGATTTGGCACCATTGACTACTACACACTGTTTGCGACCTGTTAAGAATGAGTCAATCGAATTTAGTATGTTTTTGACACACCATATTGGTGCAATTTAGATTTCAAATGTTCATGTGGAACAGTATCAAAAGCCTTTTCAAAGTCGAGAATAAAATTGTCCACTTGTTTCTGTGTAGCAATAGATGAAGCCCAATCATTGATGACATTAATTAGTTGAGATTCACAACTGTGGAATTTTCGGAAGGCATGTTTTATGTGAGTTAAGATGTTATTTTGTTCGAAATGGCTCATTAAATTAGAGCAGATCATGTGTTCCAGCATCTTACAGCAAATGCATGTGAGGGAAACCAGTCTATAGTTACTTGGTAAGGACCAGCCTCTTTTTTATATAAAGGACAAATGTTTGCCGATTTCCATTCATTTGTGATAACTCCTCTGTCTAAGGACTGTTGGACAGATGTGATAGTATGTCTGACAGTTCAGTTGACAGTTCTTTGAGTATTCATGGATGTTCTTCGTCTGGCCCCTACGGCCGTTGATGTTTTCAAACCATTTAATAATTTCTTGATTCCATTTGGGCTGATGGTGATGTTTCCCATTTTGCTTGTTTTAGGAATTGAGTATGGTATGTCACAAAAGGTTGTTTCGGTGAATATGCTAGTAAATTGGCTGTTAAGTGCTTAGACTTTGCTGAGGTCAGTATCTGTGATAATTCCATTTGTTTTGAGTGGCAGGACTCTTTGTTTGTCAGATTTTTGCTTGTTAATATACTTCCAAAAGGGGCTTGAGTCAGCTTTGATCTCACCAAGCAAATTGTTGACAAAGCTGAAGTGGAAATCTAGAACTTCTTTCTTAATTTGCTTTCGCAGAGCTTTCCAACTATCCTTAAGGCGTATCCTGCCAGTCTTTTTAAACTGACTGTGTGCTTTGTTCCTGCGCCTAATCAATGCCCTTATCATGTTGTTTATCGAGGGTAATGATTGTTGGGAGCGAGATAGCTTACTAGGTACATTGTTTTTGGTGTTTTCATTTAGAAAATTCCTAATTAGTTGTCAATTGGTTTCGATACCATGGCCATTCCCATGACCATTGAAGTACTTCGTTCTTGCAAACTCCAATGTATCTTTACGCATAGTGCCATAGTCTCCTTTAGAATATTGAAAGAACTGTTTACATGGTTTCTTTTTGTCAGAGATGTTGCAGATGAGGGTGGCCATAGCAGCATCATGGTCCCTGAATTTGTCTGGTGAGTGAAGTTTACTTAATTGAGCGGGTAATATTGTTGCGATTAAATCTAGTGTTTCGTTCACAGGTTGGGAAAGACACTAGCTGTTCCATGCTATATTCATCAAAGATGTTAATTAAGGCTTGGCCATCTGAATCTGATAAATAGGCACCCAGTTCTGTGCTGAGTTTTGTTTTCCAATCAATTTTCCTGTAGTTAAAGTCGCCGAGAATGTGCATATTTGGAAGGTGGTTGATTTTATGTTTTGACTTGATCATGAGTAGCTGATTTCTTAGTAGGATAATGTGAGCTGATGGTGCATCTTGTTCCCTATACGAACTGCTGATATAGTAGTGGTCTTTTCCATTTATTGGCAATTTTGCCCATACTGATTCTGAACCGTTTTCTAAGTCGTAAACTTGTGATGATCCTAAATTTTGCTTCACTAACAAAATAGTCACTCCCTCACCCATTACTCTATCATTTCTGAATATATCATAGAGTAATTCCTGTGGAAATAGCTCATTTGATTCGACTGATTTGTCTATTTTGGTTTCTTGAAAGGCTACGATGTCTGGATTGCATGTTTATAGATATGACTGTATTTCAAGTTTTTTTCACCGATGCTATTTATATTGATTGATACCATGGTGATTTGTTTTGGTTTTACAGTTTTATCCTTCTTGACAGATTTCGGCCGTGGTAATCCACTAATTCCTTAAAATCGGTTACTAATTTCAAGATCTGCCAAGGATGAATAATTAGATAGGTTGATGTTGTCACAGTTTGGACACATCCAAGTACAGTTTGTCGTTTTCATTACCTTGTAGTCTGCATCAGAGATTTGTGAGCGTTTGGTATGAACCCATTCTTTTACACGAATCACATTCTACTCCTGAGTCCGAGTTTGGTACCTTCTCTGCACAAAGGCCACATGGTGCACAGCAGTTTGGGCAGTACCATTTGTCCTCCAATATCTGAAGAACTTTATATGCTTTGCTGTCAACATTTGTGCAATGTGTGTGTGTGTGTGTGTGTGTGTGTGTGTGTGTGTGTGTGTGTGTGTGTGTGTGTGTGTGTGTGTGTGTGTGTGTGTGTGTGTGTGTCCAATTGTCACAGTCATCACACTGAATTGCTTTGTCTGATTTCTTTACTAGTTTCTTGCATACTCCACATCATCTATTGTGTCCAGGACTTTGTTCGTCACTGGCGAGGATCAATAATATGACGAGATGCTTAGAACTACTTCTTTTTGGGTCTGTATACCTCCAGGTATTTCTTGCTGTTGGTTTAGCGCTGTTTAGGAATACTTGTACTGTCTTTGATGTGTACTGACTGGGCGGTTTTGCTGAGCCCAATGGGGACTGATTAACCTTGTTCATGTTGTTAGCTGGCAATGAAAGTTGGATAATGAATAACAGGGTGGTGGTGAACAGTTTCAGATTCATGTTGTTCTCTATGCCAGTGTCACCTTGCCACAAAAGTGTGGATGTGGAAAGCAGTGACGAATATAATTGGGACTACTACTGAGGTTAATTTAGTTTGTTCTCCATCCGCTCGACCCCTCTGCACTTCGTAGCTTTATTCAGTAATAATCTGAGTTATAAATGGCTGTTTTGATTGGCTGTGAGGATTAATGTGAGCTCGTTTGGCCGAGCATGCCAAAACATGTCATAACTCTGTAGAATTGCCCACCACCCCATCCTCCCAAACCCTCCACAACTCATATCTTTATTCAGTAATGAGCAGGGATATAAAGGGCTGTTGTGATTGTCTGTGAGGAGTGTAGTTCGGATCGAACGGTCAGATACCGGCCGTACCAGCTAAGCTGGGTACGCGTCGCCCGTCCTGGATTCATTTCCTGAACACGCCCCCCTGGGTAGAGCCATAAGCGTATATAGGTCTATGGAAGCGATAGCGTTGCGAAAATGACTAAGTTTGTTAAAACGCATGATGCGCATGCGCGCGCCAGGATGCTGTTTTTGATAGAGCGTGTAGTTACGACCAAGATAGGATGGCGCTTTTATTGTACTGAGACGGTACCCTGTAATCCTTATTGTTTGCTTGTTCCAGTTAAATATGTCATTGATCAGGACCAGAATTTAACGGGCTTTTTAAATCTGTAAACCATTTCAAAATCGGTTGGGAAATGGCTGAGTTATCCACGGTAAACCCTTCTTGATTATCTTGAAATATTGCTGTGACGTCAGAATCACGTGGACGCAAAACTTCTAGAATGTTCTAGACCATTCGGCTGCGCTATTATTAACTACGCGCTGATTGGCTGTTGCTCGAACGATGATTGGTTGGAGCCTGCACCTGTGACGTCACGAGGAGTATAAAAGGAGATGCGATCCAGGGATCGAGAGCATCCTCGCCCAGGGGCCGAACAGGTTGGATCTGTACCAGCTACTATTAGCGCGACAGACAATACACGTTTTACTTCGCTATGTGTCGGGTTTTTATCCTGTAGCTGGCAGTTGTCCAATCCACCACACTAAAACAATTGTGTAACTCCCTACTTACGGGAGTAATTTGGAACGTCTGATAATTGTTCACGAATATCAATATCTACTTCGGAACACAAATTTGCGGTGAGGCTTTTACGGCCTTAATATGTGAGTCTACAGATGTAGAGACAGGATGTTCTTTGATGGATGACTCGCCGGATCTGCCAGCCATGCCTAAAAGTGGTATTTCAACCGTCACCGCACTAATGTCGTGTAGGTTCTTCTAACTTTCGACTGCAGCAAGTAAACTCTGCCCGGTGCATCTTCAGAGCTGGCTGACGTACTCAGCACTGTTACGCTTTGTTTTTTTATCTTCATCTGCATCCAACAACCCATGCTTGTGATCGGGTTGTTGACAACTTCCATCCATACCATCGGTGTATGGGAACTTTCTTCACCACAGTAGTACTATCGTATTTTTTGCTGCCTGCTCATTAGACATCCTATTAGGCTTACAGTGCTGAGCGATGTACTCCCGCCATGAGTGTTCTTGCGGAAATCTTGTTTGCGGAAAACAGCTTGCGGGAACCAACCTGCGGGAAGTTTCTAGCTTACGGAGAATGCATCATTTCACGTCAAACTACGGAATGACGTATCAATTTCAGTAACATGGTAGCCTAACTTAAGAATGACTACCAAGTATTCAAGTAACTATACTTCGCAGTTTAATTATTTCTCTATATGTATTTTGTTAATTATATTGTATCCGTAAGAACGGTTCCGATGACTAAAAGGAACCGTAACAGTCTTAGGACCGCTAGTTATAATTTCTGTATCTGTTTATAGTTATTCTCATTTTCCTCCATGTGTTGCTAACCACACTATAGTAGGTTCGTTAACCTGTACTGATATGTATACCTTGATCATTTAATACCGTATTGATTGTTCTGGTTAGATTATGTATATATATATGGCCAGTGGCCATCCGTTCATATGTTTTGCTTATTCATAGAAAATATAGGACTGCAGTGTACATAGGAAACACTATACAGCAACACTTAAATATGCAGCACTTTCTCCCGCCACCAACAATTTTTCACTGAGGTCGCTGACCGTGCTATAACTCTGTTTAGCCGGGCATGCTACCGACTAAACCTTTTCTATTCAGCTCAATAGGATAGGTTCAAAATGATTAGAGACACTTTCTTCATTACGTACTCTGTAATATACTCTTCTCTTCCGGTAGTGCGATAATCTAGCCCCGCACTCTGGTAAGACTCATAACTCCAAGATTGTCTCTCTTCATGTTCCACTCAGCCTTGTGGCTTCTTAATTGTTTGGATGTCCCTATCCGCACCATTGTGCTGATCCGACTCTGGGAAACTATTGGGGTTTCCGAGCGGTGATGGCCAGGGTGTGGTGTTACATACATTTCCCTTGTATCTTTGGATAGTTAGTAGTTAGCACTTTAGCCAATGTAGGAAAGCACTGCGAAAACATATATTAATTATAATTTTTATTACTGAACAAACCTCCCGCACTGCAGTGCAAAACAGGGCAACTGGTATATAAACCTAACGACAGGTTAAACGGTTAGTTCCATAGGACCGGTAACGGGCGAGATACCTACCCCCACCGAATTCCATAAGAATGCCTGGGCATGATATTTAGATCTGCCATGCCCTTGCGGGAAGGACATTTACGGTGGGTATTCGTCTCTCTTACCCCCCACCATAACGATAGAACAATGGTCTAATAATGCTTTCGTTAAAAGTAACCCATGTCCAGTAACGTTTTATGTGGCTACGGGGCGGGATGTCCGGATTCTTATCCAGTTCGGAGATCTTGCTACATAACATGTATGAGCGCTGTCTTCAGTATTGATGTCTTAGTGCATCTGTTCTCAGTGACAGCCATGTCTAATAGCTAGGTAGATCCCAGCCACTTGCGGCCAAAAATAATTCTTGTTTTGAAAACAACTAAAAGTGAATTAAGTAAAGCAGAAGGCCTGCATAAATAAAGCGGCAACTACTAATTCAGCATACCAAGAATCACATAAGATGGTGACGAGGGAATCCATCTGGAATCGCCCGTCCTGTCTTCACGTAAAACAGTACGCACCCCTATATTCATAATCTCACTAGGTATGGTCTTTTCTTTCTAAAGCATTTTTGGTTGAAATATTAGAGTGGGCCCATTTTTGCCTACTATTCTTCTCCCGCTTTAAGCGGTGGCGACACCTTCCCAAAACGGAGGCCTGCGCGTGGCACTTGCCTCTCGCAAGGATTCAGCGACGACGGCCCACGCCAGGATATTACTCCTCACCCAAACTAGGCCTAGGAGTAGTGCCCGGTGAGGCACATAACTTTTCGTCCGAGATAACCTTCTTCTTTTCAGCATAGAGGTATAATAACTTATATTAAGTTAATTAGTTAAGTCTCGTGTACGGGAGCCTCCCTTGCAGGGATACCTCTGCAGACCTATGAGTCTGTGTGATACCTCCGGGAGCCCCATGTTTAAAAGTTCATCTACCTGTCTCGATGTCTCGTATTATCGGATGCTCTTACTGTAGTATTATCTAGCATATTTATAATTGTTTAAGTAAACTCATTGTATAGACTTATATTTTTAGGTCACCAAATCAAATCTTGTAAGACCATAGATCACGAAATTGCTATGGACAGGCATACTGGTGACACAAATTCTTGGGATGAGACAGTTGTGTTTAATGTTCGCGACGATGGTCGCACGGCACCACCGGAACGATTGAGTTCCACCGGCCTTAGGAGCTGGTTTTTGTTTCTCACAGGGCAGTCTCGTATAATGTCCGCCATAGGCCCGACACTACCTGGCGAGCTACAGGGGGCATGTGACCTCATTTGGCTGAACATGTTTGAAAGCGTTATAACTCTGTAGAATTTCCCACAGCCCAACCCCTCCACACCTTGTAGCTTTATTCAGTAACGATCTGGGATATAAATGGCTGTTCTGATTGGCTGCGAGCGGTCACGTGACCTCATTTTGGTCCCTCACCCATCCGTTTCATGTTTCCTTACACCAGTCAATTTTCACCCATTACACCTGTCAATCATCTACACCCGTCAATTAATCTACATCCCAAGACAGTACATGTGTGATAATCAGCTGTTCTGATTGGGTGAGAGCTCTCCCTCCCTCCCTCCCTCCCTCCCTCCCTCCCTCTCTCTCTCTCTCTCTCTCTCCCTCTCTCTCTCTCTCTCTCTCTCTCTCTCTCTCTCTCTCTCTCTCTCTCTCTCTCTCTGCACTGTATGATGATCAGCTGTTCTGATTGTGTGAGAGCTTGCTGACTTCTCTCTCTCTCTCTCTCTCTCTCTCTCTCTCTCTCTCTCTCTCCCTCTCTCGCTATCTCTCTCTCTCTCTCTCTCTCTCTCTCTCTCTCTCTCTCTCTCTCTCTCTCTCTCCTTCTCTCTCTCGCTGGTTTGGGCCATCACTTTTTTCTCGGACTTTTTTGTTTTCGTTTCATTTGAGTTTCTGTGTATGTGTTGTACCAAAAATAAAATTCTAAGAGGGATAGCAATTATTTCCATTAACTACGAAAGGTGAGAGAAACACCATAATGACTGTCCTCACATAGAGCGGGGACTTGGTGAGAGTCCCAACAAATGTGAGAAACACTGCTGGACATAGTATCTGATTCGCATTTCATGCAGTATGTGGATGACACCCCCACCCCTACTCTGTGCATGTGAGTGTTTATTATATCACGTGGTCGTATGCCTCGTACACATTTTTTTTAATGTGCGTGTGAGGTAACTTTATGGGGACATTTTATGGGGATCCATTGACTATGATGTAGGTCATCTATGAGATACTCTAAAAGCTCAATACTGAAAAAAAGATAAAAGAGATGAGACACCTTAGATGCGTTTCCAGAGAGTACAGTCTCGTAGCATGGCATGAAGCCTAAAACCAAACAATCAGACCTGGTTCATGCACACACATCACTTGTACCTTGTGTACCATTAGTGAATATAGTTCTTAGGAAATACTAAACACATCAGGAATAATTGCTGCAGCCAGTGATATGTAATGCCCAAAGATGAGAAACAAGAAAGAAATTCAGAAACTAAGCAGTAATATAAAGAAATCATAATAAAGACCCAGAGGTATAAGCGAAACCACAGGTAGAATACGTAAAGCGATAAGGAAGAAGCCCCTCCCTCCAGAACGAAGTAAGATGTCACTAATATAGCTAATGTTAATGAGGGAACAGGACCAATAGCAGCTCATGGGGGTGGGGTGGGGGTATCTGAGTTTGTCAAGGCACATTTAGTATCAAATGATACTGTTGTCATTTCAGTAATCTCCCCTTCAATAATTGTGAACACTACATGGAAGCCATGGAATACCATCAAAGAACCAGAAGAGGGCCATAGGACCCTGCACGTATTCCAATGTTCTATCGCACATCACTTTAAGACAGATCCACTAGGGACATAGAACATGAGTCTCACAACCAGCTTGGTTTACACACCGAGATTAGTAGAATCGATATGTCACTAATATGACTGTTTCCCAGCTGGTCAGAATCTGGACAGTGGGCTGACTACAATATGAATTTACTGCACATTTGATATGCTGTTGCTGTAAAGGTTTGGATTGAAAAATGGATAATTCTGCCAATAGGCTTCCGCTGCAATAAAAACTAGATTTGTCAATACTGACAAAAAGACATGATGAAGGCATGAAAGCCAATGGACCTTTCCAGAGTAAAGTCGTCATAAGACGTCATAATCAGCTAAGCAGCGTGTAGGATGACGTCATAATCATTACTTCATAAATGATTCTATGCGGCCTTTAACTCTTAATAGTCCGACACATTGTAAAAATGGTATGCTTTTGCTATTTAAGAAACATTTTGGAACTAATTTGACAGGGCGCTGTTGCCAAATATTCAACAGCTTACCTGTATCATTTTCTGGAAATTGATAGTCGGGAGGTTCAGGGATCGATCGATCCCAAAACGAGCAAGGGATGGTTGGAGCTTCGATAGAGATGGGCTGGGCCTAGCTAAAAGTGGAACGGCCCATTATACTATTCTTAGATGGTTTGATGATCGGTGAATGCATGGAAATTTGGGAACCCTTCATAAATTCGTTGAATGGAGATGGACATCATGCATTCTAACTAACCCTTGATAAATTGACGAATGAATACATTGCAACCAATCAGACAAAATCTGTAGATGGGCGAATGAATGCCAGGCCACCAACAAGAACCGTACTAAGTGGATTGGTGAGTTCCGTATCTTTGACAATCAGACCTATCATATATGGTCAAATGAATACCAGGCAGGCAATCAAATCCTACATACATGGATGAGGAATACGTGCTAGCTAATCATACCCTTCATCAGTGGCTAAAGAATACAATGCAACCATTCATGCGTTGTATGCCGCTCATAGATGGGCTGGTGGACACTGGATAGTCTATGAATCCCTTCATAAATGGACTGAAATAACCAGAATAACAAAAATACCACCATCCTCAGAAGAGACGAAGCATCACATGTTCAGGCACCATTCATCAGTGAGGAGTTGGCGTCCATTTTAGATCCTGTATGTTGTGACTACTCTCATCTGATCAGACCATCATTCGGTAGATATCTTTGTAATATATAAATATGTAGAGGCTTTGGGAAGAATAGGCATTAGATGTTGGCGATAGAGAAGCATGTCAAGTGCACAACCAACTACAGGGCATGTGGCATTGACTAGCGCAAGGTGACAAACAGTAGACTAACCATCACAAGTTCTACTCTGATGAATCAACGACATTCCAGTCCACTATTGAGTACCATGCCAAGAACATATTCCGTTATGCCATCCTATCTTGCACATACAATGTGTAACCATTTTAATCCTTTCCAAATGCTATGATAATATGCCAGTCAGTAAAATGCAGCCTTGCGCAAAAGCAGTCCAAGTTGATGCATTTCGAAGAAGTGTAACTCGAATTCTTCAGGTTCAGAGGTATGGATGTAGCCATATACATTTTATGTAACAAGCCATGATAGTGAGTGTACCTATGGCTATCTCATGCGCATGAACACTTAGCATCTATTAACAATGTCATTAGCGAATTGGTGTGGTAATTACTGCCAATCACATGCTTGGACATAATCGCTCACACATGCAATGCAGCCAAAATAATAAGTACTATCTTATGTATGATTACTGTATTCTGCCGCTGTAGTAGTAGAAACAGCCTACAGCTACAATCAGCCCTTCTTCACTTTTGCCCACTGTGCCTTGTTCTCAGCCGAAATCCTTAGCTTCCTCAGATCCATTCTTGACTTGAGCGTACCGATCCCTGCTTTCTTGAAGTAACCTCGTAGCACACTTAGCAGATTTATGCAATGATGTTCTCTCCTGGCTTTGTATTTGCCGGCTCAGCGTAGGGCGAATTCCAAGGCTCTCTGTGCTGGTGTGTCTTCTGGCATTCTTAGCACATGGCCAAACATGGACCATTTTTGCTGGCTGACTTTTACAGACAGCGGCGACATATTACTCAGCTTTTATAGTGCATCATTGGAAATTATGCCCTCTGGTCATCAGTATCCAGTGATGGTGCATAGGTGTTTGCGGTGGCAGGCATCGAGTTTGTCTAGAGCTGCCAATCTGTTACAGTTATACAGCATCGAGGATACGTGGGTTGCATTGTATATCCGTAGTCTTTATATCAAGGGCATCATTGATCTACGAATCCATAGCGTCCAGAACGAATGGAAAGCTATGTTCCCCATGACGCAGCGTGCAGCAATGTCGGCAGTACTGCAAAGCTGTTGCAATGCAGATGAGCTACGACTAGTGAGACTACTGCTCGCAGACACCAAGCTGAGAGTGCAAGTCAAGCCAGTGAAGTTTGCAGAGTTTGAAACATTAAACGGCTCCCCACAGGGAGATGGTCTATCACCTGTGCTTTTCACCTGTTACCTTGCTGCTGCATCGAAATCTGCGCAGGGAAATTCCACAAGACCAAATCCCTAATACACCTATCTACAAAGCATGGATCTAAAGAAAATGACGTTCCAGATCGTGGCGGCGAAGCATGAAGGAAAAGTACTATCTTATCTGGCTTATAAATGAAATAATAAAACAAACACAGTGAAACCCTTGACATAGATCTGTGTCAGATCCAGCCCATCTGCATCTTTGTTTGATATAACCTCGGAGTTGGTGTCAAAACTTTATCAGACATCTACCACACCTCATCTGCTTCCTAACCCACAACTTAAACATTAGCTGGCTGGTCTGAGGAAACATACCTCCAACTCGTTCAAGTAGTTTAAAGTTTTTGTCTTCGATGAATGCGGATCTCAATAAATTCCATAGCTTATGGCTTGCTATGATTGTCATTGCAAGAACTGCCAACCATTGATCTCAAGTCTGATTGCACTCTAATGTAGAACAAGAATGATGACGCATAAGTGGAGATGAGTCTCACAATAGCATTTTCTCACACATTAGAGATGGTATTATGCAATTGCACATGTCTGTATAGGTGGATACATGGCTGTAAGTTACCATTAGTCTATCACACATCCTCTGACAAGGACAGAGTTTGAAAAATGCTTGGTATTTCCACAATTGTGATTGGCTTTATTGTTTTATGACAATGGGGAGTCCTTGCCCAGGCGATATAGTGATGCTGTTTGTGTTGATGGTTTTAATTGGCTGATGTTTTATGTCAAGATGCCTTCCCATAACAATACGATGCTACACATTAATACTACTATGTGTTGTCAAACTACTATTATGACATCACATTCTATTTCTAAAAGATTATTAGCAATCAAAGTGTACACATTTCAAAACAAAGATTCTGGGAGTCTAGACAATACGATTGAGTTCTCTTTCACTATAACAGCTCCCTTACTGGAGTATATGCCAGAACATCGTTCTGATGTTACTCTACACCGGACTACAGACTTGTTCAAGAGAACAACACGATACAGCACACGATGTACTTCACAGTCCCAGCAATGTGAAAATACTAACCTGCATAACTCTTGTTCTTCAACATGTGATCTTGTTCTTCAACGTGTTCTCGTGTTCATCAATGTGCACTCTTGTTCATCAATGTGTACTACAAGGTATTTATGTATATCTCCATACATCATTTCTACCAGATTTACGTATCGAACATGTGCTTGAGAGATGGTACTAAGAAATTGTTTGCTTAGTGCGAAGATGAGTGGACCATACAGAAACCAGAAAATGACTTGTTCTGGTGGAGATAGATGCGCACAAGGAAGAATCGGATGAATGTGTGTGCGTCATGCTAAAGAAATAAAAATGTAAGAAGTCCAAACAATACCAGGATTATGCACATAGTTACTCGTTAAGATTACACCATTTTTCAGAAAGCTACCAACATCAGATGCTTTATGGAAAAACGAAAGCGTTTGCTAAACTTCTCAAATTAAATCATATGCTGACACCGCATCAGGTCATGTTTGAAACGAGATTGGTCTAAAACACTTCGAAAACTCAGAAAAATAGCCAACTTTGTAGAGATTAGACATGAATATTTTGTCATACAAAGCTCACTTAAAACTCGACTTCAACAGTCCAGATTGCGAATGAATCAATTGCCTGAGCGCATTAAGAGTCTTAGAAACGAAGAGGTACTAACACAGGTTGAATCTTATGTATTCTATGTTTGCATTAATGGTGCTCTATGACATGCAGAAATGTCATTCGTGCAGACGACACTGTTGCTCTTGCTACAGTTGGCAGTGATTTTGAATCACCCACCCTCTCCCACATATTTTCCTTGGCAATGTGTCTTGCACTGTTGAGGCAAAGATCACAGGCAAGCTCATTCCAACGATGACGGCATAACCTCTGCTAAGACGAAACACTAATATTAATAAGCTACTGATACTGGCCCAATATCTGACAATTTACAATTCCAGTAATATGGCTGTTGATAGTATCAGGGACGTATATATAGGGGGTACATTTACCACCTATACGGCTAGTGCAAATTTTCCTTTGTGAATTGTGAATGAATATTCGTTCTCAGTGTGGACAGAGACTGCTGGTGCTGTCAAGATAATGGAGGCATATCCTCACTGTAGATGCTATAGCTTCGGCTTGCATTGTACAGAAATCAGAAATGTGTCGTTGATTCAGCAGGTGTTGAGAGATATGCTGGGCTAAATTCTTATTTCCTGAATGTATTTCATGTTTGATGCATCCATGTATTCAACAGGTTTGATTTACCCCTGCTCATTGAGCCTATTACCAGCCTTGCAGATATTGAAGATGACCTTGTTTGCTGGAGCATCTTCACACATATGCTTAATGGACTTTTCCACTTTTAGCTATGCCCTGTCCATTTTGGGATCGATCGATCCCTGACTATCAATTTCTAGAAAACTATGCAGGTGAGCTGATGAATATTTTGAAACTAATTGCTGTTGGCAGCAACAGTATGCTACCTATGGTAGCAACAGTATCCAGTCAAATTAACTTCAAAATATTCAACATCATGTTTATAAAATAGCAGACATATAATTTATGCAACGTGTCGGACTATTAAGAGTTTAAGACACACTAAATCGAGTCATTCATGCTGTAATTGACTATGACGCCATCCGACACACCACGTAGTTGATTATGACGTCATATGATGGATGGACACACTGGAAAGGTTCATTGTATTGTGCATGGACTAACCTTTTGATGTTTTTTATGATGATGACGATCCTGCCATACCTGATAAATTCATCAGAGAGCCTACTGTATTATATGTATAAGCAAATCTCCTAATACTGTGCCTATGTTCAGAAAAATAGTAGATTACATCTATAAGAAAATAGAAAATCATAACTTTTTTTATTATGCAGTCAAGTGACTGTACTGCTACCCAATGGACATGCTGGAGCTGTCGGAAAGATTAAGGTCAGTGTAGAGAACCTAACCCCGGACACATTCCAGTGATGCCGAGATTATATATCAGATGACATTTCATCTTGGGAGTAGTCTGACCATTGACTGGATTACGGTGACATAGTGATATAATACCAATTATATGTTCAGAATAGTGACTCTAACCCAATTACCCCTGACTAGCATCTGGTGATGTTGAGGTAGAGTATCAGTCAAATGCTAAGGTATATAGATCCACATCCACCTCCAGGGAACTGCTCAGGCATGATCTATGGCTTTCACACCTCAGTCTTGGCTTAGAGGCCTCCAGAAGGCATGGTATTGTGTGCCTTCAGTTGACATGAATCCACGGGAGAACAACTGGACAAAGTCTCTATCTGATGTACACTGCAATAACGACACACATTTTACTATTCCTTCTGGAAGACATAATACACGTATATATTATAGTGGTCGCTCAAATATTGTCAAGAGTCTTCTCTGACCATGCATGAACTCTTGACATATATTTTGATGCACATGATTTGTGGGGGAATGGGGAGCAGGTCCATCAAAATATCTGTCATGAAAAGGGCTGTGTCACCAATTTAATGGTCTAACTTGAGTGTAAAATTACAACCACAAGAAGTAAAGCCAAAGGTTCACAGATGAACAGATCATACTGCATCTGTTAGAATCTGTAATACTATTACTGCGGAATACCAGGCTGATAGACTGGCCCATTCTAAATTATCTGCTGGGTTACAGGACCAGACACTTGATAAATAGACTACCCAATAGTAGAGTCAATTATATCCTTCGAAAATATGTTGCCTTACATCAGGTAAATCAGAAATTGTTATGGCAGACACTTAATAAATGAGCTGATCAATATCAGGTAGTCAAACGAATGTCTAGTAATTAATTTGATACTGCACAAAAGTGTTGATATTATTTAGTCAGAACGACTTTATAAACGGGCTAATCTAATGAATACACCATTAATTTAAATGAGTCACTAAATACTGGCACGTGTTAATTATATTAGTCACCTGATAGGGAGAAATGACAAATAGATTGTATAAGATGACCTTCATAGTACTGCTGCTTTTGATTGATTCGTAGAAATTTGACTCAAGTACATGAAGCAATAGATATGAAAGCTTATGGACACATCGCCAGAAAATCTCTCATATCAGCCAGCAATGCATTGATCATTGCAATTGATCCAACTATGTCAAAAAGGAAAGTAAATGATGGCATCAAAACTTGAAGACAAACTACCTTCCATTAAAAATAGCAGTACTGCGTGGTTCCTACTTACACATCCCGGCTGTCACTGACCCTGGAATAACTGACCAGTGACCGGTGGAGAGAAGTAAGAATGAACTTAAATATACACAACTAATGGGTATACATTTTCCAATATCCAAAAGGTCTTCTTGTATTTATTAATCCTTTGATGGTCAAGTCGACCAATAACATCATCTGCAGTGGGCTCGAGGAATGTCCATTTGCAGGCCAAGATGACCCTTTAATGGTCAGAGTCAAGAAAATCAAAATATTTACCACTGGACTGGCATTCCAGGGGTAAATTTTCTAAAATAAGTCTTCTCTTAGCCTGCAAATGGACACTCCTCAGAGGGATGTTTTGATCATTAAAGGATTAATGTACCAGTGAAATGACTGACTGAGCAAATCATTTCATTAAGAAATTTTGTTTTTCTTGACGATCAAGCATGCCAAAGCGACATCTCCAAAAGCCTATTTTTGTAAATTCATAGCCAGAAAATTGTGATTTTATTAAAGTCTTGACTATTAAATGGTTACTTTATATAAGTAGAACCTCTTTGCGGTGCTATTGACACAAGAAGAGGTAAACTGGCAAATGGTCTGATAAGTGTCAGTCAGCCTAACAGATGCTTCATAGATGCGTTTATGAAGATCATATAGTCAATCTACTTTTACCCATTGACTACATGATATTCTGGTACGTTACCTGAAAATCATTAATACTTACCCTTAATAGCAAGCTAAATACCATGTCTAGCTTTATAAATGTAGGTGATGATGATAATGTAGACAATCTATAGCTTCATAGATGGTCAAATTAATACCAAGAATTTAAAGATCATTCACAAATGTGGCTGACAATTATAGACTTGTCATAAAAGGATGGGTAAAACGGGACATGTAAATAATGATGATCAACAGATGCTAAGTGGGATGCCCAATGGGTTTGCATAACACACATACAACATCAGTACTTGAACCAGGACAGGACAAATAGGCAAACTTTGGTTGGGAACCAAACATTTTGATATGACGCATTAAAATCTAAGCTCCAAATGCACCAAATTTTGACAGGATATATGATGAGCATTTAGGTCAGATGAGTAATTTGGCTAAAAAATTTACAAATTCAATTCAAGCCAGGTGAGCTAATAAATGGACTGATTGACACATTTTCATGGACTTGCAAGATAGATGGATATCGGAAATTTTTTCATCAATGGTCAAGAGTAGTAAAGAAAATCATCAAACTGTTTGCATTAGTCAATGCCTATTAGCATGTCAATAAGACAAGTTATAAAAATCTATCACAAAATGACTGCCTTCTCTTTAGCCTTAGTTATTGCCTTCGTTATCGAACCTGCCACGCCAGTGGTAAATCTCCAAAACTTCTCTTGGCCTGTATATGGACATAACTCAAGAACAGAAGCAAAAGCTTGCTCTTTAACATAGGGTTAATATGTATTTGGACAGACACGCACACACACATGCACGCACGCACACACACACACGTATGCACGCACGCATTCATACACTGTCTAACCCATACACAATACAGACATACAAGGGAGGGGTGAGGATTAATTAAATAGATGCGATCAAACATAATAAGAACAAGAAGTAATAACAAGCTTAGTTGAACAACGGCATTTATTGCATACGAAACCGAAAGTCTACCGTACAGTGCAATTATTGACTGACTGACTGTTCACTCCACTATACAAAAATACATTTAAAATCATAACAAAATAGTCGTAGCTGCACACAGGGGTAGTTGTGTACAAGCTATTGTCACAGTTGACATAGGGTTCGAGAAATACATGCCGTTATTATCAATAATATTGGGTGACTCATATTAAAATGTTTAATAGATTCTATGGAAATTTTAGGGGAGGGTGGGCATGTTAAAAGTGAAAATATGCATTAATTTAATAATTTTTTTATCAAATGCTTTTATATCTAGAGCTGAGGCAGAGTCCATGGTATGGACTATGGCTATATACACATCAAACCTGTCTACTGTTCAGCTCGTTTGGGAACTGAAAGCACATAGAAACACAATACATGTTCATTGCCATAGAGACCATATACCTTCGCCCTCCAATGATGAAGCCAGCCAAAACTGACCGTTATAATGGTCTTGCAGATTGTCCATTTGCAGGCAAACAATAGACTATTTTTTACATTTAACCACGGGAATCATTGACTCCAAGAGTAAGCCAGACATACCAGTCATAAATTTTCAAAAATAGGCATGTCACAGCCTGCAAATTGGTTTGCTAAGGAAAAATTTCACCTATATTGACCAAATTTGATGATTAAAGGGAAAATGAGAAAGAAGATGGTTTGAGACCCCCTATTCTAGCGTTCAATAACGGCATAAACATGTATCATATAAACAATATGAAAACAATATCATATTCCTGATAGAAGAGATACAGTAACTTTTAGAAGCCAGTCCATATTCCCCACACCACACGTATATGAATTATTATCATATTTTTTTGTGACAGAATAAGATTGTGAGTAGTCTGGTCTGTACTGATTGGCTATGCTTATAATAATATGCGGTTTCCTTGGTGACTGTTTCAATAGGGAAACATGTAGTTAAATTGAGTGGGTTGTGGGTGAAGATACAGACTGGCTTCCACATTACACTCTGCCTACAAGTATCTTATTTCATATGACAATGATATTAACTCTGTAATGGTCAAGAAAATTCAGAATGTCCAGTTACAATCCAAGAGAGGAATATCTTTGAAAATTTACCACTTGACTGACTGGCTCGGTTATCAAGTCATTCATTTCAGTTGTAAATATTAAAAAATAGCCTCCTCTTGGCCTGTAAATGAAGATTCCTCAAGACCACTGAACTACTAATGGTTAAATCCATTGTATATGGTATGCATTGCCGTGGATGTGGTGGTTCCTGAAGGTAGAAAGGTCACCTATCAAAGGACACACATACACATTCTTGCAGCACCAATATGCAGGTGGCCTGTTTAGACAGGTTTGATGGTATGAACATACATTATTATTCCCTGAAGATGCTAATGCATGATGGGTAATGATGATGAAAATGGCTGACTTTTAATGAATGGTTGGTATGACTATGAGAGAATGCCGACATTAAGAGCGGAAATTATCAAAATGCAAAAAGCGCAAAACTGAACAGAAACGAATATAAATAAACTCCCTGAAGTATTTAAATAATATTATTATTAATAATAATAATATAAATATATTTATATATTATATTGTATGCAATATATATATTATTGTTATTATTAATTTCTTTTAGAACTTTAATTATTATAAATCATGACAGTGTTTTAAGATTGACAGCACAGTTTTCAAACTCGAAAAATTGCTTGTTTATGGTAAGAAAATGTATTTCTTAATAACATTAAGTGTTCCTCCGAGACACAAATGTCTATCTAGTATCCAATGAATGTTCCTCGTGTATTTATCTAGCATCTAATTCAAAATCATGACTTTACCGTTAAAAAACTGAAGTTATAATGCCAAATTGAACACCTTTAGCACTTAAATTTGCTCAAGAAATTTTCAATTTTTTTCATTCAAAATGTTCATTTGCAGACCAAGAAGACTATTTTTGAAAATTTACCACTGGAATGACTGGCTCTGTTATCGAGCCAGCCATTCCAGTGGAAATTCTTTTTAAATAGTCTTCTCTTGGTCCGCAAATGACCATTTCTCAAGACTTCTGCAGAAGCTGCTTTTGGCTGGCTTGAGGGTAAAAGAGCTAACTGCAATATCTCGAGAGTTTAATAAAAAGTTATTGAGGAAGATTTGAATTTTTCATGTGAAACATGGATCTAACACCAATGATTTTACCAGTGACTGTGCAGTATGCAAGCCAGGAATTACATGCTTTAAATGAGACATGTTCAATCTTTGTATCCTGACATATCAATCAGATGCAACATGTAACCCATTGAATATTTTGAAGCAAATTTGATAGGATCCTGTTTCAACAGCTCCCAGTCAAATTAGGTTCAAAATCTTCAACAGAATGGTTCTTTGATTGTAAATGATTCACTGCAGGAGCCAGTTTTGGTTGACTCTAGGGAGAAAGTATCAATAGGCAAACCTGTATTCAGATAAGTGTATGCCGATCAGTTTAGCGTTGGATAACTTATAGCATCTGATATTTAATATTTTTGGTGGTTCAACGTAATTAACGATCAAATTTGTTCAAGAGAATTTCACTTTTCTCATAAAAGATTACCATTGACAGACCAAGAGAAGACTATTTTTGAAAATTTATCACTGGAATGACTGCCTCTGTTATCGAACCACGCATTCCATTGGTATATTTTCAAAAAATGTTTTTGGTCTGCAAATGTCATTTCTAAACAACAGTGTTGAAGCTGTTTTTTGTCGGTTTGTGTTAAGGAGTTAATGCATAGTTTATCTCACGTTAGCATTCATAATATTACCTGTTCTTATTGTTCAAGTATGACAGTTTATCTGCAATGGAAGAAATATATTTTGAAACTAATTTACCTGGAAGCAGTTGAGGTTAGATGTACGTTGTAGCAACAGCTCCCACTAAAATAATTTTGAACATACTCAACATACCTGTATGGATGCCTTTAAATGGAGATTGTAACATGATTTCAGCATCAACACGGTTCACAGATATTCATTATCATAACAAAGTACTTTTTAAGGTCATTAATTAAACTAGAATATTTGTTCAAGTAATAAAAAACTGTAATTAATGTATGCAATTTCAGCAATTAATTCTATGACTTAAGTGAGAATTGGTAACGAAATTACAAAGTTAGTATGTTAAATGTGGTTTGCTAATCATTAATCTTGAAAAAATTTGTGCATTTTAAGCTGGTAATTTAGAGACAGGATTGTAAAGGTGTGTGTTAATCAAACACGGTACCGAAAAAAGATTAAACAAGTGAAATAATGCCATATGCCACGAATGTTAAGTGGTATTATGATATTATTTAACGGTCTTATTACTTCCCACATTTAATTAACACAAATATAATATTCTATCATAAATTGAATAAAAGCAATGAGGAAAGCTTAATTTATATACGCCGAAAACACTATTGTTGAGAGAATATTCACTGGCAATCAGCGCGATGGAATAGTAATTTTATGAATGAATTCACACAACGATGTGATGCTTGCAAGAGAGTTAAGACACACAGTAGCCAAAGAATGATCAGTAATCTTTCAATGTTCAAGAAAAGTTAATATTTTGCTTTTTTGCTTAGTCAATTTCCATATGCAAACAACAAAATTATGTTTTTATACATGTATCACTTGAATGACTGGTTCAATAATAGAGCCAGTGATTCCAGTTGTAAATTAAAAAAAAATATTCTCCTGTTCTGCAGCTGTATCAGGTCCACGGCAGAAGCCACGCTTGGCTGGCTTGACCATTTCAAATATTAAGTATGTGTAATGCCTCGGCTAGATGTTTCATTCAATTCATGGTTTTTTTTAATGATTGCAGCAACGATCTTAAGAAATGTCCATTTGCATACCAACAGACTATTTTTTTAAATTTAATACTGAAATGACTGGCTCGATAATCGACACTTATTCCAATGGTAAATTTTCTAAAATAATATTTGCTTGGTCCACAAACGGACCTTTTCTATGAGAAAATTGAAGTTTATTTCACCAGATTTTACCTTTAAATGGTTAACCCTCTAATACTCATCAGCCAAAAATGTCCATTTGCAGACCAAGAGAAGATTATTTTTGAAAATTTACCAACAGAATGACTGTCTCGATAACTGAGGCAGTCAATCCAGTGGTAAATTGTAAAAAATAGTCTTCTCTTGATCTGCAAATGGATGTTTACAGTGAGAATATTGAAGTTTATTTCACCACATTTGAACATAAACGTCTTAAAACAATACACCACACCTAAAATGCTAGATAGGCAGGTGGATAGAATAATGTTATATGCAAACTATGAATGGTATCTTTCGATGTTAATCACGAGATAAAAGAAAAACCCTTTAATTGTCAAATTCAGTTAAGAAAATCTAAATATTTGCTCATTGAATGTTCATTTCGAGGCCGAGGGAGGACTATTTTTGAAAATTTACAACTGGAATGACTAGCGCATTCCAGTAGTAAATTTTCCAAAATAGTCTTCTCTTGGTCTGCAAATGAGTCCAGTTTTGGCTGGGGTTGCCATTAAAGAGTTTAAATCAACTACACAGGAAAGCTCTTGAATATTTTGACACTAATTTAACTGACATCTGTTGTTGTACATATTCCAATGAAATCTGTTCCCAAATATTATTACAACATAAAGAATTTGTTGCATCCACACCTATCACATACTATACCTTAAATAGACAACAATAGTGAAGAGAATAAGGCAATATTAATGCTATTTTTGGAAATTTTCCACTAAAATGACTGACTCAATTTATTGACCATTAAAGCTAAGGGAGAAGATAACAGTTACAAAATCAACTAAAAACAAATAAAACTTGATACAAATATAAAATTCTTGTCACGCTATTAGTTTTGTTCGACATTTATATTGAGTTACATGTAAGCAGTGTCTATTATTTAAAGAGACACTTTTAAATCACAATTTAAATACAGATAGTTTAGCTTTTGTTCTTCTAAAGATGTCATGAAAAATGTCACGTCTATGTATATTATTATAGTATTTGTACATGTAAGTGTCCATGAATGAGGAAAAGGAAATACAAAATACAAGCTTGAAAACTGCACACTGTCACACCGCGTTATAATATAGATAATTGTTAAATATAATTTAGCTATACTATATCTACAAGATAGATCTCTATTATTATGACTCTATTCTTATGTAACTGTCTAGCTGCAGCAAGCCACCAGACAATAATTTCAGTGAGCAAAAACTCCTTATTTACTGAATATGTTGAAAATAATTTGATTGAAAGTTGTTGGTGGCTAAATTTCAGTCAAATTGTTTTCAAAATATTTAGCATGTCCAGAGATATAATCCCTGGAATATGTCGTCTGCAAAATCTCAGCAGTCAGACAATTTAAATTGCCACAATTATTAATTCTCATAATAAGTGACATCCACTCAGATATAACTATCATGAGGTTATTATGCGTAGTCTGTCCGGAGTATAGACGCACCTCGCCACCTGGTGGCGAGAGGAGAATATACACCTTGCCACCTGGTGATGAGGGGAAAATCTCTAAAGCTAGTTAAAGGATTTAATAATATTACACATTCATATTATGACAACTATATAAATAATGTACATGTACAATATATATATATTAATATATATTAATATATATATATATATTTATATATATATATATATATATATATATATATATATATATATATATATATATATATAACTATAAAATAAATAGTAAACATTGACACATTTAAAAATAAACAAATAAACAAACGAACATAAAAATACACAGAAAATTAAGTCTTTGGACAAAAAAGCAAAACAAAAAATATTTATGCTAAAATGTTTGAGTTTGGTCGGTAGTAAAGAATAGCAGCAACCTGAGCAAGCAAGGTAGCGATATTCATCATGATATATGATTTAAGAAGAGTCAGTATAATATGGAGAAAGACTATATATATGCTAATCAAAATTTTGTAAACGTATTGTTCGAGGCTCTCCGTTAAAGGACAAGTCGTCATTATGTATCATCCTAAAAACTAGCATAGCAATAACCAAGTAATATATAAAGAATAATAATAATAATATTGTAGTATTAAAGTTGATCGTTATTTTATATTATAGTTCATATATTTTGCATCCCTATAATATGTATATAAATATATGATTCGGACAGATAAATGTCTAATTTGTTCATACGATTTAATCATATCTACAACTAAATAAACCATTTTAGTTGGAAAATTAAAAAATAAATAAAGTGCGACACTGACAAAGAATGAGAATGATAAAAAGCGAAGGAGGGTAGAAAGAAAATGAGAGGAACGATTATGATTAATTTAATAACTAATGAAAGACAGCTAATGACTGAGTGCGTGAAATGAAATGCGATTTTAAAATCATGATTTAATTAATTTTAATTTGCAGTCAAAATTAAACCTACTGATTCTTTAACCCTTTCACTGATGAAATCTCAATTTTATGACAACCCTCCAGGAAAGCTGTTGAATATTCTGATACAAATTTGAAATTTTTTTTATGACATAAGAAATAGTCATTTGAATTTTACTTTAAAGCAAATCTGACTGGAAATTTCTTATCGCCAAATTTGTTTAAAAATACTAAAACAATATTTCCTACGAAATTGTAGTATCATGATTGTATCGATCATTGAAAGGGTTAGTGACGGCGTGCATGATGCATTTTGAAGAACTACAGTACAGCTGAGAAATAATGTAGTATGTTTCCAAAACAAGATAAAATGTGCTGTTGCATATTTTAAACTTAATTTTATTGGAAGCTATTGATGTCGAAGGCAGCAATGGCTTCCAATCAAATTAAGTTCAAAATACTCGACAGAACATTTCTTACATTGTGCTCAAAATTGTACCGTTTGAAAACCTGTAAGTTATTTCTGACATGTACTTTATCAATGTAATCGGAAAACATATACTAATGCTGTGTTTACTTTCACATAAACACTGTTGTCTAAATAGTGCTAGATAGTTACCCTTTAACTCTCAAATATGTTCAAAAGAAAAATGCCAATTTGCAGACTAAGAGAACATTACTTTTGAAAACTTATCATTGGAACTACTGGCTCTGTTATCAAGCCATTTACTTGTGGTAAATTAAAAAAAATGTTATTCTCTTGGTATGCAAACGGACATTTTTCATGAGAGCTACAGATACCGTTTTTGGGCAGTTTGAGTGTTAAAGGGTCAAATAAATAACAATTAATAATAATAATAATTATTATTATCATTAACGCCATTATTATGATGAATTGTAACATGGTTGGCACATGTCAGCGTGCGGGGTATTATCACTGATATACATCTGTAGCCAACCCTCAACTTGTGGGGGGTGTCATCCAGGGGAAGATTCGATATATAATATTATACACGGTTAGGTTCAGAAAAATACAAAACCTTTATCAAAAATATAAGAGTCAAATCACACAGTAGACATGCAACTCCTTTAAACAAACCGCGAATGAAAACAAACAATGCTCCAATATAGAGCCAAAATAAATAATAAATTAATATATTATTATGAATAAACCCCAGTCGTAAGGAACTAAACACTTAATAATAATAATAATAATAATAATAATAATTAGCAATGACTAATATTATCATTATTATTATTATTATTATGTAAATAAATAAGGAGTATATAATTATTACAGGATCGTCATGGAATAATCGTGTCAAACTAAACGCTGAAACAGAGGATGAAAATCTCAAACGTCACACAGGAACGCAATTTTTGTGAAAAAGACAAAAAGTTTCATGAATTACAATCCTAATTATATTGCCCAAGTATATATCTATATAAGCACAGTGGGAAGATGACTGTTACGGCTAGTATACGTTGTCAGAAAGTTGCACTTCAAATGGAATATCAGCCATTTATAAGAATTATTACTGTGTGCAAACAAACTATCATTCAAATAAATGGCACACAATAGGATCACATGAAAACATCAAACATGTACGTAGTAGAATTATTAACTTTCTGCAGCCTATAGTTTCCACATGATTTAACTCTGGGTATGCAGAATATATTGAAAACAATTTGACTGAAAGTTGTTGGTGGCTAAGACAACAACGAATCTCAGTCAGTGTTTTCAAAATATTCAGCAGGTCCAAAGTTGTTGACCATTGAAATTATTGTCCGGTGGCTTGTATCAGTCAGATAGTTAATCAGATTCATCCGTCATTCCCAGAAACATCTCAGAGGCAGTGATCTGACAAATCTTGCAAATATTTAAAAGTAATTTGACTGAAAATCATTCATGAAGCTCATTTATGTGCGAAAACTTGTCGGAAATTAATAAAGTTCATCTTCAAATGTATCACTTTTGAATCTTGTTATTATTTATAATCAACAGACAAACACGTGCTATCGCAAACTTTTAAAAACAAATTACTTTCAAAATACGTAATATGGCTTACCATTCAACCCTTTAGCCATTCAGCGTCTACATTGCAAGACAACCGATATAAGAAAGCTGTTGACTATCTTGAAACTAATTTGATAAACCTGTTGAGATGGCATACGGTTCCCAGCAAATTAGTTTCAAAATATTCCATAGAATATTCTTATATCATAGTTGTGGGTTAATAGGATAATGGCATATTCATTCTAGTCGGGCCTGGTTGCTGGATCATACACATCGTAAATGGTTATTGACACATTTCTCTCAACATTTCAGTTCCATTGAGCCTTTTTACATTGTTGAGGTATTTCCATAAATGGGGAACATCTCCTATTTCATATTTCACATTTAACCCTCAAATGTGTTCAAGAAAATCTAAATTTTCTCATAAAAAATGTCCACTTGCAATACAAAGCAGCAATTTTGCTTGTGGTAAATTTTCAAAGATAGTCTTCTCTTGTTCTGCAAATTGACAATTCTCAAGACAACTGCAGTTCAGCTGTTTTTGTCTGACTTGAGTGTTAAAGGGTTAATATTGCTTGTCTTGTTGGTTGAATTATCCATTTAACCCTTAAATCAGCCAAAAACTGGTTCTGCAATGCTCTTGGGAAATGTCCATTTGCAGACCAAGAGAACACATATTTTGAAAATTTACCACCAGAGTGACTGGCTCGATGAACAAATTCGAGAGGTTAACTGTCTGACTGCTGAGTTTTTGCAGACAACATATTCCAAGTCCTATTTTATCTCTGGACCTGCTACATAATTTGAAAACAATTTGTCTGAAAGTTTTTGATGGCCTAGCCACCAACAACTTTCAGTCAAATTGTTTCCAAAATATTCTGCATGTCAAGAGTTTTTTCTCCTTGAAGTTATTGTCTGGTGGCTTGCAGCAGCGAGACAGTTAATGACAAAATTGGTCAAGAAAATCTAAATTTTTGCCTCTTTGCTTAGTAAATGTCCATTTGCAAGCCAAGAAAGCTATTTTTGAAATGTTAATACTGAAATAATTGGCCCTGTTATTGAGCCAGGTCTGCAATGGACATTTCAAAAGACCACTGCTATGACTGCGGACACCGTTTTAAGACCAGCAAAGTGTTAATCAGCACTTTAAATTTATCTGGAGAATATCAAATACCAATGAAAATGACAAAACATTATTTAAGAGAAATATGCGAAATGAAAATCTAAATCAAACTTATCATTTAACAGCTCAATGATGCTACGTAGTGAAAAATGTATCAATCAAAATACAAAACAAGGGAGAGCAGGCAACCAGTACCCACGAACAAATACGCATCAAGACACACTCATACAGTCAATATATTCTCCGCTAACACACGCTACTGGGGCCAGTTCTGGACCAATACTGCCCAGTATCGGCCCAATAACTTGCGTTATCAGCGTAGTATCATTTATGACAGATGAATCTGGTTAACATCCTGCTTAACTAGCGACTACCACTACTACTACCATCCGACTACCACTACTACTTCCACCACAACTACCACTACATCTACTACTACTATTACTACTACTACTACTACTACTACTACTACTACTACTACTATCAGTAGTAGAATAGATAAAAACGAGCAGTGACAAAACCTCTAATAATAATAATAATAATAATCATAGTAATCATATAATAAACAGCAACAAATATTATTAGCACACATTAACAATAATAAACTTTGATTATAATACTTGATAATTATGACAAGTAGATGTATTATATTTATTTATTTATCTATATATATTATTATATAATATCACTCAAAGTTGCCATGCCAATTTTAAACAATTAGTTACAGCTTCAAAGCAGATTTGTAGTAACCAAGGAGATACAGATGCTTTTGCTAATGCTATACTGGTAGTGTGTGTGTGTGTGTGTGTGTGTGTCAACAAAACATGTTTTGTCATAGAGGATCCTTCAATTAAACCTTATAGGCCCGAAATGAGAGATTCTTTATAATGTAGGGAATATTTTGAAACTAAGACTGACTGGATCACAGTCAAATTAACTTCAAAATATTGAACCGCTTTCATGAATAGAGTACCGCTCAGAAATAACTTAACATGTTTCCAAAACAAAATAAAATGCATTGTTGAATATTTTGAACATAATTGGATTGGAAGACATTGCTGCATTAGCAGCAATGTTTTCCAATCCAATTATATTCAAAATATTCAGTAGAAGGGTTAAGAATTAAAAGAGCAAGTAGAGTTTTCCAGAAAGTTGAGCACTAGAAAACCTGGATAGGTTAACAAGCCAGTAACTCCAGTAGAAGGTTTACTAAGATACTTCTCTCCTACTCTTACCATTAATAAGACAATCGCAGAAGTCATTCGCTTCCATTTGACAGTCAAGGGTCAAACCTTTAATGGTCAAAATTGGTCTAGAAAGTTAAAATCTTTTCTTAGTGTATGTCCATGTACAGGCCAACCAAAAACATTTTTTGAAGATTTACCACTGCAACGACCAGCTCAGTAATCGAAGATTTTATTCCAGCGGTAAATTTTCAAAATGATTTTTGATAATTTACATGTACTTGTGGAATGCCTGGCTCGATCAGTGAGCCGGTCATTCCAGTGGTCAATTTTCATAAATAATTTCGTAGCATGCAAATACACACTTTAATATGAGAAAATTTAGATTTTAGTGACCATATCTGATAGGTAAAGGGTTGAAGTTGTCAGGACTGCATGTGGATAAGAACCATAAAAAGTTGTTAATCCACAATTGGTCTACCTATGAATATATATAGCATTATTAATAACGTCAGCCTCGCCGAAGAATTAATTATCCATGATAATAGTCATATGTATATTATAGCAAGACAGACATAATACAGTCTAATTAAAATTAACATTTGGATGGACAATTAGTGAATTACTGGTAAGAAGCAGCAATAATTTCTAAAGTTATAAAGTTTTGATCTGTGGCAAGTAATAATAAAATTAACAATAAATCTTTGATTCAGTGCTTGACCTAATTAAAGCTATGCAGAGTGCTATAATACAGTCTATATGAAGAACATATAATAATAATAATAATAATAATAATAATAATAATAATAATAATAATAATAATAATAATAATAATAATAATAATAAACTTACAATTATTTTACACAAGTTTAAATTTAGTATAAATTTGTTGTTATTGTAAAGAGCTATGAGATTCGATTGAATATTTGTTACATTATTACAATAGAACTTTACAGAACAATTTTACAATCTGCTGTGCTGCTGCCAATAAAATCTAGAAATGCAGGAAATAAATACAATCTCATTCAACTTTGGTGTACTAATATTTGGAATAGGTGGGAAATTGCACGTTAAATAATCATAAAGGTAACACGATATATGAATGAATAAATTAACGCTCACGAAATACATCATTCACACGGAGGTTCATACATACAGTACATACGCACCGAGGTTCATTGATAAATTACACACACTTTGACACAGTAGGAAACATAGTACTATCACACATACCACACACACACTGAGGTATGAGGTGGCTTGATTAATTAATATACAGGTCACTGTTCCATTTTGGTTGGTGTCAGGGTCAAGGTCAAGGTTACCGGTGATGTCACCTGACTACGTACTGGCAGGCTGACTAATGACTCAAGAAAATTAGTGTTCTCATCCTCTTTAACTTTAAAGCGGAACCGTTGTAGGTTATACTGTTCTGCTGTATCTAAACACTGAGGCATTGCCTCGACACGTGCAACGGGTGTAACTCGCTTTGTATGACGAAATTTGTGAGACTTGTGGTTCATAAACTCATAGTTAATACTGTGCTTTGCAGCTACATGCTTGGCTAAAGTGCGTACAAATTCTGCAGTAAATGTACACTTCTTACATTTATGTACACGACTAGCATTAGGGTATGGTGTGAAGCGATTACTGGTACCACGTGCCTGGTGAATGTGAATCTTACGAATATGACGAACACAACTGTCTCGTGTTTTGAATTTATCTTTACACCGTACACAACGATAATGTTTTGAACTTACACGAGCTGGAGGATAGTCACAAATGGGTTTGGAAAAAACAGATGATGAATGAACGACAAGGAATGACTTTGAGTTAGGCGACAGGTTCAATGGCATATCTTGGCTTTCTTCAACAGAAACAATACTTGATACCCACTTTGGCTTTTCAATGTCCCATCCATTGCTTTTACTACTATCATAAACAGTCTGTTGAGTTACTGTCAGAGTTTCTGGTGTGTTATTCTCCTCTCTATTTCCCTCCATACTGACTGGGCTCTGATTATCACTATCATTCTCTGCGGGTTGATCAGGTTTGAGAGTGACCTGGGCATTATGGTCCTGAATAAGATGAAGTTGCAAGGACAGGAGCTCGGGAAACTCCTTCTCACAGAACTGACACTGGTGGACTTCTGTCGTACTACCAGTAGTACTCCCTTCACTCTTCATCAAACTCAATCCTGGCAAGTCTTTCTCTTCTGACATCTGAAGGGCATGTGATTTAACAAGATGTTTATGCAAAGACTTGGGACTACTGAACCACTTTCCGCATAGGCTACATTCTTTGGTAAGTTGAGCGTAGCGGGACATGGCCTCATCCTCTTTCTTGTGCTTGATGCTCTCAGACAGCTTTTCCAATGTGTGTGAGCGTTTACCATGCTTGTGAGATGTTGATGGTGTTTCTGGCTTGATTGGTTGATTACTGATACTACTGGTTGGGCTAGAACTAGTGCTCTGTAGTTCTGGTTCCGACATACTGGTGTTCGTGGGAGATGGATTAGAACCAGGGCCACACAATTTCAGTTGTTCTTCCAAAGGTATGCCATGCTTATTTACTTTGTGTGTGCGAAGGAAGTATTTGTTACACAGCTCTTTGTTGCACAAGTCACAGGTAACACGTGACGAATTGACCGGCTCCTTCCAGCGCCATGTATACTTATCAAATGGATCTTTGCTAAGCGGAGAGTGACTGTTATTATGGTCCAATGGTCGAAATTGTGAGAGTGTTGGTGAAAGACTAGACGTAAGACTGTTGCTTTCATGTGGCCGCCAGGTAGATAAAATTGGAGAACGTGCAGCTGACAAATTGAGGACCTCAGATGTTCGATTATAATTGGATAATCCCATGGAAAGATTCAGCACTCCAAAATCAGGTTGCCTGCCGAGAGTCATACTAGAGGGAGAAATCGAGTGTGGCGAAATTGAGATTGGAGGGTGCTTTGTAGGTGTATCTGGTTCTACTGAAACAATGTCATGAATGTTTTGTCGGTGAGTACGGAGAAAGTACTTACTACAGAACTCCTTCTTACAAATCTCACAGTACGCCTCTGGATCAATGCCAAGTTTTACAAGTTCTTGTTCGGTGGGGTGATCAGGAATATTTTGTGGCGAGACTGTTTGTCCTATCTTTGACCCATCACAGTTTTCCGTATCCTGTTTATCCAATTCAGTCAGTTCGTCCTTTTCAACTTTCAAATTCAATGCTATATCTTTGTCAGTTGTGTCCTTTTCAGGAGATACAGTGTCAATTCCATGCATTTTCAGCTTATGTGCCTTGAGAAAATACTTATTGCACAGTTCTTTATTACATATATCACAAACAACTCGATCAGCAAGCTTAGCTGCAATCATGGAGCCAAACATTGTCGACATTGTTTTATCATTGTTGTTATTATTAAACTTCTCGTTTTCTAAACTATGCCGCAGAGCCATATTCAAGCTGTCCATGTCTGGTTTAATGTCTTTATCAGAATCTGCACCAACGACAATATCATCAGTAAATATACCATGAGTGTTCATTCTATGGATCTTACATGCATACTTGCTAGAAAATTCCTGGTTGCATAAATTGCAGTAAGTTATACTTGCATCGATTGAACCAACTGCAATCGGGCTGCATTTTAATTCATATTCAGGTTTAATTGCATGTTTGGATAGGTTTTCAGGAGCACTCAGGGATGCGAAGAGGTCAATAGGGTTTATGTCATCCATGAGAATGCCATGCTTGCTAGCTTTGTGGATGCGCAGGAAGAATTTGTTACAGAATTCCTTACGACATATTTCACAATACGCGTCAGCATTAAGCGCTCCAATACCGCTCAGGCTATGGCTTGGAATGAGGGCACTAGTGGAAGTAATCGGCATACTATTGGAAATGTGGGGTGAGGCTGTTAATGGAATCTGATGAGACATTATCTGAGTCATGGAAGCAGGTGATTGTAGGTGATGTGGCTGCATAAATGGCTGTGCCTGAATGATAGCCATTGGAGGAACAAATGGATTGAGTACCATAAGGTTACCCATACTATTAATGGTTGGTGGGAGAATCAATGGTGAAGGTGCTGAGGTAACAATAGATGAAGGCAAAGGTAAAGGATCTGCTGGCATGCGACGTCGCGACAAGTTTCCGTTGTCAGGAGTAACAATACCATGCACATCTTGCTTGTGTTTTTTGAGGTAGTATTTGTTGCAAAAATGTTTCTGACATATCTCACAATAGTCCTCCATCTCACCTGGGACAGTTGTTTCCTTGGTTTCTGGTGATAGTTTACTCAATGGAACAGGTAGAATGTCTTTAGGTATTATAGGTGGCATAGGCGCAATCGGAGTCAGAGGACAAGGAGCGATCGGTATTGGACTACTGAGAGAAGTGAGAGGCGGTAAAGAAGGTAGAGACGGTAGGACGGTTTGTGAATCCTGAGGTACAGAAAAGAATGGTGAAAACGGAGCCATCGAGAATGGTGACGAAGCATTTTCCATCTTTTCATAAATCCCATGTTTATTAGCTTTATGAGTTTTTAGGAAGTATTTGTTACAGAACTCTCTATCACAGAGTTCGCAGTAAGCATCAGGATGAAAAATACGTGTTCCATCAACGCGAAAGCTTACATCACCATTTGTATCCTTGGGATCCGATTCTGGGCTTTGATTATTTGGTTTATCTACTGGACTCTTCTTGCCATCAAGGGAGTCATCATTTGAAATTGTTTTACTTTCTTGTTCTCTAAGTTCATTTTCTTGTTTTTTAAGTTCATTTTTGATTTGGTGATAAGTAGAAAGAAATGATTCAGCCTTATCCTTATCAGAGGAAGATTTATTAGAAGACTTAGACTGAATCTTCTCCTCCACGTGATCATGTCCATTCTTTAAGAACGGACTCGGGCTCTCCTGTTGCAGCTCACTACCTAGTCGATGATACGCGGTGGGAAAGAATAACGGATTTGGATTGCTGTTTTTATGATTAGTAATGGTTTCGGTATCTTTATCTTCCATTTCCGGATGTACATCTTGCACATGTTCGATCATTTCGTCGTGACTAGCAAACATTCTGGAGCATTTATCACATGAAATAGTATGGACACCGTTTCCTTGGACACTGTCCATATTATTATGCTCATCTACCTCCATTTCACTCTCCTCGCCTTCCTCTAAATTATCTTCTCGCGTTGATTCAAAGTCATCACGGTCATTAACCTGTGGTACTGCTGGCACAACATCCGATTCTTCACCATCAGAATAAACACGTATTGGTTTGGACTGCTTCCTACGCGAGCCTTGCATCTTGGCGTGTGAATGATTATAAACCACAGATTCTGACTCGGTAAAGGAAGGAGAGACCGATTCGTCTACCCTGACCGGCGGGGCTTCAATGAGGAATGGTGAAATAGCAGCCATGCATTACTGTCGGTGTGAATCACGAGTATATCGATGTGGTATTTAATGTTTATATATCAATACCAGTTTTTGATCAACACATCAGTGGTTTCCACACCAAACAATTTGATCACATGGTTTGGCCAGAATTGTCTTTCAAGCGAAGATCATTTCAGCTTCTGAAACACAAGAAAAAACAAATCACGTTTAATTCTCTGAGATACAGGCCAGAACATTTTAATTTTCTAACAGATAATGTCCATTTGCACATAAATTGAATATTTTTGAAAATTTATCACTGGCATATCCGGCTCCGTTGTCAATCCAGTTATTCCAGTGGTAAGTTTTTTAAAATGTCCTCTTGACCTACAAATGACAATTTTCCAAACATTTCCCAAGACATCTGCAGAAGCTATTTTGGATGACTTGATCATTTCGGGTTTAACTCCGATATAAAATATTGTATGCTGCTGGTGAGAAATAAACATAACGTTCAATCGGCATTCATGATGTTTCAGAGCGAATTCTATGAGTTACCATGAGGACGGGAATTCCATAATTGAAGTTGATAATCTGGCAGTACTACCGTACTGCTCATAAATAATTTAAAATGTTTCCAAAACAAAAACAGAAATATGTTTGTTAGTACAATTTTGAACAAGATGTAAGAAATGTTCTGGTGAATATTTTGGACTTGATTTGATTGGAAGCCATTGCTGCAGCAATCAAATCAAGTCCAAAATATACAACAGTATGTTTATGTTGCTTTGGAAACATTTAAAGTTATTTATGATCTGTACTGTACTATCAAAAAGGTTGAATTTAACAAATATAAATCTTGTCTTTCTAGATATATAAAATAGGAGGTATAAAAATCTACAACAAATATACTCAAATGTAGATGGACAGACAGGCACACTGCCACCCATGAACACTGATAGCAATATACACACAAAGTTGTGAGGGCGTAACATGAGGGATCCACCCAGGACCATTTCTAGCTAAGCATTACCAAGAATGTAGGCACTGATTCTCATAACGGTCTTTTTGAGGGTATATACCCCCAAAATTCAGCCTGGGACACTCATGGCAGTGGGTCCCATGGGACCCCTGAAAATCTTGTATGATTGTTAAATACTAAGTAGTGTTATAGGCTTTTGCATACAAATACCTACCAAATCTGCATGGGACATACATAATTCAATAGTTGTGGGTCCATGGTACGCTCTAATTTTACCATAGATGAGATAACACTGCATGGAATCTCCAAATCTGAGTTTTGGGACCCCAGGATTTCAGCCGGGGGCCCCCCAGATTTCATGGTGTGGGGTCCCTGGGACCTCCAAAATTTAGATGCCATGATAAAGACTGTCAGTGTAGGTGTGCGTGAATGAACTCTTTGAAACAGGCAATCACAGAATCTTAATTTCTAGAAAATAATACGGTAAATTACTAATGGAGGGATCCGATCTGGGTCACTCAAGTATCTGACGCCATAATCAAAGGTGGCTTTGGTACAATCAACATGACGTATAGTACACGTAGGTCCGTCACGAAAGTGGCAGCAGTCTAAGTGTCTGAATTGTATGTCTTTTGTGAATATACAATACATGATAACATTCTGTTGAATATTTTGAAACAAATTTGACTGGAAGCTGCCAAGGAAAACCCCAGTTAAATCAGTTTCAAAATATTCAGTTCAACATTCTAAAAGAACTGAATACTGTTCAATCATATAGACAAAATTATGTTTGAAATAAGTCATGATTTGCTGAATAACTAGAAATTAGTTTGTGTGGCGGTTGTTATTGGCTGTATCAGCAACATCGACTCAGATTATTTAAGAAAATATATTTACCAGATCCCATGTATGGACGTAAGTTGAAATGAAAATATCTGGAGGTCAGAGATGAGAGCATTACGGAATAATCAAGTTGAGTGTGCTGAGAGAATTGGTTAACTGGGCTTTCATTGCCCATACGATGTTTGAACAAATAGATGTGTGTAGAAGTCAGACATATTTGAACCCTGTAACCCTCAAATTTATTCCATTTTCTCATAGAAAATGTCCATTTGCAGACCAAGAGAAGACTATTTTTGAAAATTTACCACTGGAATGACTGGCTCGGTTATCGAGCCAGTCATTCCAGTGGTAAATTTTAAAAAATAGTCTTCTCTTGGTCTGCAAATGGACATTTCTCAAGACCACTGCAGAAGCCATTTTTGGCTGATATGAGTGTTAAAGGGTTAATTGTCAAGCCGACCAAAACCGGTGTCAACAGTTATATACATTAATGTCCATTTGCAGGCCAAGAAGATTATTTTTTAAGATTATCACTGGAATACATGGCTCAATAATAGAACCAGTCCTTCCAGTGGTAGATTTTCAAAGATATCTTCTCTAGGCCTGCAAATGGACATTCACTGAGCAAGAATTTAGATTTTCACAGCTAACTTAGAAGCGTTAACTTTAAAGTGTATTCATAGTTACTTAAAGCTGAATGACCATTTATACATTCACATTTCTCATAAAGTGCTCATACATATTTGATAAACTTTACAGATACATCTAGAGTCAAACCTGTAATGAACATTATATGATCACAGCTGGTCACAAAGGGCAGGCAGTCACATAGCCCTTTAATGCTAAAATTATATAGTAAATAAAATTTCAATTCTCTGATAGAAAATGTCCCTTTGCAGATCGAGATATTTTGAAACGCTATCAATGGAATGACTGGCTCATTTATCGAGCCAGTCAATCCGAGTGATAAATTTTCAAAAATACTATATTAGAACTCTTGGACGGCAAATGGACATTTTCTATCAAGCTCATGAATTCATTTGCTTGACCATCACACCGTTTAGCGTAAACTCCATTCAGCACAGTTAAAATCAATATACTATGCACGAAAAACAAATATCAAGCAAAATTATTTCAATAATTCACCAATCCAACTTTTATGTCAAATTTGTTTATACGTACGTATAGAAACGTTCAATAAAACAATTATCCGCTAGCTCAGAAATGAACATGTACTTGTAAGACAATGAAGGTTGTTCTCAAAGCCTCTACTAAGAGTCTAATAAATCACTGCTCAGCATCCACAATGCACATTAATGTCCAGTTAAAACTGACTCGGCTATTATATATATGAACTGTATATTACATGACAATGAGGACTAGGCTGCTATTCAATAGCGCAGCTTACTCAGTGTAGCACGTGATACAATAATCAATGGCCACAAGTTTATGCACAGATATAAAAGATTATTACCCCCTGACTAATTCCAATAATGACCATCCATCCTCGTATGCATGATAGTACATGCTATTGTTGGTCAGGGTAACCTAGCAGGCAGGCATTGTTACAAAGCAACAACAGCAGCAGCAGGAGCAGCATGACGATAGCGTTGACGAAGACGATACGAGGGAGCATGGCTTCCCTTTGCTGCAGAGTTTCAAAATCAATAGCACTTCAAACAAGCTTGTCAAATGACCCACGATGCTAATAACGAAAATTAGTTTTGCTCAAATCTGAAATATTGCTTTCACCGAACAATGGCAAGCTAGCAAACAAAGGGTGTGGTTATTATGACTATACTTCATAGGCAGTGACATGATCACGATTTTGTATTTATATTTACATAGATGAAGCTGGATAATAGATTATAAACAGGCTGGATTGAAATCCAAAGACCATATATACCATTTGTAGAGGCCGGAACATCTTTAAGAGATGGCGGTTATGATAGCGAGGTGCTCATATAATGCAATCACATACTGTACAAGTGGCTACAACATGGAAGTACCACCATATCATATTAAGATATAGAAGTCAGCACCCACACCGACCCCAAACCCCTCTTTAGTGATCTTATCCTGTATTCCGTATTAATGCGTTTCTTTAATCTGTTAACGGTCAAGCTGGTCAAACCCTGCCTTTGCAGTGGTCTTGCGAAACATCCATTTGCAGGCCACGAGTCAAGAAAATCTTAATTTTTATTAGTGAATATCCATTTGCTGATGATTTTTTAAAGCTTATCAATGGAATGGCCAGCTTGAATATGGAGCAGTATTCCAGAGAATTTTAAAAACTAGTCATCGCTCAAAGCGTTGCATTACAAATGAATATTTGTGAAGACCAAGTGCTACGAAAGCCAGTTCTGGCCAGCTTGCCCATTAACACTTTAATCCTCGAATTTGTTTAAGAAAATTCGATTTTCTCATAGAAAATGCCCATTTGCAAACCAAGAGAACGTTTTTTGAAAATTTACCACTGGAACTCAGTTATTGAGCTAGTCATTCCAATAGTAAATTTTCAAAAATAGTCATCTCTTCACCAGTCTGCAAATGAACATTTCTTAAGACCACTGCAGAGGCCCTTTTTGGCTGATATGAGTGTTAAAGGGTTAACTGGTTAACAGGAACAGCACACCTGCCAATCTGCCACACCTACTGGTAATCTGTCATGTCACGACGATGCACACGTGGCTTTCCTGAAGACGAGATTCTGAATATATCTAGCTTATCATTAATAAAATAGTGCTGCTCAAGTTATTATAATATTATTAGTTGCGAAAAAAATCAATAAATCAGAAGTCATAGTAATAGGCATGGTTAAGCAAAAAACATCAAGGAAAACTGTAATTCAAATATGAAGATTAGAAAAGCAGTGTTTTGATATGAAAAAAATCTCGATGAATGTTTTATTATAGCGCCATTTGAAAACACTTAGTATTATTAATATCCTGCATTGTAAACAGCGCTAAAATACAGACTACACAGACCCAGCACAAACATAGAATCTACATTTAATTAAAATCAATGACCTCTGAATAGAAACATTAATTTGATCCTAGATGAGATTGCTTGAAACTTATTAATTTAACTTATTTAAAACCATAGCTGCTACTGCAAGAACAGTTATTTTGTGCTACAAAACCATAGCTGTATTATGCGATTGAAAATTATAACTATAAGGTAGTGTGTACCTTGAAAAACAGGTGCTACAAAAAACAGTTCCATACGATTATGTGCTATTAAAATAACTTTAAACCTACCCGGTTACTGCACAATAGAAATTATGTTTTTATGCTTTAATACGTTCCAAACTAGGATTGATTTAAAGGTGCATATTCACAGAAAAATGTCTGAAAATAAAATTGTTTAAATTATACACTTTTAGAGGCTTAAGCTGTGAGCCTATATGTAATGAAACGAAATAAATCTTAAAATATGATGATTCCATTCCATATAAATTAATATAATTTTTTAAGTTGCGAAATTGAAATAGAGGCACGGGATTCTATTTCAATTTCGCAACTTAAAATTTTTTATTAATTTATATGGAATGGAATCATCATATGCTAAGATTTATTTCGTTTCATTATACATACATGTATGCACATAATTTAAGCTTATAAAAGTATGCAATTTTAACAATTTTATTTTCAATCATTCTGGCGTGAATATGCACCTTTAAGTACTATAATCCTTTATGGAAAATATAAGTGTACTTAATAATCAAGGCTGTTGCTACATATGTATGGCAGTGTTGCATATGGCAGCAATAGTTTCTAGTTAACTCTTTAATGGTCAAGCCAGTCCCAAAACTGTCCTCTGCAGTGTCCATTTGCAGACCAAGACTACTTGGTCTACCGTTTACCGAGACAGTCATTTCAACAGTAAATTTTCAAAAATAGTTCACTCTTGGCCTGCAAATAGACATTCAATAAGCAACTAATTTGATGTCTTTGACCAAATTTGACCATTAAAGGGTTAAACTATTATTAACTATTAGTAACGTAAGGTGTTTCCGAAACAAAATAAAACCTGTTGAATTTTTGTAACATAATCCGACTGGAAGACATTGCTGTCTAAGGCAGTTATTTTCAAAATATTCAACAGAACATTTCTTACTAACTATCAGGTTTCTGGGTTTTTTTCTAGGAAATGCTCAAGATTTGTTGCGTCAGTTATTAAGTGGTAAAATTTCAAAAATCCTCTTCTCTTGTGGACATTTCTTAAGAACAATGCAGAGGTTGGTTTTGTCCGGAATCACCAGTAAAGGGGGAACTATTTTCAAAATCATAAATGTAGACAGATTCAAGTGTGGTTACGCATGTAATGTACCTGCGCGAAACCGAGTGATAAGCTGTACTATGGCTTTTTATATTAGAATATTATCATAACACAATTAATTAAATCAAAACCTATCTTTTAAAAAAAAATAGAATAAAACTTCTCTGAAAAAATATCATGAATAAATTAAGTGAAGAACATGTTAGAACAGGTTGCATAGGAAATAAATCAGTAAATGATCCAGCTTAACCCTTTAACCCTCAAATTTGTTTAAAAACTAAATTTCATAGAAAATTTCCATTTGCAGACCAAGAGAAGACTATTTTTGAAAATGTACCACTGGAATGACTGGCTCGGTTATCGAGCCAGTCATTCCAGTGGTAAATTTTCAAAAATAGTCTTCTCTTGGTCTGCAAATAGACATTTCTCAAGCCCACTGCAGAAGCTGTTTTTGGCCAATATGAGTGTTTAGAGGGTTAATCTAATCACTAAAAGGGAGTTACATAATTAGTTATAATTTTTCTTTCAAGGTCCATTACATGTAGGTGAACGCGTACTTAAGTCATTTGGTTTTTATTTAACCCGCTTAACCCCCAAATTTGTTCAAGAAAAATTCCATTTTAAAATTTTTAAACGTCCATTTGTAAACCAAGAGAAGATTGTTTTTTTGACACTCTATCAAGTTTGAATGACTGGCTCTGGTATCGAGCCAGGAATTCCAGTGGTAAATTTTCAAAAATAATCTTGTCTTGCTCAGCAAATGGAAATTTTCCAAGACAACTACAGAAGCGGTTTTGGCCAGCTTGAGAATAAAGGCGTAACAATGTAATTACATAATACATGTATGTCCTGTTTTAAACACTATTCATGCATATTGAAATTGCGCAGTTTATTAACAATATAATCTACACATTTAACGATACATAATAGCTGTTAATAAAATTTATTTCATTTTATTTAATCATGCGTGGCATCAAAACCTTTTATTGGTCAAGGTTGCCAAAATGGCTTCTGTTTTTTCTTGAGGAATGTCCATTAGACAATGCGAGCAACAGGTTCCAGTCAAATTAGTTTCAAAATATTCCTGTATAACTGTCTTGAAACTGACACTGAAATTGCAGGAGTTAATGGGTTACATGCACTTGTCATGAGTGCTCACAAAAACCAAAATCTCTGCTTATTTAATTACCATCTGCAGGATGAAAGATTAGTATTTTTGAAAATCTATCACTGGAATGACTGCCTCAGTTGAGTCCGAGCTATTCCAGTGGTTAATTTACAAAAATAGCATTCGCTTGGCCTGCAAGCACGTATTTTTCAAAACCACTGGCTATTTTTGTCCGACTTGACCGCTGAGAATATCACAGATATAACATAACATGACTCCTAAACAAAATGAAATCCACTGTTCAATATTTTGGACTTAACCTTTCACCGATAAATACCTGTATCTCAATCTCAGGGCAAAAAAACAGGAGTGCTGTTGAATATTTTGAAATTAATCTGACTGGAAGCCATTGCTGCCTTAGGTAGCAATGGCTTCCAGTCATATTAGTTTCAAAATATTCAACAGAATATGCTCTAAATCATAAGGAATTTGCTTTTTCAGGGATTTGTCATTGAAAGGGTTAATTTGATTGGAAGCCATTGCTCAGCAGCTGCTGAAGGCAGCAATGGCTTCCAATTAAGTACAAAATGTTAGACACAACATTTCCTACATCATTTTTAAAAACTGGACATGTAATTGAAACTAAGATGTTTCTGTTTTTGCTTTGTAAACATTTAAACTTATTTATATACTGCATTGTATCATTACTTTCTGTTACAATACTCTCCAAATATGCTTTCGATTTTGCACGGGATCCTTGAAAGCGTTTCTGGGTATTTAGCCTGAAAGGGGGGGGGGGGGGGGGTTTAAAAGAAATCGATAACGCACAACGTATAAATTGTTTCACAGTCAGTAGTCAAACCTTTAACACTTATATCAGCAAAAAAAAGGCTTCTGCAATGCTCTTGAGAACAAATTTCCATTTGCAGACCAAGAGAAGAGTATTTTTGAAAATTTACCACTGGAATGACTCGCAAATGGACATTTTCTATATGGAAATTTAAATTTTCTTGAACAAATTCGAGGATTAAAGGGTTAAAGACTAGTGCCATAGACAGCAACAGCTTACAAGAAGATTGTATCCGAAATGAATAAGCTATAATATACAAATCATATGAACGGTAATAGAAAATATATATATATGAATTTGAGATTTCAGAGGCTTGGGTGGAGGTGTGTATGAATGAAGTCGGTATAAGACACCTGTTGTAAGTCAAATTTGAGCATGTAACGCAAACTGACAGCTAAATATACATAGATAATCATATGGCAAATGGTTGGTTGCCAATAGATTGACAAATTAAATTACTTATGCAAACAAGTTTTGTATCAGGATGAGTTAATTCAAGTTTCCATGCTGATTTAGCAAAATCATTAACATCTACATTAACACCATATCATTCTAAGTCAACAAGTGGGTAAACCTTTAGTGAAAAATATTCATTATTGAACTTTAGGAAACTTACAAAATGTATCACTCCGTGGTTCGCGAGAAGACATTGGCGTAAGCATGGTAGAAAAACTCAAAATGGCCACCAAACCAGTCATCATCTATTTTGAAAATTGAATTCAAACTTGGGAGACAAATTAACATGTACATAGAGTAACTTTTGGCAATAAAACCCCTTAAAGAAAACCTATTAAAGCGGTTGCCACAATGTTCAAACTGTATTGGTTAATGGCAGATATTTTTTCACATCTCAACTTCCATTGAATAAACTTGGATAGCCCTAGTCATACATGGTATTTGCTAAATTTTGGCCCAACCCATTCAGCGGTTCAAATTGTTTTTGCGAAAGCTAAGTTAAGATTTCAAGATGACTACAAGGCAAATGAGCAAGGAGGTTTGCGACTTGCTTCAACTCTTGATGTTTATTGAGTGTCACGCTAATTGGCCTAGTAGTTTGGAGAAGCTTTTAATGGTGTTTTTAAAACTAAAAGCTCAATCCAAGATGGTACACATCTGACTCTCTATCTCGTTTTGGTCCAGGTATGACCAGTAAGGTTATCTCCCTTCGGCTGTATGCCCAGTAAGGCTATCTCCCTTCATCTCTGAGCAGTAAACTTATCCCCATTTGTCTATATGTCCAGTAAAGTTATCTCCCTTAGTCTCTATTACCAGAGTAAAGTTAGCCGCCTTAGTCTGTCTTACCAGTAAAGTAAACCATTAGTTTGTATAGGCCCAGTAAAATTACCTCCCTTCATCTGAATTACAAGTAAGGTTATCTCCCTTAGTTTGTATAATAATAATAATAATAATAATAATAATATCTTTATTTATAGAGGGTACATGTACATAAACTCGATCAATATGCATAACCGTTCTTGAGGCCCTCAACTGTTTAATGAATAATAAATTTCTCTATATCTTGGTTTGTGTGACCAGTAAAATTATCTCGTTTTATGTGTATGCCTAGTAAGATCGCCTTTGAAAACCAGTACAGTTATCTCTCTTGATGTGTCTTACTACTATTCCTACTATACATGAGCATATATATTCTCATTCTGATATCAGAAATCATGTATTTTATTGAATTCATAGAAGAATGACTGCCTTGCATATCAAAAGCGGTTTTGTTGAAACGTGTTGCTATCCTAGATTACAGCAACACCTTACAGCTACATTGTTTCCAAAATTCACACAAGATATCACGGGAATTGACTAGATGAAATTATCTAACATTTCAAGCTTCAAAGCATTAAACAGAAATTTTAAACAAATTGAGTTCTGTCCTGATTTTCCATCTCAGTATTATTCTACACGGATAATGCAAATATTATTTCTAAGCCCTTTAGCACAGGTGAATTTTCTGCTATTTAGCTTGAATAGGCTAGAGGTAAATTATGCCCAGGATCATTTGAAGCATGTGTTGATTTGAAAATCAATACAGGTACAAAGGAGTTCTCCGGATCAATATCCCACTTTGTATGACGTCTTTTTTTCAAAGAAACAATTTTATATTTCTCACCAGTTCAAAGCAGGTGATAATTAAAATATAAATTTAGCAATTGGGGGAATTTGACGCCTACAAATTTTAGTGTCACGAGGATGTTCACACTGCGTGTATGCATGATTAACCCTATCTTGATGGAGCTGGCTAAAACCAGCCTCTGTATTGGTCTTGAGGAGTGCCAATTTGCAGGCCAAGAGAAGACAATTTTTTTCAAATTTACTACTGAAATGCCTGGCTCGGTAACCGAGCCAGATGACTGGCTCGGTAACCGAGCCAGTCATTTGTGGTTAATTTGAAAAAATTGTCTTCTTTTGGCCTGTAAACAGACATTCAATAAGATAGTATTTTAATTTTTTGACAAAATTTAGTCATTAAAGGGTTAAGATGGTATATATGTGAGTATGAAATTGTGGTTATTTTAGAGCGTCCTTGTGCTCAATATTACATAGAGTATGTAAGCATGGATGAAATGTAAGGATATTCCTTCACCAAGACATGGAACATGAAAAAAACACATATATACAGATGTATAAGAACAATCTATACCCTAGTGATACTGCTTTACAACAAATGGAATACATCTGCTTATAAGCTTTGCGCCTAGGAGAATCTAATTTGTCTAATCGATAGTTATATCTATATTAATACATGTTAATTATAAAACAATAGATAGTTCAAATATTGCTGATTATTGCTATATCAATTTGAGTAAAAGTTGTTGCTGCTAAAGTTTTAATAATCAGCTTAATTTTCTAAACCCGTTTCTGTGAATTCAGAATGAAATGGGAAAGCTCTGAATAATTGAATGCTATTGTTATATAAGAAAATGTTTAAAGGGAAAATATGATTACTGTAAGAACGAAATCAATACAAGAATTTGAGTATACAAAATGATATTACGCTATGAAGCAGTACAGGGACCCATATCTAGCGATGCCCGCCCATTTCTAGCTAAGCTCCACCTAATTTTTAGTGGCGCGGGAGTCGATTTAAAACTTTGAAAACTGAAATCTAAGAATCTAAATTTCAGATTTACCTGTCGCTCACCTGCAACAGTAGCATTTGAAATACTGGCTAGTTCATATCTCATGAAAATATATTTCGTGAAACTTCTACAGGATGACAGATAGATTCTATGTTTTAACACGAAAAAATCTTCGAAATAAGATCTTAGGAAATCTACCATGACCGAAGAATCATGTCTGTACTCCAATTTTGAATCCAAATATTTTACAATTTTTCAAGAACTCTAGTGAATAAATCTGACAATTTTTCTCAAGAATTCAAGCGCATAATTGCAGCTGTATTTTAGCTAAACTTCATGCCAGTCAAGGTCTCATCTCTCATGTTAAAAATATGAAGTGAATCATCAAGTTTTCGAGTGGAAACAGAATTACATGCATGAAAACGATTTCTATAATCCCTGCCGATATCGATTTAGAGTAAAATCTCATGACTTGATAATTCCAATTATAGTGTTCACTAGGTGTATAAATTTGATAATAAACTGAATTTATAACTTTGATAATGTAGGTGCCAAGCTTTTTATTTGATTTGGCAACAAATGTTAATGGAATAACAAAATTAACATTCTTAGATAAATGTCTGTGTCGACTCGTATGACACTCATGTTCTTTGGCAAGTTTGGACGTTAATGACAATGACATGGTGTTATGGTCAACTGCATTTCATGCTCATCCATGGGCATATTGACAATTTCTGGCAAGGTTTTTTTTATACAAAACTAAGATTTTCACCCCAAAAATTTACCAATCAAAATTCTAAACAGGAGTTCTAAAGCCCACCACTATAGGACCGTCCAGGCAAATTTAGTTTAAATCTGTCAAGAAGCTAAGGAGGAGACATGTGACACTTTCCGGTAAATTTTTGACAAAATCTCAGATTTTCACCCCAAAAATTTACCAATCAAAATTTTGAATAGAAATTCTAGAGCATACCACTGTAGAATTATTCCACACAAATTTAGTTAAAATCTATCAAGAAGCTAAGGAGGAGATACGTTTTGACACGTTCCAGTAAAAAAGATTGACCAATCCAAAATTTGAATAGATGTTCCAGAGCCTACCTCCATAGGATCCTTCAAGACAAATTTGGCTGAAATCTCTCAAGAAATTAAGGAGGAGATACGCTCCGACACTTTCCGGTACATTTTTTACAAAATCTAAGATTTTCACCCAGAAAATTGACGAATCAAAAATCTGAATAAAAGTTCTAGAGCCTACCTTCATAGGATCCTTCTAGCCAAATTTGATTAAAATCTGTCAAGCAGTATAGGAGGAGATACATTTTAAAGCAAAAGTTGATGGACGGACAGAAGACGGACGGTCGCCATGGCATAAGCTCACTTGGCCATTCTGGCCAGATGAGCAAATAACTATTATATATAGTTAACGTTAAAATCTAAAATATTCTGTTGAAAATTTTGAAACTAATTTGACTAAGTCAAATTAGTTTCAAATTATTCAACAGCTTAACTTACTACCTTGAAATTTAAGTTCTGGGATTTCAGGTTTCAATGCTTCATATCAATTCCTTACTGCCTATGGCAGCTACAGTTATCATTGAATTAGTTTCAAAATATTCAACAGAATGTTTATTAAATTTTTAATTCATCAAAGACATACAATTCATATACTAGCATGATTAGTTGCAGACTTTTTGATTTTCGTGACTGAGCAATACGGCTTTATGATTCGGATATCAGCTACCTAGTGGCATAATTGATTATGATATCAGATATTTGAGTCACAGGTCGGATCCCGCCACTGGAGGGGGTGGGTGGGGGGGGGGGGAGGGGAGGGTATCGGTTCAATAAAGTTCTGTGAACCGAATTAACACTAATATTGATTGGGAGTTGAATATGTCCACATTTATTACTTTTACTATCGAATTAAATTACTAATTTAGAACTTTTTATCAATAGGGTTGGCGTGAAAGATTGTGAATTCATTAAATACGGTCGACGCTCAATTACATAGTCTTTTGGCTATGAACCACCCACTACTTTGGGTACGACCTTACTGCCCTAGCATCAAACAGTGTAATAAGACTTCTAAGGCATGCAACATATTACCACAAACTTACATGTCCAATAATGCTTTAAATCTGGACTCATTGCACAAGGCAATGTAATGGAGGAATCCTGTTTTAGCTATGCTGAGTATTCTCTGGCCATCTTTAGCTAAGCTCCACCTACACTTAGCTCGTGTTGGGAACGATCGATCCCTGAACTCCTTGACTATCAATTTCCAGAAAACTATACAGTATTACAGGTAAGCTGTTGAATATTTTGAAACTAACTTGACTGTAGCAGCAACTGCACCCAGTCAATATTAAACAGCACGTTTATTAGATGATAAAGACATACAATTCGTACAACAATGCTTAGTCCGTCATCAATTACGCGTTCCTAACTAACTTAGCAATTGATTACATGTATGCCTTCATCTTCCACGTCACATAGCTGATTATGATGTCATATGATTGATGGATAAATTAAAATCCTACATTGGTACACTTTTTAATGATGTACAGTTAAGAGTTTCCATGTTGAGTTATTGACCCTTTCACCAATGAATTCCCTGTATCTCGGTTTCAAAGCCACTATACAGGAAAACTATCAAATATTTTTAATTTAATTTGACTGGACGCCGTTGCCTAAGCTTCCAGTCAAAGTAATTTCAACATATTCAACAGAATAAGTTTTATATCGCAACAAATTGTCTTTTTCAGGAATTTATCAGTGAAAAGGTTAAAATCAGTGTCATAACCATAATTTGCGGTACATGTACCTCCAGTTCAGTTGAGAAATCTAAGAGTTTCAAAGCAACTTCCCTGCTTGCGATTGTAAATGTTGCAATGGTTCATTAATGGTCTTTCATGCCCAAGATTGGTATCAAAGTTAACATGCTTCCTTAGAGTGAACGCTGATTTTAAAGTGTTTTCTTTGGTAAATTTATCACTGAAATGGCTGGCTCAATAACTGAGCCAGTTATTTCACTGGTTAATTTTGAAAAAATAATTTCTTGTTCTACAATACACATTTTGTGACAAAATTTTAATTTTCTTGAATAAATTTTAATACATAACATGATTTTGAAAATGTTGTTGCTGGAAGACAGATATCAATTTCACACGATTTTCAGCAACATCAAGCTGTCAAAAACTTTAGAAATAACAAGTTCGCAATACCTTCAGAAATACCAAGTTCACAAAATATTCAGAAATACAAAGTTCACAAAACAATTCCAAGTTCACAAAACCTGGTCAGAAATCCCATGTTCACAAAAACCTTCAGATATGTCAGACATTCCAGGTTAACAAAACATTCAGGAATAACAATTTCGCAACACTTTAAATAAAGTTTTCTTTCAATGATGCAATGTGGACTATAATTCAACTTTCAGATACAACGGTTAAAAATAGCATCTTCATCCCAGCTGTGACTCATTAGTATTTAGACAGTCATTAAACATGGAGTCTGAATCAGTGTCTGACATGCTTTCGAGCAGATTAACATGCCACAGCACAACACTATAGCACCATGTTATAACCCAGAACAAGACGCAGATTAATAGAGGCGCTATGTGCACAATAATATATGTAATGAGAAGATAGACTAGTATGTATATGAACATACAGATTATCTGATTTTATGGTAATTTATTGCACAGTTAACCATTTTAACCCTCAAATTTGTTCAAGAAAATCTAGATTTTCTCATACAAAATGCCCATTTGTAGACCAAGTGAGGATTATTTTTTAATGTTTACAACTGGAATGACTGGCGTTGTTATCAGGCCAGTCATTCCCGTGGTAAATTTTCTAAAATAATCCTCTCTTGGTCTGCAAAAGGATATTTTCTCAAGACCACTGCAGAAGCAGTTTTGAACACCTTGAGTGTTAAAGGCTTAATCATGGCAAAATGTAAATCATATTATTATCACAAAGATTTCACTGAAGCCCCATGATACATTCCATATCCAGTTCAATGGACGACACATGCTACTCGGACATGTAAGGGATTACAGTAGACAGTGTACATATATATAATATACTTCAAACCTTGTCACAAGTTATAATTTAGTACTCCGCATAAATGTCAACTTTAAAGAGAAAATTTTGTGTTTGTCCAAGTGACAAAAGAATAAATTTCAATAAATTAAAAATCGATTCATCTATTCCATGTGAAACTGATGCCCTTTAATGATTTAATGGTAAAATCTAGCATTTCAACTAAATCTGAATTATTATGATATAGGTATAGATCTCACTTAATCCTCAAATTCTTTCACGAAAATTTCAATTTTCTCATAGAAAATGTCCATTTGCAGACCAAGAAGACTATTTTTGAAAATTTACCACTGGAATGATTGGCTCGGTTATCGAGCCAGTCATTCCAGTGGTAAATTTTCAAAAATAGTCTTCTCTTGGTCTGCAAATGGACATTTCTTACGACCACTGCAGAAGCCGTTTTCGGCTGATATGAGTACTAAAAGGTTAACAATAATTGCTGACAAGTTTCTGTAGCAAATATCTATCATGCTAAAAGTAAAATTTCTTAACATTTTAAAATCAATGCTGAAAGAGATTAAGTCTAAGATAAAGTTTAAGATTTGAGTATAATTTGTGTACAATTACATCTAATCCTATAATATTTATTATTATCTATCTATTCATAAATCAGAATCTGACTTACTTGACTACACTTGTGAATAATAATTTCCTACTTCGAGTTGTTTCTACTAAGGCCATAATGCTTGAACCACGTTAACATAACACATGTACTAGCTACTAAATAAATGCTTAAATGCCATCTAGCTAGCTCGATTCCAAATCAGCGCAGCCGTTTCTGTATTCACAGTGTTTGTGGGAACCGCCATACTTTACAGCATGAGTGCAGCGGCTTCATTACATTGTATATTAATGTATTTGCTTAATGTACCATATATGCTGTACCATCATCAATTTTTTATTATCTGAAAATCAATAGGTGCCTATAGCAGCCGTTCTCTACACATGTAAAATGCATATTAAAAACTCTGCCAGGTTTAGAACTTAACAGCATGCACGCTTTACCCATTAGTGTCTTATATACATGGTAGTATGTAAGCATACATGTCCTTGATCAGACCACAGGGAAGGAGAGCCTCTATAAAAAATAGGCCCCCAAAGGCCCACAAACGTTTCCTAAAAATGCTGATGCTAGAAATATAAGGGAAATAGTACGCAAAGTATGTACATATGCATGCATTTTTTCTTAGGCTAATAGGTGGACCATTAGTTTCAGCGTCATGTTACCAATGGCTCAGTACACAATTAAAGCCTTTCATATCTATAACATGTATTCGAATTTCCAACACCCGCAACACCACCCATCCACAAACATATATTTACTTTTAAATATTTTGTATATAACTTGTATTCAAGCGGCGAAAACTTTTGAATCCTCAATGACCAAGCCAAGCAAAACTGGCATTTACAGTGGTCTTGAGGAATGCCCATTTGCACGCCAAAAGAATATTATTTTTGAAAATGTACCACTGGAAGGACTGGCTCGATATTTAAGCCAATCATTCCTGTGCTTTATTTAAAAAAATTGTTTTCTCTTGGTCTGCAAATGGACATTCAATAAGCAGATAGTTAGATTTTCTTAGCCTAATCTGACCATTAAAGGGTTAAATATTATACCATAATTCAAAATCCTGAGAAAACTAGAGGTATCTAGATCATTCAGAATATTTCTGTCTAACAACTGGGTCCATTACAGAATTACTGTGACACAAGTGCGGCCATGACCATCCAACGGGTACATAAAATAAACATGACTTCCATTTGTGCAAATTGCTGTTCATTTTGAAACCAACCAGTTGCTGGAAGCCATTGATGCCCAAGACAGCACCAGCTTTCAGCAACGTACCATTGTTAAACTATAGACACCTAAAACATTGTCAGTTCTCCAGCAAACATATTTCAACCAATGAAGATTCCTTGTAGCTCATGTTTATTTAATTCCACTATGACTTATATTATAAGTACTGTAGATTGTCCAGAAAACTATTGATTCAAACTTACTTTACGACTTATATTACATAGATTAACCCTTTAACACTCACATCGGCCAAAACGGGCCTCTGCAGTGGTCTCTTAAGAAATATCCATTTGCAGACCAAGGCTCCAAAAGAGGATTATTTTTACAATTTTATCACTGGAATGACTGGCCTGATAACCGAGCCAGTCATTCGAGTGGTAAATTTTCAAAAATAATCCTCTTCTGGTATGCAAATGGACATTTTCTATGAGATAAGTGAAAATTTTTAAAACCAATGTGGGAGATAAAGGGTTAACCATTCAATGATCAGTTGCTCCAAAGGAGATAACTCTTAGGATTTTAAATGACAAGAGTTAAGTCCCTTAAATGCATATCGTAAATGATTTTAAGCCTTTTAATTCTGAATTCCTGGAAAGATGAATAATGTGATTGTGTAATGAGTATAAGCATTACAAGTAAATTACTGTACTCTGTTATCTATGATACCTTTAATATTGTATTTTATATAACTATTGTACAAACCGTAACAGACTTGATGGCTGCTTCAAGAACATTCTTCAACAGTCACACTTACATTACACACAACTCAAGCTCAAAAATATTTTAGCAGTTAATCCGTCAACCTTCAAAATTTATTCCTGAAAATTTCAATCTTCTTATAAAAATGTCAATTTGCAGACCAAGAGATTTTTTTTTTTAATTTAACACCGAAATAACTGGTTTAGTAACCGAGCCAGTCATTACAGTGGTAAATTTTTCAAAAGTCTTCTTCTGGTCTGTAAAGGGACATTTATCAAGACTACTGTAGACAGTTTTTGTTTGACTTTAGAGTTAAAGGGTTAATCTCGGAAGTTTATTTAAAACGTGTGAAATCATGGTACCCTCCTTACTGTCCCACGATTATAAAATGAAGACTGCCCTTACGAGTTTCACACCAGCCCCCTTAAGAGTACTTAGACTGAAAATATGTGTAAATCTGTCAAGAAAATGCTTACGTTTCTATTCACATACATTAGAAGTCGCCTCATTACGATGCAGTTGGGTCTTCTAAATAGGTGCAGACAGATAAGTGGGTGTTTAAGTTAGTCACTCTTCATGAATACGTCCCTAGAAGTCTATTTTCTGATGGAAATACATTCAAATAATGATGAATATGATATCCATATTTATATTGTGTTGCTAAATGATACTGTGATCTCAAGGAGCTTAACCATCTGACTGCTGAGTTTTTGTAGATGACATATATTACAGGGGTTTTATCTCTGGAGTGACTGCTAAATATTTGGAAAATAATTTGACTGAAAGTTGTTGGTGGTTTCAGTCAAATTTTTCCCAAATGTTTAGCAAGCCATGAGTTTTTGCTGACTGAAATTAGTGTCTGGTGGTTTGTAGCAGCGAGATTAAAAATAAGGAATATTTCCAAAGGGAGTTCAACACATCATCTACAGCACATTATGAAACACAGACCAGTAAAGTCACAACTCACTGTTTCAGCTGTGCAGGGGTTAATTATTCAGATAAACCAGAGACCTCTAACTCCGACTTTTTTTTAGTTCTAAAGATGCTTGAAACTGAGACTAGATCCTTTGTAAAACATCTAAATTCTGAATATCCACCATGTTGGCCAAAATCACTTTTATCCCAGATGCAGGGTGAGTCCAGAAGCGGCTAACGTTTGATGTGTACAGATATCATGAAATGGAGGCTGGACCACTCTCGCTCTAGAATTTCACCGGGCTACAAGTTGGCCCTATACCGCTTTTAATTATTTTAAACATTTTATTAAATGCGTTAGTATTATTCATGTTCACTAGTATTAACTTGATCATAGAAAACATTAACAACACAAAATGAAGAATACCGACGGCAAATTAAATTTTTTGAAATATTAGGTCTTAGAGGCCGCACAAGATTTGCTACAGCGCCGCGCAGATTCCATCCACTCCCTGATTCAATCAATAGTTTCGAGTACGTTCAACGATGCCGTAGAACAGAAAATTGGTAAACAAATCTGCTAAAACAAGCTAATTATTATATATACAATTAACTGATATTAAATTGAATAAAACACACAGTGTAGCAATTAAATCAGACGATCGCTGAGTTAACTTTATGAGACCTGTCAAAGTGTATCCACACAAACAATTATGACAGCTACGTTACCTCTCGATTCGCTCGCCTGAACACTCCACTCGCCATTTTCTTTTGCTATATTACCCATAAGCCTTTGCGGCAAAATGGCGTCCAATAACAAGTGCACGCTAAAATTGTGAAAATTAGATAATTTTTGCCAACGTCTAAGGCTATTAGTGAGTATTTCAATACACCAATAATGATTAATACAGTATAATTACGTCTTAGAACTTATATGCGACAACATAAGATGATGTTTGGTCCATCTGATGCCCAAATATGTTCACGGGCAAGCAAGTGAGCAGACAGTGACGTCTAACCGTATTAATTTCTATTTCCGCATTTTAACTTTCGGTTTCGTTTAGCATCACCTATTTTGTATGTAATATGACCTGGTTTTGAAAGTTAACTTAGCTCGGATAGTTACTAACAAAATCGGAATAACGGGTGGGTGTGATTTTTGTTATACAATAGCCAATGTTATTTAGACAAATACTCCCTTTAGCTTACCGATATACATATAGTAAATTAACTTACTACTGTATCGTTGGCTGACAGTGGATGTCATGTCAGCGCGTGGTCAGGGGTTTTCAGATTCAGATTCATTTATTTAGATATAAAAAGTTTTGTTTTGGATTGGGCAGTGGTGGCAATCTTGGACTCGGTGGGGTGGAGTGTGGTGACGTTGCAAACTACTCGTTGGCTGAGAGTTAGTGTATGGTGGTAGTTGAAATACACCGGTCAGTAGTGAGGTGGTCTACCTGCTGGCGAATGAACATTTCCAAGACCACTACAGCTCCTTTTTAGCTTATAATGATCTTGTAGTCCATAAAGGTACTTAGATGGGGTTGGGGTGGGTGGGTGGGTGGGGTTGGGTACCTGAAGTGTGGGTGGGGTAAAAACCTAGGGGGTGGAGGTGCTCTGGGTATACACTATGGGAAAGGCAAAAGCAGGGGTGTGGGAATATCGGCCTGTTCCTATGCCTTTGAACTATGTAAAGGATCACATGTTACTATGGCAACTAGACAAGTAATCATGGGGACCATACAGGAGTAGGGATAAGTTATCTCATTATGATTGTAAATCTGCAAAATTTGGCTGTCCGTCCACTACCGAGAGGTGCTTGTTGTATAAGTACTGGCTTTACTGCCATTACATGATTAGCACTCGAATTTGTTCAAGAAAATTTTAATTTTCAAAATATCTACTTGCTGACCAAGAGATTATTTTTGAAAATTGATCACTTAAATGACTGGATCGATTATTGAGCCAGTAATTCCAGTGGTAAATTAAAAAAAATAATCTTGGTCCACAAATGGGTATTTCTCAAGACCACTGCAGAAGCCGTTTTTGACTGATATGAGTGTTAAGGGGTTAATAATATCCAGTTGGTAGACATATAATGTACATAGTTTAAAATTACAACTTAATTCAGCATAATTCATTCCATTGTCTTGTACAGATACATGTACATGTTGCCACTTTAACATTGGTCAAGCAGGTAAAAACAGCCTCGACCTGGAGTGGTTCTGAGAAATGGCTATTTGCAGGATATGATAGGACAACTTTTGAAAATTTACCACTAGACTAACTACCTTGGTGATATGCAAATCAATCCATGTGTAAAATTAAAAAAAAACCCCTTTTTGGTCTGAAAAGAGAAATTCGTTAAGCAAAGATAAAAATTTAGTTGACAAATCTTGACCATGAAAGGGTTAATGATTTCCATGGACCAGTTTTCCTGAATAAATTGGTTTGTGGTGACCGACGCAGTCCGCGGTTCATGCGTTTTGGCATTCCGGAATTGAAGATTTACTGACTTGGTTCATCGAACCAGGAACCAAGCTTTGATCTCGGTTTGTTGTTGCCAACCGTTATTGGTTCGTAAATTTCAAGATTGTGGCACCCAGCTAAATCTTTACAACTTATTTGGATGACGAGATCTTTTCAATATTTATAATGTAGGCGGTCGTCTGCGATTTACATAGACTGAAATTGAAGTCTAAATCGAATTACGATCAAATTAATTGCTACAGTTAATGCAATTTCGAATGCTTGTGGGTTCAGAACATTGCCACGAAATTGCAATCAGCAAGCCTCGTCATTTTGCATAAATGGCATTTCTGGTTTGTGGTCAATGGTTCCTGGTTTCATGAACCAATTCAGTCACGAAAATGGGCCCCATCTTGTAGTCCTCATAGACTGGTGGTCACATGGACAGGCTTAATTATATGCTACTTTAGAGAATCAGAGACGTGTTAACCAACGCTACAGTAAAGATTAAACTTATCAGGTATATTATCATTACTCCTCGCTCAATAAATACATTAATTAAGTCTTATAACACTTTAATGCGGTCGCCAGCCTAAACCACCCTCTGTAGTGGTTTTGAGGAATGTTCATTTGCAGGGCAAGAGATTTCTTTTGAAAATTTACCACTGGAATGACTGGCTCGATAAACGAGCCAGTCATTTCAGTGATTAATTTTCAAATATAGTCTTCTTTTTGCCTGTAAATGGACAATGATATTCACTATGCAAATCATGGGCATTAAAGCATTAAATCTTGGACGTAATCATGACTTCGTAATAACACTGTATAACAAAGTTCATTAGAATATCTAATTTGAATAATACATCCATAATGTATACATAATCTTATTTTATACTAAATTTACGATATAACTAGATTTACATGTATATAAGAATTATCACAGGATAATTAATTTAACCATGTATTTCTGAATCATATGATATATGACAACTGTTTATTTAAAAAATAGTGTGACGGACAACTGTTGCAAATCCAAAGAATAGCCAACTTTTTTGGAATAGAGCCAGTTTTTTTCCCAGCAAGGGGCCTCATATATATACTCCCGAATCTTAGATGTAACAGGGCCAGATATTAACGCTAACATGTACAAATATCAACACTACACACCAGGTACCACATTGCAACACAAGTTGGATAATTTGAAATCAATTTAGCTGGAAGGTGTTGTCGCTTAAGGTAACAACAGACTCCATTCAAATTGATTTCAATTATATTTATCCGCTTCCTTGTATGATTGCAAATGAACTGTGAATAGTGGGATTTTAGGAATGAAAAGGGTTTCAGTTGTTCTCTACTCAGGAAGGGTATTCCTAGTCATTTCCTTCGACAATTAAATTAAATAGGGATTGGAGCTTTTAGTTTTAAATTAATCATTGAAGTATATATAAATGCGTATTACGTCAAACTTGTCTTAACCCCTTAACCATTGAATTTGTTTAGAAAAAAGTTAAATTTTCTCATGGAAACTATCCATTTGCTGACCAAGAGAAGACTATTTTTGAGAATTTACCAGTGGAATGACTGGCTCGGTTATCGAGCCAGTCATTCCAGTGGTAAATTTTCAAAAATATTCTTCTCTTGGTCTGCACATGGAAATTTCTCAAGACCACTGCAGAAGCCATTTTTTGGCTGATATGAGTGTTAAAGGATTAAAGCTATACTTATCTGAGTAATATAGAGCTCTCAATTAACAAGAGGCCCAAGGGGCCTGTATCACCCACCTGGACCATAGGCTTCTCGACTAGAATGGTCATTAACAATAAGTAAAACTCTAATGAGTTGAGCAGACTTGTAATAAGAAAACAGAGGCCATGTTTCTTTATGTATCAACTTCTATTGAACAAACTTTAATGGCCCTTAGTCATCAATATCATGTCTCCAAAATTTCGGCCCAATCCGTTCAGTGGCTCTGGAGACGAAGTTGCTTTCATGAAAACCAGGCCATCCAGGATGGCCGCCCAACCATTTGGCAAATCAAGTTCCCTTGAACAAACTTGGCTCAGCTCGTGCCCTAAATGATATTTTATGACTTGAATCAATCGCTCAGCTTTGGCGAAGATTTTTAAAGACATTTCTAAAAATTTGCCAGAATCCAAGATGGCTGCCAGACAAATTGGCTGATTGGCTTCGTTTGAACAAACTTGAATCTCTACAACCTAAGGATGCTTCCTGCCAAATATAATTGAAATAGGCCCAGTAGTTCTAGAAGAAATTTTTAATTTCCCATTGCTTTAGTATGGGAGTTTTGGGCAGGAAAATGATTCAAGATGGATGCCAAACTGTTTATCCAACAATTTTGAAAATTGCAAATTTGAGATCAGAATACCCAAAAACATATATGTAACCAATTTCAGCCTAAAAACCCTTCAAATAAAAAAATTCAATATGGCCGCCAAACATGCTGTATCTTGATTGGCCCACTGCGACCATGTTTTTTGACGGATCAACTTCCCTTGAACAAACATTAATGGTCCTTAGTCCCTAATCATATTTGCCAAATTTCGGCCCAATCCATTCAGCGGTTCTGGAGAAGTCCTTTTCGCTAAAACTAGGTCAATGAAAATGGCCGCCGAAACCATTTGACCAATCAAGTTCCTTTGAAAAAATTTGTTTCAGCTCTTGCCCTAGATCATATTTCATGGGGTTTGCTTCAATCCACAAAGCGGTTTCGGAGAAGAAGATTTTTAGACATTTCCTAAAATCGGCCAAAATCCAAGATGGCCATTGGCCAAATTGATAGATCGTCTTTGTTTGAACAAACTTGGATCCCTATGCCCTAAGGATACTTCCTGCCAAATATAATTGAAATAGGCCCAGTGGTTCTTGAGAAGAAGTCGTTTAAAGAAAAAAGTTCATGCACAGATGGACGCCGGACAGTCCCCATGGCATAAGCGCACTTGGCCATTCTGTCCAGGTGAGCTAAAAATAATAGCAATTATTTTTAAAACATTTAGCAGTGTATGAAATATGATTAGATTATATTTTTAGTTTATTGCAAAATCACGGCATAATAGATTTATAAATTATTTCATTTCTTTATTCTACTTTAATCAATTAACCCTTGAATTTGTTCAAGAAAAAATTTGTATTTTGTTTAGGAAAAATGTCCATTTGCAGGCCAACAGAAGACTTTGGAAATTTACCACTGGAATGACTGGCAAGATTATCGAGCCAGTCAGTAGTGGTAAATTTAAAAAAAAGACTTAGTCTGCCAATGGACATTTCTCAGGACCAAGTGCTGCAGAAGCTGTTTTTGTCTGGCTTGATTGTTACAGGGCTAATCTTTCAGCATATATAATGCCAGTACTGAATTTTCTGCATAGAAATCTTGACCATTTTATTTGACCATTTTATTTCAATATAATTAAGTACATTTGTATGCTGAACGAAGCAGTTTAATGCTTAAGATTACAAAAGATCTACTGACCATTAAGCATCCTGTGAGGATGAGGCTGAGAAATTAAATATTTTGAAAATAAATTAACATCCTTAGGCAAGAACAGTCTTTCATAGATTTCATATTCCGTCTATTTTAAACAAAATTCAGGATGAGAAATATTGATCACTTTTACTTATTCATTTGCAGGTCAAGAAGAGAGTATTTTGAAAAGCTGAATATTGTAATGGCTCTGGCTTGGGCACCAAGCCAGGCATTCCATTGACAAATTTAAAACAAATAGTCTTGACTTGCAAATTATACACGTTCCTAATTTAGATGGTTGCAGAGGCCAGTTTTGGTAAGCTTTGTCATTAAAAGGTTAAATTAATTTTTAGGACTTCATCCCTACCTCAATTGTTCCTGGTATCCATACAGAGGCAGCAACAACTTCCAGCTAAATTAATTTCAAAATTTCACTGGAACCATAATTACTGTATTCTTCACCTAAGAACCTTGTATCTTGATTCTGTTGCATCATTGTACTTGTTAACCCTTTAGCCCTCAAACTTGTTCAAGAAGTAAATTTTTCTATTAGAAAAATTTTAATTTGCAGACAGACAATTTTTGAAAATGTATAGCTGGAATAACTGGCTCGTTTATCGAGCCAGTCATTTCAATGGTAAATTAAAAAAAATTGTCTTCTTGGTCTGCAAATAGAGATTTCTCAAAACAATTCAGAAGTCATTTTTTGTCAGCTTGAGTATCTAAAGGGTTGATAGACGATTATATTTATCTTTTGTCTTGTACAGTAATATCCATCAATCCTCTATTGCTGATCTTTTTGTTTAAAAGCATGCAGCATACCCGGAGTAATGTTAGAAAGCTATTTCCATACCCCTGGCAGATAAAAGTTTTGAAAAGAGAATCTCGCGTGTGCATGATAAGCTTTATAAAAGATGAGAAGCTCAACAGCTCGAGATTTAGATAATTCAGACTTATGCTTCATATACAAGGGTGTGTGGGGGGGGGTGCGAGGGTGTGTGTGTGTGTGTGTTCAGTTGATGGAGATAGAGGGAGGATGCGGAGGAGAAAAATGAGAAAAAGAGGGAGGGAGGGTGTGTGTGATATCTTCGGAGGCATAGTTTGGTAGAAGGTAAAATCTGTGAACTTGTATATAAAACTACGCCTGGAGCGGAGTCTCATCTGATAGCAAGCATTGTTTACATACCCAAAATAACGGCCTGGCTCCAGTGCTACAGCCGCTGCAGCAGTTGCCTCCCTCAGCAGAAGAAGCAGGGGGAGTGAAATTATTCTATCTAAGAGATATCTGATAATAGACGCTCATCATAAGCTGCGTGTCTGTCGTACAGGAACGCATTTTCTGACTTATAGAGCACATTCTAGTGCTAGAATTTATGCCTTAAACTCAGCTAGCACCGCTCTACAGTACAGCCCAGAAATAATATTGTGTGTTTCCAAAACAAAATAAAATGTACTGTTGAATATAATTGATTGGAAGACATTGCTGCCTAAAGCAGCAATGTCTTCCAATCAAATTATGTTCAAAATATTTAAACAAAACAATTCTTAATAACTAACAATTGTTTTTATTTTGAAAGCAACAGTTATTTCTGAGCTGTACTATCGCTACTAAAACATCTAAATTATCTGTATGCAACTCCTGCTATCCCCTGGTTGTATGGAAGTCATGTCTTCCTTGATGAAGTTACACCTGGTCAGCAATGATCAGGTAATTAGCTAGCCACCCTTCTGTGCAGAAGAACATCCCAGAGCTCAGGGAGACCAGTTTGAAGTGTGTATTTCTTACCAAATACTACATTTTATTCAGTCAGATCCTGCGCAGTAAGACTGCATAACTTTTGTATCCAAGAAATAGTGGTTCTTTAAGATAGGTGGCCTGTTGTCACAGGTGTGTCTTAATGAAGTGCCATCTATGGGTTGCAAGAGCCATATCCTATAGCAAGTCGTCTTTATTATTAACCCTTTAACCCTCGAATTTGTTCAAGAAAATTTAAATTTTGAAAATGTCCATTTGCAGACCAAGAGAAGACTATTTTTGAAAATTTACCCCTGGAGTGACTAACTCGTTTATCGAACCAGTCATTCCATTGGTAAATTTTCAAAAATAGTCTTCTCTTATTCTGCAAATGGACATTTCTCGAGATCAATGTAGGAGCTGTAGGGTTAAGAGAACATCTGTTTATAGTGACTACTTATTTGTGGCGACTCACTAAGGTGGTCTCTTGCCACAGGTGATACCATACTGCCTGGCTATATAGGTAGTAGACCTATCACTTATCACGCTCAGATTATATTTATTCTGGCTACAATACAGCTCAGAAATAATTTTTAATGTTTCCAAAACAGAAACAGGTTAGTTAGTACAATTTTGAACGCGATGTAAGAAATGCTCTGTTGAATATTTTGGAACATAAGCCAGTAATGTCTCAATCGAATTATGTTCAGGATATTCAACGGTGCGTTTTGTTTTTGCTTTAGAAATATATTATTCCTGAGCTGTACTGTAAGGTCGAGCAGTTGTGAAATTTCATTCTATCAAATACATGCCATATCCAAACATCTGGAGGTATTCCAAATCTAAAAATGCTAGAACTGGCATGATAGGAAATACAACACCATTGAAAAAGCGGAGTAGTTTGTGGGGGAATTCAAGCAAGAAAGAATAAAGCCTGGTGCGCAAACTCTGAAGTACTTCAGCCATCCTACTGGCTGCTTTTAGTGTTTGATAAAAAACCATTCTCTGGAGCCATAGCTACCCTTTACATAGCAGAGTTTGTGTTTTTATCAAATTCCAGATTGTAGCAGAGTGCCATTTTGTCTAGACTCTGAGCTCCTGTCAGAATTGAATGAGTTTCATATGGTCCTGCCTTGCTGGCAACTGTTTAAATTTAACTTTGCTTCAGTTTTTTATAATCTTTACACTAAGTTATATAGCTATAATCTATGCATGTTATCATTATTATTATAGCTGGTATTGTGAACTAAGGGCTAGCTAGTTAAAATTAATTGCCAAGGCATTGATTTGAGAACATTCTTAACCCTATAAGCCCTGAAATTCCACATTGTCAATTCGAATACACATTTTATAAGAAGCTACACTGCCTCTCTGATATTAGTTAGAAACAGCTTCCAGTCAAATTTGTTTCAAAATATTCTAAGTATTTCAGGTGATCAGTAGGGTACTTAACCCGTTAGCGCTCAAGCTGGCTGGCCAGCATGGCTTCTGCAGCCAAGCCTTGAGAAATGTCCATTTGCAGACCAAGGGATAAACTACATACAGGGATTTTAAACAATATCATGTGTGATCTACGAATGATATACAAGATTTGAAACAGTTGTATTTTTGAAAACATTATTGCTGCAGTTCGCAGCTAGTATAAGTTGTCATTTCTGATAGGCTGTGAATTTTGTATATTTTTGTCAAAGCCGCACTCGATGTGCAGCTATTGTGCATATACTTGCTTCACTGCCACGGATGACTGTCACAAAATGTTTCGGGCAGCCCGAGCCCTGAGAGTTACTGACTACACGCCACCACTCACTGTACACAACTCTGAAGGACACTTTATCAGGACTGACCAGGGAAAAGCCGAGGCGATCCGAGAATGGAACGTTCAAGGAACAGTTCACTGGCAATACTGCACCCGTTCTCAGGCGACCCCAGGCCATTACTAACACCAATTAAAACAGCAGAAATTGAGACGGCACTTACTTACAGCCCTGAAAAATTGGCATGCATCTGGTCAAATATGCAAGTGACATTATCTCAAAACTGATCACACACCTAATCAATTCAGCTTTTATGCACCACCATCCCATCGATGCTGTAGGCCAAGGCACCCTTATCGCACTACCCAAGCCCAAGAAGCCACCTGGGCCCCCAGCCAATCTGCAGCCCATTGTGCTCCTCAACAGCATACAGAAAGTCCTAACCAATGTTACTCTATGCCACATCCGAGACAAGATCGATTACCTCACCGGATCATGTCAAAGTGGCTTCAAACGTGGACGCAACTGCACAGACATTGTATGGGCTCAACGCATACTCGTGTCGGTAGGCATGTCCAAACGCTGGGACTTCCACAAAATGGGCATTGACATGTCACGAGCCTTCGACACAATTAAACGCTCAAAGATCCTAGATGTACTACGCCCGGCAAGTTGCAATGAAGATGAGCTACGACTAGTGAGACTACTGCTTGCAGACACCAAGCTGAGAGTATGAGTCAAGTCAGTGAAGTCTGTAGAGTTTGAGACATCAATCAGCTCCCCACAGGGAGATGGTCTATCTCCGGTGCTTTTCACCTGCTACTTTGCTGCAGCATTGAAATCTGTGCGGGAAAGTTCCACAAGACCAAACCCCCAGTGTCAATACTGGGCATGCCACTAGAGATGGAATATGCCGACGATGTGGACTTCATAGATGAGGAAAAGAAACCCCATGACGAACTTCTCCCGATAACTGCAAGCAAACTAAAAATTGAGAATCTCTTTGAATGAATCCAAAACAGAATTCACCCATATATACCTATCGACAAAGCGTGAAACTGTAGAAAATGACAACCCACTTCGTGGCGGCGAACCATGGAGGAAAAGTAAAGTCTTGGGCTCACTGCTTTGCAGTACGGCTGACATTGCTGCATGCTGCATCACGGGGAACATAGCTTTCCAGTCCTTCTGGAAGCTATGGGTTCGTAGATCAAAGATGCCCTTTATAAAGAGACTATGTTTAGATAAACTCGATGCCTGCGTTCGCAAACACCTACGCACCATCACTGGGCACCGATGGCCAGACAGCATAATTTCCAACGATTCGCTATACAAGATGTGTAATACGTCGCCGCTATCTGTAAAAGTCGCCCAGCAAAGATGGTCCATGTTTGGCCATGTGCAAAGGATGCCAGAAGAGACACCAGCACAGAGAGCCTTGGAATTCGCCCTACTCGGTGCCAGCAAATACAAAGCCAGGAGAGGACGTCATTGCATAAATCTGCTATGTGTGCTACAAGGTGACCTCAAGAAATCAGGACTCGGTACACTCAAGTCAAGAATGGCCCTGAGGAAGCTAAGGACTTCGGCTGAGGACAAGACACAGTGGGGAAAAAGCAAAGAAGGACTGATTGCAGCTGTAGGATGTTTCTACTACTACAGCCGCAGAATACAGTAATCATACATGCTTGCTATGAGGGATAATTTGCATAATAAAACTAAATATAAGTTTAGTTTACACAATTTCTGTGCAGAATACAACTAGCAAAGAATAAAGAACATCGAACAAAACTTAGGAGTTATTTCTTTCTTGTCTGCGAGGAAAACAAAATGAAGAACTTTAAGGAGTTATGCTAAGTGCTTAGAGTGATTAAAGTTCTGGACTGAGCAGAGGAATAAGTGGATTTATGAGTAGCTTTATTACATAGACGCTTAGGAGAAGACAAAAATGAGAATATCCTCTATTAAATATGAGCTATCAATATTCACTATCTGTCTGAAGCTAAACCCACATCTGACAGAAAGGTTAGTCAAAACCATCATCAATTTACAAACTGCCTAAATAAATAGCGGGGTAATCTATCAATATCACTTCCAAATAAAATATTGGTCTGTATTGGCCATGTAATCCTCAAATTTGTTCAACAAATTTTCAATTTCAATTTCAAGTTTATCGAGCCAGTCATTTCAGGGGTAAAATTTTCAAAAATAGTCTTCTCTTAGTCTGCAAATGGACATTTCTCAAGACCGCTGCAAAAGCTATTTTGGTCAGCTTGAGTGATAATTTGTTCATTAATACCCTGCTCAATATAAAGATTGCCCTCCATATGATGACTACTTTAATATAAAGACCAGCATCTGTATAAAACGATAGTAATAATCACTTTCACGCAAATTAATTTCAAAATGTTCTGGAAGTTACATGTTGTTTGAAAACAGATACTAGGATTTCAGATTTTAAAGTGCTAAAATCATGCTGATATATATATATAACATTTGACCCCGGAAATAGCAGTGTGTCAGTTTCAAGACAGCTATACTTAAAAATTTGAATATTTTTAAAGTTATTCAAATGGAACTCGCTATGCTGTCATAGGCAGCAACAGCTCCCAGTTAAATTAGTTTCAAAATATAACAGCATATTCTTTACATCATAAAGAATTAGTCATTTCTGTCTTTAACCCTTTCACACTCATGTCAGCCAATAACGGCTTCTGCGGTGGTTTTGAGAAATGTCCCTTTGCAGACCAAGAGAAGGCTATTTTTAAGAACTTATCACTTGAATTGCTGGCTCGATAACTGAGCCAGTCAGTCATTCAAGTGGTAAATTAAAAAAAATGTTTTTCTCTTGGTCTGCAAATCAACATTTTCTATGAGAATATTGAAATTTTCTTGAACATATTCAAGGCGTTAAAAGCGTTAAGAAATTTACATCCTGGTTAAATATGTCTAATGTCAAGATCCTTCATACACTCACCATACAAGGCAGACATACACTCACCATACAAGGCATACATACAGTCACCATACACTCACCATACAAGGCATACATAGTCACCATACACTCACCATACAAGGCATACATACAGTGACCATGCACTCACCGTACAAGGTATACATACAGTTATTCTAGTCACATATACAATTGCCATACACTCACCATACATAGGGTTACCATACATCAACCATACATACAGTTACCATTCTCTCACCATACCCTTACCATACATACAACTACCATACACTCATCATGCTGTCAGGATACAGACCATTAGTTTCCATCAATCTCAACAAAATATATATATATATATATATATATATATATATATATATATATATATAAAATTATGTTTGACTTAAACTGCGTTGAATTGCATTATGTATCTGTATTTTATTGTGGCTTTAATGGTCAAGCCGGCCTTGACAGCGGTCTTAAGGAGTGTCCATTTGCCCACCAAGAGGACTATTCTGTTTAATTTTGCCACTGGAATGACTGGCTTGATAATTGTGGTAACAGTGCTAAATTTTCAAAAATAGTCATCTCTTGGCCTACAAACAAATATTTACTGTTGAGCAAAATTTTCCTGTTTTTTTTTACTATGGTTATGTCTTTCTAATCCGGACTGCAGTGTACAACCAACCCAAGATGTATCTGCGTGTTTCATTTCCTGCTTATAATAAAAAATAGTAATTCTTATACTTATCAACAGAAGCAAACTCACCAAAGATTGATATATATATATATCCTTTGTTAAGCATGCATAGATAATATATTCCATCTTTGTAAGAATCTCACAAACTATCCCACTTGCACAAAAGGTTCATAATTAAATTTTAAATTCAAATTCACAGCTTTACAAATTTGAACTTTAATGATATTTTAAGTAAAGTCTATATTTTCTATTTCCAAGGATTATATTGCATTATTCTACATATGACTCAAATTATAAAAACATAATATGTCAATAATAATTAACCACATTTTCTAAACTGTGGACACTGAGAGGAGATAACGCAGAGGCTAACTGTAATTTTAATCATGTTACACTGATGTAGCCATTATTTTAGCCCACTAATAGGAATGGCTGCTAACAGCGTGCAGTCATACCTTTAATAAGGCTAACATGAGTAAGGTCTTTCATGACCAGATTTTTATTTAAATTATTCAGTGAGTAGTTCCAAATTGAATATAAAAGCCATATGGTCTGTTCACAGTTTCAATTGACTATATATAGAGCGCTCGCTCGCTTGAATGAGTTTGAAATCTAAATTAAAATAATTGTGTTCTTTTTATGGGCCAGCATATTTAAGAGTATTTCAATTGATTTCATTAAAAATTGTTAGAAAAGAATTTTTTTTCATTCATGACTGAAATAATTAAAAGATATAAAATGTATTTTTAATTGAAAGTTTAAAAAATGTCTTTTATGTTTTTATGAATTGTAGCTTGTTAGTAATATGCTTTGACCTAAAAGTATTCATTCAAATCTAGGATTGGTCAGCATGGAATTTTTTTTGCGATTGCAATATAAATTGCGCTAGAATATGTTAATGTAATGATATAAATTTTGCAGATATTGTAGCTTGCTCATGCCAATCAGGGATCATTATCGGCGTGCTTTGCACACTTGATCAGTTCATATGGCATGTTGAAAACTAATAAACAATGATTCCCTGTCAGATGAGGGCTAGTAGCTTACACCTTTTCAACCTGGTCGTAATATGTGAGGTGTTCTATTATACATCACTACACTATGCAATCAAACTGTGGCCGGCATTGTCACTAACAACACCTTTATGACAATAACTCTCAGATAAATTGTTTTCAAAAATGGATTGTTCTCACTATGCATAATTACCTTAATGAGCATTTAGAGCAATAAGGGTTAATCATAGCTCTGATTCAATTAATAATTAACCCTTTAGTTTTCGAATTTGGTCAAGAAAATTGAAATATCTGCCTATTGAATGTCCGTTTACAGGCCAAGAGAATATAATTTTTGAAAATTTATCACTGGAATGACTGGGTCGATTATCGAGCCAGTCATTCTAGCGGTAAAATTTTCAAAAATTATATTCTCTTGTCCAAAAATGGACATTCCACATGACAATACCAGAGGCTGGTTTTGGCCAGCTTGACCATTAAAGGGTTAAATCCATGTTCATTACACACTGAAATGAAAGCTTCTGTGAATTTTAATTAATTAATTAATTACTGTACACATAACCATGCCGATTAATGTGCTATCTTGTGTAGTTAACAGGCTATAAAAGTGGTGTCTATATTTATTTATTAGAATGTTGCGTAACTGCCTAATAAAAGTACAGTCAATGTTTCTCCAATAAGTAATTTATCTATGACTCATAATGCCAAATTTAAATTTAACTGAAATACTTGCGAAATAAATTTAGTGCATTGAAATTGAAATTTATAGAACTGTTTATATCATTGGGTTTTTTCGTGGACCTATATTTGCATATATATATATATATATATATATATGTTAATTACGAAAAATTGTTTTACCTAGTAAAATGCCCTTCAGGATCCATAGAAACGTAATTGTTTCTGTGTGTACATGTACACATACAATAATTAATGAAACATTTTGACAGAAATTTCACGTCATTATTTTGAAAGGAATTTGACAGAAAAACGGCCTAGAAGATTCAGTCAAATTTCACCGGCAGTTATTATGTATAAAATGGTTAATCATTGAATTTAACCCTTTCAGTTTTCTTAAACAGACGAACAATTCTTTATGATGTGATGATGTTGAGTATTTTGAAACAAATTTGACTGGGCTACATGTACATGAAAATAATACACAATTAGCTTAAGTCCCTTAAAAGAGTTTGGTTTTTAGAGAATTTACTTGAAATTGCTTAAATTTAGCAAATATCTGCAAGACATATGTACAGGCCTCTCCATGAGAATCACTTGCGCTCCTGAATTAAAATTTAAGCTATTGAGGCGAGCAGTGTCAGTGCTCACCTATATTCGGCCATTGTAACTAAACAACGGAGCTGAGGAATAAGATACTCCCCTAAAATTAAATTAACTCATCTTGTGTCCACTTAGTCCGCTATCCCTCAAATTTTTAAAAAAAGATTTCAATATTCTCATATAAAATGGCCATTTGCAGACTGAGAGAAGACTATTTTTGAAAATCTTACCACTGGAATGACTGGCTCGGTTATCGAGCCAGTCATTCCAGTGGTAAAATTTTCAAAAATAGTCTTCCCTTGGTCCACATATGGCCATTTCTCAAGATCAATGTAGAAGAGTTTTTGGCTGATATGAGTGTTAAGGGGTTAATACAGTCAAGTCAGACAACCTGGTCTCTGTAGAGGTCTTGAAGAAAGTCTATTTGGTGACCAAGAGAAGACAATTTTTTTTAAATATGAATGTTGACTAAGCCAAAAAATTGGATTTTCTTCAACATTTAACCATTTAATATAAATTTTCAGTCCATCTGATGAATTTACAATGATAAATTGGGTTTCAGTTTAGTATTATAGCAAGAGATGGCAGGCACATTTTCTTGTCCATACTGTACAATTAATACAAGTAACATTTTTAACGCGCTGTTGACCTAACAGGGGTTAATATATATATATATATATTCTCGCTAAGCCTTTAATTACCTTACATTGCAATTACATACATGTGTAGAGTCATAATGACTAAACTTTAAACTCTTTAGCCCTCATATCAACCAAAAATGACTTCTGCAGTGGTCTTGAGAAATCTGTATTTGCAGACCAAGAGAAGCCTATCTTTTTAGAATTTACCACTGGAATGACTCAAAAATAATCTCTTGGTCTGCAAATGGAGATTTTCTATGAGAAAATTTTTATTTTATAGAACAAATTCAAGTGTTAAAGGGTTAATGGTAAAAAATTTTCATGAAAATTTTAATTTGTGCTTATTGAGTGTCCATTTATAGGCAAAGATAAGACTGCTTTTAAATACTAATTATTATCACCTGAATGACTGGCTTGGTTATTGAGCCATAACTGACTCCTCATCCAGCTATGTCATTTCTGTGGAAAATATTGTGAAATGTAGGTTACTCTTATCATGCAAATGGACATTCCTCATGACCTGACAACAATGACCACCTGACCATTTAAAAAGTCAGATAATAAGTCAAATCGTTTTCAAAATAATTAACAGGCAAATAGTTTTAAAATCCTAGAAAATGTTTGAACAAAGTCATTAAAAGTACTTGAATTTGAACTTTCCTTGAGACTATAAATTCTGATGTTACACAGATTACAGTTTAAAAATAAGGTAAATTGTTTCCAAAAATAAATAAAAAGTACTGTTAAATATTTTGACATTGTTGAATTGGAGTCATTCCTATCAATAATGTTCAAAATATTCAACAGAACATTTTTTACTAACTAACATGTTTCTTTTAGAAACAAAATGATGTTAATTTATTTAGGAGCCTTACTTTACAGCAACAGCGTTTTCTTGTTAATTTCAGAATATTCAACAGCTTGTACCATAACTCTGTCTAGAAAATTATATATTCTTAGATTTTATGTAAGTCAGGATTGCCTTGAGTACTTACAAGATTTCGGAGAGACAGTTGCTGCGAGTGATGAAGTGCTGAATGTGACAATCATTGTTCATGAACAGCCAGGACATATTCTGAAGTGTTGTGCTCACATTCAAATATACACTAGCTTTTTTTTTTAACCATTTAACCATTTAATTTTGTCAAGAAAATTAAATTCTTCTCATGGAAACTGTCGATTTGCAAACAAAGAGACTATTTTTTTGAAAATTTATTAATGGAATGACTGGCTCTTATTCCAGTAATAAATTTTCAAAAAATAGTCTTCTCTTTATCTACAAATGGACAGTTTCCAAGACAACTGCAGAAACCGTTTTTGGCCGATTTTAGTGTTACGGGTTAACCCTTCAATTTATTCAAAAAAAATTTATATTTTCTCATAGAAAATGCTCATTTGCAGACCAAGAAATTATTTTTTTTATTTTATTTATCACTGGACTAATGAAATGATACTGGACTGATTGGTTTGGTTATTGGGTCAGTCTTTTCAATGGAAAATTTCAAAATTAGTCTTCTTGGTCTGCAAATAGACATTTATCAAGACCACTGCAGAGGCTGCATTTGGCTGTCTTGAGTGTTAAATAGTTTAACGAGCAAAAGGGATGGGTGGGTCAGAAGGTCCCGGGTTAAATTAGTTTTCTTCACCAATTTTCTCTGGCTAGCTTGGTACTTAGTTTAGAAATTTGCTGCAGCCTTCAACCGACAGATTCTGTTAGTTTCACATGAAGAGCTTTGCTAAAATTAATTGGGGTCTATTTTTGCATGTTTAAGTATTAGCATTCTTTTGTAGTCTTGCAAAATAACGGTTGAATGCCATGCGCATCATGTAGTCGCTGCTGACTCCAATACCTAGTATAATTGAGCATATGCCATTTGAATATGTTCAAACCTCTCTCATGAGGCTACCTGCATTAGTCGTGTAAAAATGCTGGTTCATTTGAACAAGTTGTCGATATAGCACGTGTCTTGTTAAAGAACCACCATCATTTTTACCATTAGTCATTTATTATGGCAACTGACCTGTATTACTGGCCAGCCTATCATTATCGATCACATTTTGGCACTAATGCAAGGTGGCTGTTATGTACAGGTTTATAGCTATAGCATCTCAGTATTAGATTATCAGCCACCGCATAACATCCTCCCATCCCCTCCCCCATCCTTCCATTGCCATTCTCCATACGGACTGCATTAGTTTTACACAGACAGTTTTTCACGCTATGAGTACAAGGGAGCAACATGTTCTAAGTGACAAATTGCTCCAGTACTTTGAATAAATAACACACGCACACACAGACAAGTTAAAAACTTGACGAGTATATTATATATATATTCTCACACATTTTTCTCGTTAGAACAACATGCATTGTTAGAGTATAGAAAAGCAAAGCAAATGAGCTGTGGTGGGGAGATAGGAGAAGAATATAGTCTAACTTAAACAATACACACCTTATACCATTCACTCACTGACTAACTCACTTGCCAAATTCGCAGAGCAGGACAGTTTCCAGTGCCAGGTAGCTGAATAGCGGTGTAATACCTCGTTATTAATGCGTCCACTGATATATGAAATAATTCTGAGTTTGTATAGCTCCACCGAAGCTTCCTGCTAATGATGCTGTTATTCTGCGTGTTGTCTTCAAGAATCTTATTCAGCACTACCACACTTAAACAAACATCAACTTTAATCAGTCAGTTTTCACTCCTGTCTTAATCTAATCAAGTAAATTGAGCTGGCCTCAGAACTTTCCTCCTCTTCACTGAAGACCTTTTATGTGCATCTATCCAATGCCTGGCAGCAGCACCTCTAACTTATAGAGCTCTGCAGCCAGCCTGACCCCCCTCTCCAATGCCAGAAACATGAGACCCTTCAGAAATTCTGACAAGAAACAGCTTTATCAGTAGTTTAATATTAAAAGCAAGCCGCATAGAATTTAACTTTTCACTTGTTTGTGTAATTTTCTATATTTGAGTTGGTGAGCTGGCTACTGCTGCTGCTGCTGCCGCTATCATAGATCAGTTTGCGTTCGTTATCTATTTGGAAATGATGCTAGTTTTATTGACTGACTCCAAGAGATCCATCTTCTACTTTAGAGGTTTTACTCACCAAACTGATAATTTAACACTGTATATTCTAAATTAATTCTGTCTTAAGGCAGATTTAAAATGAGTTAAAATAATTCCTGTTAAATATTTATGAAATTAATTTGACTGAAACTCATTGCTGCCATAGGCAGCAATGATTTTCAGTCAAATTAATTTCAAAATAATTTTCCATTTATACGTTGTGTACTGTATAGAACATCCGTGACACGGTGCTTGTATACAGCATGTGATGAGTTTCAAATAAGCTCCAGCTGATGAAAATTTACTGGAGTCTTAAAAGCTGGCTACTTAAAAATTCACCACCTCCCTCCCTTCGAAGTCAGCATGTCAGGCGAGGAACAAACATATGGCATGTGAGGCGAGAGATGAACATGAGATACAATGAACAAATTTTATTCACTTTGTAAGTTATTCGAGATAAAACGTCCAGAACTTGACCTAATTTGAATGCTTTTAAAAAAAAACTTCTTTCAAATGTATAACTTTAGTATTACTTACACTGGGTAAATATGAGGAGAAATTTTAAAGTAAATAACATTAATTTGAACTGATGAAACTAATGAATAGTTTGGTAAGTGACTAAAACAACTTTTCAGACCCGGTCTTACTAGTTGGTATTGCGTGTCCGTGATCAGTATATGAAGGCAAATATTTGTAAATTTTTATATTCAAGTTGTATAAAGTTGCCTGTAATTACATGTGACTGAAAGCTGTGACACTAACAGCTAGGTTTTCATCAGTCAGGCTCAAATTTGTCATACTTTGCTAAGATTTGTGTTTTGTTTAACATGAAAATTGTAGAATTGTATTTTCCATTGTGTCAATTGTATATTCACTGGGTGGGGACAAAATTAATATAACTGTGTGTGGTTACAGATGGTCAGACTCTCATTCAGGGTGGGGAAATATTTCATGGTGTGGTAGTGGATTTTCTGAAAGCAAGAATGTATACAACAACTCATTATCAAATGAAGTCTAGTGAGCGGGTACCATAAAAACACCACCCACCCACCCAATGGCACCCACTGTACATTCACAAGTCAATCATTGTCTTTTTGACAGCTATCTCTTGATTAAGAACATGTTCAGATTACATACTGACATGACTTAGTCACAAAGTTCTTTGAACATGTGTAGGTGTATGTAGTTCTAAATCATGAGGTAGGCCTTCAGTAAAGACATCACCCTTTAATTGTCACATTTGGTAAAACAAAATCTAAGTATTTTCTTGTAGAATGTCCACTTGCAAGCCAAGAGAGGACTATTTTTGAAAATTTACCACTGGAATGACCGGCTCGGTTATCGAGCCAGGCATTCTAGTGACAAATTTTCAAAAATAGTCTTCCTGCAAATGGACATTCCTCAAGACCACTACAGAGGGCGGTCTTGGCTGGCTTGACCCTTAAAGGGTTAATTATGTGATTCTTTAACACTATAAAGGCCTAAGCCATCATTTGCAGTAGTTTTGAGGAATGTTCATGTGCAAGGAAAGATGATTTTTCTAAATTTTTTCATTGGAATGACTGGGTCGATTAATAATCTCTCGACCTGTAAATGGACATTTGCTAAGCAGATATTTACATTTTCTTGACCAATGCTGACTATTAATGCTACAGAGGTACTAATTAGATTTTAAAATTATACAATGGAATGATGGCTGGTGTTAACGATGTTAGTAGCTTTTACTGTCAAATTGTTGTTATTAATGAGTATCTCCATTGATGAACTGCCCTGATGTAAAAATAAAAAATTTATGTTCATTTTAAAGCGAATTTTGTGGAAGGTGGTGCTGTCGTATAGCAACAGTGTCCATTAAATTAATTTTTTTAAATTCCTATTGACACAGTAAAAGATAGTATAGGGACATGTATCAAACTGGTATGGGTTAAGTTTAAAAGTCTCTTGAGTGTGCTTCAGGAGTTACCTCCCTTATCTGTGCTATGTTGGAAAACAAACATATTCCTTGGCACAAGTCAGCGTTTCTTCAATAGTCGCAGTATAATTCTGAGTAAAATATTGAAATGCGATTAAAATCGATAAAATGTCTAAAATGTTCTAGTGATGCAGTAATTATGTTGATATCAATCTTGGGATAAGAGCCAGGAGTCTGTTCACTAAGTGTATTAATACATTAACTTTATCTCTCAGCTAAGTACATGATATGATTCATTAAAATTTCAACATGACTAATTAGTTCTTGCTTTGAAAATGTTACCATGACGTCTCGTTGATCTATTCCAAGTTAATTCAATATATGTTTAATCCTTTAACACTCATATCAGGCAGAAAATGGCTTCTGCAGTGGTCTTGAGAAATGTCCATTTGCAGACCAAGAGAAGACTATTTTTGAAGATTTATGACTGGAATGACTGGCTCGATAACTGAGCCAGTCATTCCAGTGGTAAATTTTCCAAAATTATCCTCTTGGTCTGCAAATGGACATTTTTCCAACAAATTCAAGGGTTAAAGGGTTAATCTATTTCATTCTGAATTTCAAGAGCGTTTCCTTGATTCCAAGATTGGTCAAGAAAATCTAAGTTGATTGCTGGGTCAATGACAATTTACACATAAAGTGAAGATCTTTTGAAAATATCCTGCAGGAATAACTCCGTTAATAACCCTTTCATGGCGATGCCGGCCAAAACAGGCTTCTATAGTAGTCTTGAGGAATATCCATTTGCAGGACAAGAAGATTAATTTAGAAAATTTCCCACTGAAATGACTGGCTCGATAACTGAGCCAGTCATTCCAGTGGTAAATTTTCAAAATTAATCCTGTGCAAATGGGAGTACAATGAGCAATGACAAATTTAGACCATAAATTTTCCACTGAAATGACTGGCTTGATAACTGAACCAGTCATTCCAGTGGTAAATTCTCAAAATTAATCTTGTACAATGAGCAATGACAAGTTTAGCCCTTAAATAGCCAGTCATTAAAGTGCTAAATTTTCAAAGATGGTTTTCACGTTTACCACATAACTAGCGGTAAATTTCCAAAATTAAGTCCTTTTGGCCTCTATTTATTGGAGATTCAATAAGCAGCTATTTAGATTTTATTAACTAAATTTGACCATTAACCCTTACGACTCTGATGTCAAAATTTTCAAATTAAATTAAAGGATGAACTGGTTTTAAGTTTTCAACAAATTTGATGGAAGAGAGAAACATCATCCACCTATGTTGTTGAAAAATGTACACCAGTTTCTTTGTTATTGATATAGAAAAAGAGAATATTTATATCAGAGGGATAAGGGAAATTTGTTTAAGAAAATACCAATTTTGTTATTAAAAATGTTCATTTGCAGACCAAGAAAAGATTATTTCTGAAAACTTATCACTGGAATACCTGGCTCGTTTATTGAGCCAGTCATTCCGGTGATAAATTTTCAAAAATAATCTTTTCTTGGTCTGCAAATGAACATTTTTCAAGAGCATTGCAGAAGCATTTTTGGCCCAGGACTGAGTGATAAAAGCTTAAATTGGTTAAAAACATATAATTATCAGGAGATATTATGAGAAATGTATTATTTTATTGGATATTCAACATTCTAAGGATTTACAGGCTCACAAAGCTTAGATCCAGAAGCAAAATAATTATACAAAAGAATGTAACACGTAATCATCGAAATTTAAGGCTATATTGTGTTGATTAGATCCGAGGATCAGATATTATTTAACGCCGCCAACTAGTTAATGAAAACTAAAAATAAATTAAAGAAAACTAACAATTTCTCTAAATGCAATTAAAAAGATCTTTTATCACGAATTAACTGACAGTGCCGAGTCATTCCTTAAGGAAGGTGTATCTTTACACTTTCTGTATAAAATCTAAAATTATATATTTATCTCGCATGCGTACACTGATTGCGTTAATTAACTTGAAAATGAATATTTATAAGTATTTTGTATGTTTGATATTTTTGTGATTTTCTCATTTTTAGTACAATTAATTACTTCTCTAAAACCAGCCCTAGACCGCAGATAATGGTAACTGTGTGACTGCTGTAAGCCACCAGACAACTATTCCAATAGACAATAACTATGGACCTGCTGAATATTTCGAAAACAATTTGACTGAAAGTTATTGGTGGCTTAGCCACCAACAACTTTCAGTCAAATTGTTTTCAAAATATTCAGCGTATCCAGTGGTATATCCCATGAAGAATGTAGTCTGCAAAAATTCATCAGGCAAGCAGTTAATGATACTTTCCACTCTGTAATTCATTCAGTTTTCGTTATAATTTTTTTATTAATTTTCATTCTAAATGTAGAGATTAGAGATATTTAAAGTCAGTATAATTAATTAAGCTGAATGTTTCAAATAAGATTTAACCGAATGTGACTGCGAGGGGATTCAGTAAAATTATATTCAAAAGAATTTAACGACGTCAATATATAATACATCGTTTAATGGCCACATTGCCTGGAACTGGTGTGTGAAGTGGTCATGGGAAATGTCCTTTTGTAGGCCAAGAATAGAGCATTTTTTAAAATTTGCCACAGGAATCGCTGGCTTCATAATTGAGACATTCATTTTAGTGGTAAATTTTAAAAACAATCTTCTTGTCGTACAAATGGACATCCAAGATGTCATAATTTTGATTTGATTTTTGCTTATCCAATCTTGACCATATGGAGTTGAGGACTTGAAATGCAGATGGGGGCTGGGTGGGTGGGGGAGAGGGTGCTGCAAATATATTCATTTAAAATTGTTAAAATTGCCATATATATTCCGATCACTCACCCATTTGTATTACAGCTGTGGCATGTATATATACCACATTGCGCATGGGAGGGGGGGGTATGGGGGAGGGGGTTAATACCTGTCTCTATCTCTAGCTGATTCGCCACATAAACTTAAAAATATGACGAGTAACAGGGTAGATAATTATCTAACTAAGCATAAATTTATGACAAGTACATATATCTGTTAGATAATTAAAATTAGTTAATTATAAAACAAAACTGTTTTGAAATTTGGAATTAATTTGTCATATAATTATTGAGATATCGGCTGGATAATTTTGTCAGTTACACTAAACAGATGTATGCTTATATATATATATATATATAATATATATATATATATATATATATATATATATATATATATATATATATATATATATATAATGTTAGTCGAGAGAATATATATATATATATATATAAACGTTTTTAAGTCAAAGATTGTATAATGTCCATTTTATATGCAGAAACGGCTTTTAGCAACTTCCATTCAAATTGTTTTTAGAATATTCAGCATATCTAAAGTTAAATCCCATGATGGAACATTTAATCTGCAGAAATTTAGCAGGCAGACAGTTAATCCACCAACAATGTTCAGTCAAGTTGTTTTTAAAATATTCAGCGTATCCAAAGTTGAACCTCATGGAACATTTAATCTGCAGAAATTTAGCATGCAGACAGTTACTCCACCAACTAATTAATATCTGGTGCATTCACCTGATGTTTTTTAATGCTTTGCATCCTGTATATACAAAGGTGATAGTTAAAATAGATGAATGAAGTCATAATTATCTCCACAGGTTTTGAAAAAGAAATGTCTGAAATATTACAATCACATCCATCCGTCTCTCCATCTGCCCCTCTGGCTATCTTCTCAGAAACTGGTTGATGGAATTCAAGCAAATTAGTTTTGCGAGCCCTTAGCCACTTACCTATGTGACTGTGATTATATTTTTTGACTCCACCCACTTGGGTTGGGTGAGGGGTGGGGGGGGGGAGAGTGTGGGGGTCGGTGGAATGGTGTAGTGGCAGGGCCAGGATCAAAGTTTATGAAAGTCTGGGATTTGACACTTGGAAGTTTGGTGGAAGATGTTTTACCATACAGAACAACATTGTCCACCAAGATTGTTGAAAAAACTACAGCAGTTTTCGCGCTCTTGACACAGTGAAGGATAGAATATTAACATCAGAGTGGTAAGAGTTAGACTTTTTACTACTGCAATAGAAATGATTTGACAAGCGTAATCATTTGAAAATCGAATTTGGGGAAACTCTTTGTGATGGATAATTCAGTATGATAATTTTGACAATAGCATTCAAAACTGATATTAGTACCTACCCCCCCCCCCCCCTCTCTGTCCCGGCCCCTCACAAGAAAAATCCTGTGGTATGCATGTATGTATCTTAACCCTTGCCACTCTGATGTCAAAATTTTAAATTTTCAAATTAACTTAAAAATGATCTGGTGTTCATTTTTAGGCAAATTTGATGGAGGATGTTGCTGTCATTATTAACATGGCAAAAGATAGAATATTGACATCAGAGTGGTAATGGTTAAATATTTTTATATTTTTCTTTTCAAATTTGATACAATGTAAACTCGCCTTCATGGAGTAAATTATCAAGCTTATTCTTAAATTTATTATTACCTAGCAGCAACAATATTTGCTTAATTTAAAAAAAATGTTTATCAGGCTTCATGTTGGCTGTTTTGAGAGGAATTTTGTGTGACGTTTGAAGAAAAACACTAATTCTAATATGTGTTATTATATTGTCCAGATAAACAATTGTTCGTTGCAAGACAATCCTCAGTTCTGATTTGTTTAATTATCAAGACAATACCAGCCGTTTATAGGCACACATACTTCAATATTAACCTGTTTTAACCCTTTAATTACCAAGCTTTGTCAAGATAATTATAATTAAGATTTTGAATATGCATTAGCAGGTCTAGAAAAGAATACTTTTGAAAATTTACAACTAGAATGACTGGCTTGCTAAGTGGTAAAATTAAAAAAATAAGGTTTTCTTTGCTGTCAAATGGATCCTCTCAGTGTCCAGTTTTGGCGTGCTTGACAGCTTAAATGGTTAATAGATGTCAGTCTTTTTCTTGAGTAATTTTACCTTTTTTACCCAAATTTATAACAGTGGAGCATATTTGATAATAGCTTTATAGTTTGATAATCACTTTTTGCCGGTTTGGCTTAACCACATTTCTGTTTTTCTATTAGCCCTTGTAACACCGAGGTCCCACTATCACACCTTCAAGGGAACATTATGCGCAATGTGCTCAGTAGTTGAAAAATATAATTTAACTGAAAATTGTTGCTGCTAATCAAATTGGGTTTAAGTTATATTTAGCATAATCTTTCTGAACTGATAAGGAGAAATGCGTGGATATTCTTGTGAACGGTGTGCAAAGTGTAAATGACTGATATATTTATAGTACAAAGTTTTCATTAAATTTACTGTACAGCGCATGTTTAGTAATTTCACCAATTTCTAAAAATATCTATTCAGTGCTTATCCAGATTACAAGGTCAGTTGTATTAATTCTAGGAGTATATGATATATATAGCTACATGAGCATGTATTTATAATTAAAGCCATTTCATCTTCTTCTGGTATCAGCCTAAATATTATTAACCCTGCTTTTACAAGAGATGTGCAACTCTGTATGAGGGGCTTTCTTATGATAGGAAAACAGGAGAACCATATTCTCAATATTAAACCTATCAGTCCATCCATCCATCCATCCATCCATCCCTGTGTGTATCCATCCACCTACACCATCTATCCATCCATCCACCAACCAACCCACTCAGTCACCCACCCATCTATCCAGTCACCCATCCCTCCATAGGTCTGGTTTATGTTAACTCTTTGAAGCCGAAAGCTTGAATTTGAAAACTCATTTCCAATTTAATTAATACTCTGTGAAATGTAGATGTTTCTATAAAATGAGTTTCAAAATAATTCAACAGTACCCAGAATAAGTATAAATACCCAGAAATTGATATTATGTGACTTAGATTTTCAAATGGTTAATAATACGCTTTCTAGCGGGATCACAGTTGCCTGCTCTGCTATAAGTTAACATGGTTCCAAAACAAGAACAGAAACATGTGACTTAGTACAATTCTGAACACAGTAAAAAATGCCTTGTTGAATATTTTGAACATAATTGGATTGGAAGCCAATCTGTTTCAAATCTTGTTTAAATTAAAAAATTTTATTTCAGAATCAGATATCCCGTATCAGACAGCGTCTTTACAAATGCAGCATTTTCTATCACTGCTCCGAGATGCAGCTAAATTAGCCTGATTGCTTAAATAGTATGGTATGTGCAAGCTTATATTTTACTTTTCTAATTTATGCGAATATAGAAGAAAGTTTGTACAAGTTTTTTGTTTTAGGCAATTTTATTTTCATGGTTCAAGATGGAATAACATGTTTTCAGTATATTTATCGCATATTAGCATGCTTGTATTCCTTTCTTTAACTGTCAGTCAGTCACCTGCAAGCCACCAGACAATAATTTCAATGGCCAGTAATACTGGACCTGTTGAATATTTTGAAAACAATTTGGCTTTCAGTCAAATTGTTTTCAAAATATCCAGCAGGTCCAGAGCTAAACCTCATGTAAAATGTAGTCCGTCTCCAATCTTGAGTGGAACTTTGCCCAGGAGGTCCTGAATATGTGTGCCAATGCTGAGGTTCAAGAGTTATAACGTAGAAGGAAAAGCTTTCAGCAACATTGTTTTCAAAATATGCTCTTTTGGCGGCCCGATTGAAAAAGTATTAGACATATTTGGCCTTGTTGAAAAAAATTTTCTACTTGAATGACCGATTTGATAACAGCCATGCAGTCATTCAAGTGATAAATTTTCAAAAGTACTCTCTTGGTCTCAAAATTGACATCTATGAGAAACTTTAAATTTTCTTAAACAACTTTGTTCATTGAATGGGTAGAAGTCAGTGTCTTGAGCAAAAGAACATGCTATTTCTGCTAGCTGAATGGTCATCTGTCTCCAAAATATACAGGTTTTCAGGCAGGTCTGAGTCTAGGTAGGTATATATGTATTCCTGATTACTTTTACTATCTAATTATCTGTCTCCTTGCTGATCCCGTCAGTCCGACGGATTCCTGGAGCAATATTACTGTAGCAGAATTTATCTTGTTACAAGCACATCTAAAAAGATTCCAAGCGAAGCTAATAGCAATTATTATTTGGCGCAAAGTTATCGGTTATTGAATTTCGTGGAAATAGAAAACCATTCAAACATTGGAGCTGACCGAATGTCCAGCATACCAGCTGGTATTGCTACATACTGGGCCTGCAGCCATGGCAACTACATGAATTTATCCAGTCAGCTTACAGTGCTGGTAGTCTTAATTGAAAAGGACAGAAGAAAACAGGGAGAAAATTAAGTTAACTATTAAAAATTATTGTCTAGTCGGATGGGCTGATGAAATGAAAGTCAGTATTGGATTATTAATGCAGGCTGTGGTTCTTTGTTTTCTATTCTACCGTTATTGACACTTGACTTTTTCATGGCTTTAGATCTCTCAAAGGCCCTATTCACCCGGCTTCTAACACACAGTTTTTATGTTCAAGCCAAGCTTCTGCTATTTCTTCAAAACTAAGACGTAATGAAAATCATGAAAAAGAATTGAATTCCAATTTCGAGTTGTGTAAAACATTTCCTAAGCAGATGGAAATAAGTAGAAATTTTAACAATTTAGAAATTAATAATTTAGTTTTATCACCTGTATAATCTAAAAGTTCATCAATTTTTCATTTCACCTTGCATGTAGTTAAGTTTTCATGTAGAGTTGTTCTAGTAACTCTTTAGCCTTTAGCGGTCAAGCCGGCCACAAATGACTTATGTAGTGGTCTTGAGAGATATCTATTTGCAGCCAAGCGCCTATTTTTAAAAATTAAACACTGGAATGATTGGTAAGCCAGTCATTCCAGTGATAAATTTTCAAAAATAATCTCTTGGCCTGCAAATTGCCGTTCACTAAAGAAATATTTAATTTTCTTGACCACTCTTGAGCAAATTAACACTAACCCTCAAATTTGTTCAAAAAAATTAATTTCAATCTTATCATAGAAAATGTCCATTTGCTGACCAAGAGAAACCTTAATTCTGAGGGAAATGAATATGAAATTAACTGAATATTTTTAAAACAGTTTACCTGATTGTCGTTGCTACACCCCTGTGGCAGCAATTGCTATCAGTCACATTTTTTTCAAAATAATCAGTATTGTTGCTATTTCTTGTGGTATAATTATCTAGAATTTCTCTGATAAACAATAGTTCAATAGCGAGGTATCTGATGACAGCGCAGACAATATTGCGTGCCTCATATCTAATGTCCTCTGTCCCTTCGCGTTTAACTGTCTGGACTTTGCGTGGTGAAAATTTAATTCATTTTCTGGTCCAGATGACTTGCAGCTTGAAATGACAAGCGATGAAATTCCACGATCTAATTCAGCCTCTGTAGATGGCCGGAATAACAACTGCAAAATTGAAATACTATTCAATTTCTATGTTACCATGGCATTTTCCATGGAAACGGTTAGAAATATTAACAATTTTACATTTAATGAAGGATGGAACTTTGTGACAGACTGATTGGCTACAGAGCATGTCGGCTGTTGTTATAAGTGTTAAAATGCGTTGATGACGTATCTAACGGCTCGCACTGTTGCCAGTCATCCATTGCCGGAGATTAGAACTGAGTTTAAATCAGTGACTCATAATTTGATGCTTTGAGTCATTTGAACTGCAAATCACCCAAACTCTGTCATAGTCGCCGTTATGATGCGGCGCACAAAAGCAAGCAATATAATATTCACTTGACGACGCATGAATTATGCGTAAATTGTTAGTATTTCACAAATATCAATATTCATAATTGGAAGCCGAGATAGTGCGTATACAGTTATTATGTTTTATCATTGAAATTCTATTGCGCGTGAGTGGAGGCTTGCATGAAACACTACGCGCCACATCCCGAGATAATGCCGGTTATAGCTTGACGGCACGCTTTAAAAAAATCATGAAATTGGTATCAATTTCAGAATTATGACATAACAATAATTTGGTGTCATAAAGCCCTAGCGTCAATAACAATGTCGCTACATTCAGGGTTCACAGAATATTCTATTTTGACACTTACTGGTAATAGCTATATTGCTTATTTCCTATGTATGCAATGCTGATATTCAGCTCTGTTAGAACAGTAGAATGGATGCAATTACAGTCAGGATAATTGACCCTTTTTGTTTTAAGTTACAACATCAAGATATTTGAAACTTCTTATTAAATAGTTTTTATCCAGAATCATTCACAATAACTGTTTAACACTTTAACACTCAAATTTGTTCGGGAAAATTTAAATTTTCTCATAGAAAATGTTCATTTGCAGACTAAGAGAAGACTATGTTTGAAAATTTATCAGTGGAATGGCGATATCAAACCAGTCATTCCAGTGGTTAATTTTTAAAAATAGTCTTCTCTTGGTCTGCAAATGGACATTTCTCAAGACCACTGCAGAAACCTTTTTTGGCCAATATGAGTTTTAAAGGGGTAACCATATTTTTTTAATTTAGCACTGGAATGCTAGAGTTGGTTATTGAGACAGTCATTAGTGGTTAATTTTAAGAAATAGTCTTCTGGACCTGCAAATGGGGATCTCTCATAATCACAGCAGAAGCCGTTTTTGGCTGACTTGAGTATTAAAGGGTTAATTTTGGTACCTACCCACCCGACTTTGCCCAGCCACATATACAGCCAAGGGAGACAGAATCCAGCCCTTCAAGACAGACCACCGCTAGTCTGGATCATGAGTGATTAAGGAACTAGCCACCAGCATGAGCTCCCATTGACCCATTTTACAGCAAGTTAGTTTCCAAATATTTCTATAATGTTCAATTGTCTTCAGACAGAGACTGATTTCTTGGCTGAGCAGATAATATCCTGTAATGGTTAATAAATTTGCTCAATAAAAAGTAGTTTCTCGTATTGAATGTACATTTGCAGACCATTAGGAGATTAATTTTGAAAACTTAAGGATGGATTGATTGGCTCACTCGGTTACTGATACACCCATGTAAGTGGTAAAATTTAAAAGATTTGTCTACATGTAAGTGGCCATAATTCTCAAGGCCGCGGTGGAAGCCATTATTGGGTGAGCTTAGCCATTAATGGAGGATTCCAGTTTATCCATCTATCATATGATGTCATAATCAACTACCTAGCGTGTAGAATGATGTCATAATCAATTACATCATGAATGGCATGGCTAAGTTTGTCATGAAGGCTTAATTGATAACAGACTAAGCATTGTTGTACGAATTGTATGTCTACTATTTAATAAACATGCTGTTGAATATTTTGCGACTAATTTGACTGGTCGCTGTTGCTGCCATAGGCCACTAATTCAACCAAACTTGATCTGTAAGTACCCATATGATTGCAGATTGCAAGAGGATATGTGCATTTGTCTACCCAAGGGGGCAAAAGGTCAAAGTGGTAAATGAGGAGTATTGTGATGAGTGATCGACTGTCCAATCTAGTTAATAACTATACTGTATCAAAAGCAACTACTACATTACTCAATTGTGAATAATTGTTTTCAAGATTATCAAGCCAGTCAATCCAGGGTAAATTTACAAAATAGTCTTCTTTTCTGGCAAATGTTCACTAAGCAAAAATGTATATTTTCTTGACCACTCTTGTCAATTAAAGGTTAAACAGATATTGCCTGTACTGGTATTGTGTATTTTTTGTGTTATCTTACAGACAACACTCAGACAATCTCTTGTACACTATATAGTATGTATAGTTTAATTGTCATTCTGCTGGTTATGGAAAACCAACATCAGAATACTCGACGATCAAGCCATCTTCAACTTCAATGTCTGTGCCCAGCATAAGGTCAAATCAATATATTCAGGCATCAATCAATGGCGTAAGAAATTGCGATTCTATTGGATTGAGCAGAACAGAAGAATATATATGAAAATGGCACAAAAATGTTTTTTTAGCATTTTTATTCAACTAACATACGCTACGGGTAAACTGGAGATCGCTATATGTCATGTGAAGTCGACGTTGGATAATAGCATCTTTGAATCTTGTCAGACCTGATTGTGTTGATCTGTCTTAGAGCACAAGTTCTTTATGAGAACATAACATCATGTTTATGTGCTAAAGTAGAGGTCGATGTAGAGGCCTAGGTTGTGAAATGGCAAATGAAGACGGGAGCGTCATCAAATTCATCATCATTCAGCATTGAACCCTCAATGAGTGTCCCTGTCCCCGGTCAAATTGTAGCAGATATTTCTCATAAAACAAGTGGTGTATGGGGTTCAGGGCTAGGGTGATGTCAAACCCTAGTTGGTGGGGGGCTACACATAGTTGGATGGAGGCAGTGCTGTCGCACACTAGTGGTCTGAGGTTTGGACTAGTGCCTGGTGGTTTGAGGTTGACTAGATGAAGGGGTGTCGCTTAAGTGGTGTGAGGCTAGATGAATGCAAAAATCCAGTCTCAGTCAGTCATATGATGTCATAATCTACCATGTCACATGTAGGCTGATGTCAAAATCAATTACATCATGAATGACACGTTTTAGTTTGGCATAAATTCTACCGCCTGTCAAGTTGTACGAATTGAATGCTATAGGTGAGGCTCTGTCAGTCTTTGTCAGATATGGAAACAGTCAGACCGATTGACCGACTTATGCTAATTGTGAGTCGTTATTGAGTTGTGACATACACAGGTGGCTCTGTGCTTTTGTCAGAAATGTAAGATGGACAGATGGATGGACGGATGGATGGACGGACAGACAGGCATATTCTACAGACTAGTTATATAAGTTGTAAATAACAATCCCTGTTACTTGACTGAAATGAAAATCATGTTGCCTTATGTAGCAATAATTTTACCCTCCAGAAACAAGAAATTCTAGATTATATGGACTATTCTGTTGAAAAATTTGAAACTAATTTGACTTGGAGCTGTTGCTGCATGTAGTAACAGTACAGCTCATAAATAAGTTAAAACATTTTCAAAACAAAAGTATGTTTAAGTTAGCAATAAATGTTCTGTTGAATATATTTACCATTACTGGATGGGAAAACAGTGCCACCTTGTCTACCAATTCAGTTATGTTCAAAATTTATTATTCAACAGTACGTTTTATTTTATTTTAGGAACATGTCAAGTTATTTCTGAGCTTTATTGTAGCTTGAACAGGCAGTCCTTGAGTGACCTTTGGAGGGTGTGGGTGGGTTAACCCTTTACCCCTCAAATTCGTTCAAGAAAACATCAATTTTTCAAACTTCTCATAGACAATGTCCGTTTGGAGACCTAGAGAAGACTATTTTTGAAAATTCACCACTGGAATGACTGGCTCGCTATAAACCGAGCCAGTCATTCCATTCGTAAATTTTCAAAGATAGTGTTCGCTTGGTCTGCAGGTGGACATTTCTCAAGACCAACACAGGAGCCGTTTTTGGCTGATATGAGTGTTAAATGGTTAAAGGGACTGATAAAGAGAAGGCTTGACCATGCAATCTGCCAAGAATCTGACCACCTGACCAGTTTATGCTTACAATACCCTAACACTGACAACAGCCCAGTCCTGGTAAAGACAGTATTTAAATTATTCACCCTTTATCATGGGATTTTCTATTCTTATTAACCATAATTATTTTAATTAAGTCCAGGTCTGATTCTGACTCCATGGGGCTGAGAGTAGACACTAGTGTTCAAAACATCTGCACCGGTGTGGTCACTACTGGTCAAACTAGTCTATTGTTATGACCAGTATTGTGTAACTGACCATTGTCATTGTTTATCACTATATATCTCAGCTGGCTTGCCCAGTAGGCACAGGTGGCTTGGACAAGGTGATAATTGAACTTAATTAGACACTGACCAGTAATCTTTGGACATCTGACCGAACACTATAGATAATAATTTACATATGCCATATGGTGTATTGGAGTCACACTTAGTGACATTTATGAACTATACATTATTGTGTGTCAGTTAATTAACAACCTGACTGCTGCGAGTCACCAGACAATACTTTCAATGGGCAATAACTCTTGACCTGCTGAATATTTTGAAAACAATTTGACTGAAAGTTGTTGGTGACTTAGCCGCCAATAACTTTTGGTCAAATTATTTTCAAAATATTCAGCATATCCGGAGTTAAACTCCACAGGAAATGTAGTCTGCAGAGATTCAGCAGGGAGTTAATTAACAAGTCCAGCGATTATTTTATTTGATTTACTCTATAATATACAGCATGCGACCTTGATTACCTAACTGTAACTTTACTTCCAAACATTACCACCAGATTATATTATGTAACTGCCTGTAAATTATTCAGTAATGAGTCCAATTTTACCATATTTAATCTTGTTTTGTGACGCTTCCTCCACAAGCTATAAATAAATTGATATTGAATATTTTGAAACTAATTTGTCTGAAAACAACAAGTTAACGTCATATTAATAAGCTTTCTGGTATAACTCGGTTTAACTCCAGATTCTTAGAATTTGCACTAAAAACAGCTAAATGTTTGCGATAATCAGAAATGAGGTAAATGTTGACTCAGTCCATCAAATTCTAAGTATGACAGATGCCCATTTTGGAATAGACTGACCCGATCTGTCACTCAAATAATTAACATCATAATAAATTACATCACTAGTTAGCTGACCTCATGAGATATCCGCGTTCATCCAGACAATGTCATATGTACAATTGATACCTCTAAATGGATGAAACTCGTCAAAATTTTATTCCACCAGTCTTTGTTAAGCGTTTACGCCTTAAATTTAAAGAGAAGACTATTATGACTGGCTCGGTTATCGTGCCATTCATTTCCTTGATAAATTTCCAAAGCTAGCTTGAATGTTGATGGCTTAATTAACCCTTTAAATGTCAGTGTCTCAATTTCAAGTCAACTACAAGAAATCATTGATTATTTTGAAACAAATTTTGCTGCTACCTATCGAGCAATGCCTATGGTACCAAGTCAAGTTAAGTTTCAAAATATTCAGTGTCACAGAATTTTTTATTTTGGGTATTTAAGGTATACAGGTTATTTTCAATATTACATCATCACGATATACATATTAAATTAAGTGAACATTTTCATCATGAAAAATACGTCTCAAGTAGTAATTATTTACTGTCAATCAAATTGTATTCTTAACCCTTATCACTCTGATGTTAATTGTATATCCTACTGTGTTAATAGCAAAAAAAACTACTGCACAGTTTTCGACAATTTAGGTGGAGGGACGATAGACAACATCTTCCACCAAATTCGCTGAAGAATGAACACCAGTTAATATTATAATTTTGAAAATTTACAAAAATTGCATCAGAGTGTTAAGGGTTAATAATTACTCATAGCATGTTTTCATCATGTCATACAGTGGTATGTATAAGCGCTACTTTCAGCAGGAAATTGGTTATGACAAGCTAAATTATATTGCCATTATCTCCTTATTTCCCATCCCTGCCGCAGCCCCCCCCCCCCCCCCACCCCCAGCATCTTTCATTCTGTCTTTATATCACAAATATGTGTATTGCTTCGGAAATCCAATTACAACATTCAGTAACAGCATATGGACTCAATAACGATTTTAACCCTTGCATTTTTTCAAGGAAATTTAAATTTTCTCATAGAAAATGCCAATGTGCAGACCAATAGAAGATTAGTCATTGTACTGATAAATTTTCAAAAATCGTTTTCTCTTGGTGCGCAAATGGACATTTCTCAGGACCACTGCAGAAGCCATTTTTGGCTGGTTTGAGTGTTAAAGGGTTAACACTGAAATTCCCATTAGTAATTTTTAGCCCTACGCCTTAAATATTTTGAAGAAAATTTAAATTTTCTCAAAGAAAATGTCCATCTGCAGACCAAGAGAAGACAATTTTTGAAAATTTACCACTAGAATGACTGGCTCTGTTATAGTAGTAAGTTTTAAAAAAATATTGTGTCTTTGTCTGCAAATGGACAGTTCTCAAGACGACTGCAGAGACAATTTTTGGCCAATGTGAGTGTTAATGTACCCCCCAGTAACTCAATTACAACACATGCTTACACACAGGTGAAAATTTTTTATAATTTTACTAAAAGTCGCTGTGCTTTCGACTTATAGCCCTTTAATGGTCAATCAAGCAGAAACTGGTCTCTACAGTGTTTTTTAGGTCAATGTCCATTTGCAGGCCAAAAATGTTTTTTAAGAATTTATTACTGAGATGCTGGTCTCACTAACTGTGCCAGTCATTCCAATTGTCACTTTTGAAAAACAGCCTTGTTGACCTACAAGCAGTCATACAAAATTTAGATTTTCTGAACCACTCTTATCTTTTCTTGACCATTAAATTGACTGTACTTTCCACTTAAATCAGTTTCCAAATAATTGAAAGCTTACACATATTGTTGTTTTGAAATTGATTCATTCCAGAACTTCATGGTTGAAAGGGTGAAACGACCATTGTAATCACAAGTACCATAAAATGGTTCTGAAGGGAGGCTATTCTCCTCAGACAGGTCAAAATGTCCTTTGCTAACAAAGATGGTGGTTAGCTCTTTAACCATTTAACACTCAAACTGTTGAAAAGGGACTGAATCTGACATAGTCTTGAGAAATCTCCAGTTGCTCATTTTTTGAAAATTTCCAACTGGAATGACTGCCTCGATAACTGAGCCAGTCATTCAAGTGGGAAATTTTCAAAAGTCTTCTCTTGGATTGCAAATGGACTAGGAGACAATTGAAATTTCCTTGAACTGTTGAGTGTTAAAGGATTTATGTGTGGTCATCTAACCACTTTCACTAAATAGTCACATTTCAAATCACCACAGAATGATTTGGGAATTAAAACCATCTAAGTAAATCCTCAAATAAATTAATTTTAGTTTTACTGTTCAAGTTAAATTTGTATATTACAAATATTTTTTATTTTAAAATTTAAATGTATTTAACGTTACCAGTATGTGAAAGAGTTCAAAGAAATCTACTTTAGTTTTCCAAGTCAAGTTAACTTTTTATATTACAATATTTTTAATTTAAGATGCAAATTTAATTAAAATTATTGAAAGAATTCCTTTCAAATTTAATAAATGAATTAAAGTTGCCTAGAGGTGAATGGATTTATTGTGTTTGAGGACTGAGTTAATTGTAATGAAAAAATGGTATAACGTGCTATTTTTAAAATCCAGCACATTATTTTGAGAATGATTTAATTTAATCGCACTAACCTTGTATTCAGTCATGTTGTTTTCAAAATTTTCACCATATTTAGATATGGAAAGGGTTAAATTCACATCTGAACAACATTAATTCATTTGTTAAATTTAATAAATTTCTGCAATAATTTAAAATAAACTTTAATCATTTAAATAGTTTTTCAAATATTTATAAATTATGACTTTAATGGCTTAATCTTTTTTTATAAATGAATGTTTTTTCTCTTTAAACAAGTAAAAGTTTATAAATTTTTAAAATCCTATACAAGACAATTTAATGTTAAAAATGTTTAGCTTACCTTATAGTCACTGATGTAATGTGTTGATAGTCTCTATTCCACTGTTGTTGAAGTAATCCTGCTCTATATCTTTATGAGGACTTGAACCTATTCGAATGTTTTTAATTTACTGTTCACTCACATGGAACATATGTTTAAATCTCAGCTCTCCTGCGATAGTCTTAACAGTTTGAGATCTGACCACTGGATGGGGACTGTGGGCTGGGGTGGTGGTTTACAGTTTGCCAGTCTGTCATTGAGGCCAGCTCTTTTGTTCAGATTTAACACCAACTTTACAGGGACAAATATGACATGTTGGTTCTTGCTAACTTCACAAATCCCTTTGTTGAAGTTTCCAATACATGGTCAGGACAAATTTGGAAGGAAACCAAACAAATAAAAAATTTAATTTCAGCTTAGGGCATGATAATGTGCCATGGTGCATTGTTGAATGTGCTCACTGACTTTGCTGTTTCAATTGTATGCAATATTTCTCATGCAATGCATTTACACAAAATAATCTTCAACTGCATTTCATTCTGAAAATTATATATTTATTTTCCATGCGCTACTCTTAAACTCTTGCTCAGTATTTTAAAATCAATTTGAATGAAAGGTGTTGCTGCCTCATGTAGTGATAACTTTCAGTCAACCTGATTAAAAAATAATTAACAAGTCTTAAATTTAACTCAAGTTTAACAAATTTGATGAATTTTCAAACCTGCGCATGGTTAGAGGACTAGTAGTGTTTGAGGTAGTCATAATTAATATGAATTAATATGGCAGATTAAACTAAATCCACTTTGAATGGCCTCTTTCATATGTAATGTATTGCTAGAATATAATCGTTCAAATAGCCCCCACCCAGCCACCCTATATTACATTGCTGTGGGAAAGATTAAATGGCATTCACGAAAAATACGCTTTGTGACAAATTGGAAATAATATTTCAATAATGTTTTATTAAATATGAAATTTGAGAATTTAATTAAATTTATTTGAACAGTTTAAAGTTACTGGCATGGATTTATGTTAAAAAACTATATATAATTTTTAATTTGAACATAAAATTTCGAACAAATTCTAAATAGCATCTCATAAAATTCTTTAGGAATAATTTCATTAAAAATCTTAGTGCCTAAAAAGTTGGTGTGTTTCAGGGGTGTTGTGTTGCTGAGTTTATCTTGCATCCTATTTTCTGATTTTTCAAACTTGTTATAATTATTTAATATCAGTATCACTTAAGTTTTATTGACCCTATTAATGGTTCAAGTTTTAAGATTTTAATTAATTTTAAGTGGTTTGATTTGATTTAAACATATTTTAAGTAGTGCAATGTAGAATCAAAATTTAAGTAAATAATTGAGTCTACCCAAACTAATAAAATTTATTATTTGCAAACTACTATATAGTATAGTTCCCTAAGGAAGAGAAAAATGTACTATAAACAAGAGCTTGTGTGAACAATGGACTATGCGTTATATATGATCAAGTCCTACCTGTAAGCGATTAAGAAGCATTTGTCCTAGCCACTGTGTCTGATTCACTCAAACATGTAGTTATCACACCAGGATATTATTATGTCTTGTCTTTGACACATCCTCCTACAACTAATTACAATACACACCTTCACCAAGCAATATGTATGTTACCCTAAACAAGAACTCTTTAATCTCTTTCATAACCGGGTCAGTACCAGCGTCATTGCTAGATTATACCAATCTTCTACTGCCTTGTAGAGCTGGCTGATGATGCTGCGATTGAACTTTTCAAATGTTCGATTATCAGGCCAGGTGACATTCACTGTTTCAGGTACATGGTGGAAGCATCTGCGGCTCTGTTGTACAGAATTCTGTGTGAACAACTCCTCTTGCATTACAAAGGTTTTGAGTTTCTGATATAAACCGAAGCAATATACATATCATTAAACTGCGTTTCCAATATATCCACAAGCACGACAACAACCGCTACCACCCCAGCTCCACCCCACCTCACCCCTCCAAAAGGTAAAAATCGTTGAATTAACCCTTTAACACTGATATCAGCCAAAAATGGCTTCTGCAGTAGGCTTGTGAAATGTCCATTTGCAGACCAAGAGAAGCCTATTTTTGAAAATTTACCACGAGTGACTGGCTCAATAACCGAGCCAGTCATTCCAGTGGTCTATTTTCAAAAATAGGCATCTCTTTGCAAATTGAAATTTTCTTGGACACATTCAAGGGTTCTTGAACAAATTCAAGGGTTAAAGGGATACTGGCAACCGGTGTCAGCCTCCATTATTGAGTTTTGTGTCAAATGATAAGTCAAAGGATGTTATAGGTAATTGTCTGTTGAATATTTTGAAACTAATTCTGCTGCAAAATTTTCAGTCAAATTAATTAATCCTTTTAAATGGTCAAGATTAGTAAAGAAAATATAGATGTAAATTATGTCCATTTGAGGAGACGATTTTTTTGAAAATGTACCAGTGACTGGCAGAATCATCAAACCAGTGATAAATTTTAAAAACTTGTCTATCATATCTATTGGCCTGCAAAGAAATTTTTTTTTAAATCACTGCAAATGCCGGTTTTGGACAGCTAGACGATTAAGTGGTTAATTAATATCAGGTTGTAGAACACATGTGTGCATACCTGCGTGTGTGCGTACCTGCGTGTGTGCGTACCTGCGTGTGGCATCATAATGAAATATATATATTACAAGTTGTTGATATTATTGTTTTAGTCTTTACCACTCTGAAGAAAATCGTGTACATTTTTCAACAATTTTGCTGGAAGATGTTGCTGTCTACGACGGGACCATGTCCCACCAAATTTGTTGAAAAATGAACACCATTTCATGTTTTAATTTTATTTGAAAACTAAATTTTGGCACCCGTGTTGTAAGGGTTAATAAAGCCTGCATCTGTCACCATATGTTAGTATCATCCATGTGTTGATGTTTAATGGCATCATTTGATAACAGAAATCATTAGAATTTTAAATAGTTTCTGAAATCGTGTTAATAGCTCCGCTAATTTTAGTGAGACTGTGATTTGTCCACACAGCTAGGTATGGTGATTTAATTGTCAGCAGTACCGACTGCTCTATTGATTTCAAGGCAAATATTGCCCCATATAGGTGAGAGCTAAGCAGGTGTTAAATTATGCTTTGATGAGTTCTTTTGGTAAAATACACATTAAAATAAATCAAATAATGAATTAACTGCTAGATTGATTGTTTCTCCTATAGCTATAATGCTGTAGCTCATATTTTTATTTAGATTAAATAAATTAATACTTATAAAATAAATGAAGAGATTTAAAATATGAATTTTAATTATAAAAATAATTTCAAAAGAAAAAAACCCTGTTTAATTACAAAATCTTTTCTGAAAGCTTAAAAGTTTTTTAAAACATCACATAAATTATATTAAATAAAATGTAATTATTATCCTGTTTGAAATTACAATTTTGTGTCGTGATACATGTGTATTTATTGATTTTGTCCTGAAATAAAGAAATATCGGTCAGTGTGCACAACTGGGCATGCATATATGTAAAACACACAATCGATCTGGGATCATGGTGGTACAGTGGAAATACAACACAATATTATTAGCATCACATAAGCGAAGAGGAAAAATATTCTTTCTTAATTAGTTTACCCAATACAAGGGCTGCATGCATTTTCCTAAAGAAGAAAGTAACTGTATGTTTGAGCCATATTTGACCATGTAAACTTCTAAGTGGTGACATCACAAATTGGCCAATTAAAAAAACCCATGATCATCTAATTAGCTACTGCCTGTAGTTATCAATTAATAGTACTGTGTATTGTGGGAATTTAGGTGGGAAGAGAGCATCGTGCCCCGCTGAGATTCCCTCACAAAGGAATTACTTATAGGAAGTTTAACCACAGATTGGTCGTCAGTTCTTTTGATTCTTTCTTTATCGTTAACCACATTTATTCAGAATTCTAAAGAAGCCACATCTCTTGAGAGTTATATATTAACCCTTTAACCCCCAAATTTGTTCAAGAAAACTCATATTTTCTCATAGAAAATGTCCATTTGCAGACCAAGAGAAACCAAGCTCGGTTATCGAGCCAGTCATTTCAGTGGTAATTTCTCAAAAATAGTCTTCTCTTGGTCGGCAAATAGACATTTCTCAAGACCAGTGTAGAAGCCATTCTTGGTTGATATGGGTGTTAAAGGGTTAAGTCAGAATAGTGTGGAAATAATTTCACTAAAAGCCTCTGATGTCTGTGAGTGAGAGTTGTTTTCAACATAATCAGCAAGGTTACAATTTTAGTGCAGGTAGACTTGTGGTTCTTTAAGGGAGGTGGTCTCTCAGTGACCTGCCTTAAAGGACCACCATTGTTTGACTCCATAAAATATATTCTATCTCAAGGCATCTGTATTAACTCGTAACCCTTTATCACTCATATCAGCCTAAAATGGCTTGTAGTGGTCTTGAGAAATGTCCATTTGCAAACCAAGAGAAGACTATTTTTGAAAATTGATCACTGGAATGACTGGCTCAATAACCGAGCCAGTCATTCCAGTGGTAAATTTTCAAACATAGTCATCTCTTGGTCTGCAAATGGACATTTTCTACGAGAAGATTAAAATTTTCTTGAACAAATTCAAGGGTTAAAGGCGTTTATCCTTTAACCCTCAAATTTGTTCAAGAAAATTTTAATCTTTTCATAGAAAATGTCCATTTGCAGACCAAGTGAAGACTATTTTTGAAAATTTCCAGACCAAGAGCAGCTTTTTCTTGCAAATTTACCAATGGAGCCAGTCATTCCAGTGGTAAATTTTCAAAAATAATCTTTTGGTCTGCAAATGGTCATTTCTCAAGGCCAGTGAAGTGGGTGGTTTTTGCTGCCTTGAGTTTTAAAGGATTAACCCTTGAAAGTCCAGTATCTCAATTTCAGGACAACTATACTGTTGAATATTTTGAAACTAATAAGATTGGAACCTATAGACAGCAACAGCTCCCAATCAAATTAGTTTCAAAATGTTCCATAGATCATAAGGTATTTGTCATTTCTGGTCGGTGAGAGATAAAGGACCACCAGTGAGCTTGCGCTTCGTGGTCAGGATAAATGGTAAATGTTGACCCACTTCATACAGAATGAGAATGCAAAAATTATTAGTATATTTCATTGTATTGTTCCACAGCAGCAGCAGTGGTGGCGCTGGGAGGGAGGGAGGGGGGGGGGAAATGGTACGCATACATCGATTAGTAATACACTATTATCAATGCTTCATTATACTAAACTCCAGGTTATAATTTTAGACAAAGCGCTTTGTTAAAAAACTTCTACATTGCGATTAGTCTTTCCAGGAGTATAGTCCTTATGCTCAATTACACAAAAAACCGAATCTTATGCTCAGGCGAGTTGATAACCAAGAACAAGCGGCCCAATGGGCCTGTATCGCTCACCTGGAACATTGGCATTTCAACTAATTTTACTTAAGTTTTACATCCATCGGTGTCACTTCCAATAACTTTCAGTAAAATGGTTTAGTTTTCGAGATATTGACAACAATGTCTGGACTTTTTTTTTGCATTAGTGATTTTGAACAATGTTTAAGCGAAAAAAAGATGATATCAGTGCTAACAACAGCTTGTTTCTTAACTGTCTCACTGCTGCAAGCCAGTGCAGCCAATAAATTCAATTTCCAAAAGCTCTTGACTTGTTGAATATTTTGAAAACAATTTGACTGAAAGTTGTTGTCGGCTTAGCCACCAACAACTTTCAGTCCAATTGTTTTCAAAATATTTATTGGGTACAGCGATATAACCTTTGGAATATGTCGTCTGAAAAAACTCGGCAGTCAGATGGTTACTAGAGGTTTCAATAAAATTGAAGAAAATGGTCTCTAAAGGCATGTAGGTGGTCTTTATAGCAGGTTATTCCCCACCACCACACAATCCATTTAACACATGCGCATCTGGCTGAATCACCAAGTTAGCAGCAGGGGTAGGGTGAGCTGGAGTTGATTTAGAAAATAATTTGACTGAAAGTCATTGCTGCCTTAGGCAGCAACAACTTTCATTGCTGCCTTAGGCAACAACTTTCAATCAAATACATTTCAAAATATTTTTAAGAGCATAGATGTCAGAGCACATAATACATATCTTAAATATTTAGGCAGTATTGGAAAGGTTAATCTGTTAATTGGATTTTGATCTACTTTGGCAATAAAATCTGACATGGTGATAAATCAGTGGCCGGTGGGAACAAACCTGTATTTCTGTCAAGAAATAACAAAATGAGCCACCGTTGTTGGTGATGGACAGACGGACATACAGAAGATGGACACGGTCATCGCTATGCGACAGCTGTCTGACAAGTAAGCTGAGTTAAGAAAACTAATTTCGGCTTCAAAATCCATCAAATAAAAAAATTTAATATGGCAGCCAAACACGCTAAATTTGATTGGTCCACAGCACCCATGTTTTTTACTTATCAACATCCCATGAACAAACTTTAATGGCCCTTAGTCCATAATCATATCCGCAAAATTTCAGCCCGATCCATTCAGCAGTTCTGCAGAAGTCGTTTTCACGAAAACTAGGTCATCCAAGATGGCCGCCAAACCATTTGACTAATCAAGTTCCTTCGAACAAACTTGGTTCAGCTCTTGCCCTATATGATATTTTGTAAGTTTTGAATTGATCCACCAAGCGGTTTCAGAGAAGATTTTTAAAGACATTTCCTAAAATCGGCCGAAATCCAAAATGGGCGCCGGCCAAATTGGCTGATCGGCTTCGTTTGAACAACTTGAACCCCTATGCCCTAAGTATACTTACTGCCAAATATTGAAATCGGCCCTGTGGTCCTTGAGGAAGTCGTTTAAAGAAAAAAGTTGACGGATGGACAGATGCATGCCGGACAGACGATGGACGGTCGCCATGGAATAAGCATGGCCAGGTGAGCTAACAATAACTCTTGTTTTAAGTCTATTTCTGATTTTCACGCATTGGGCCACGGCAGGGTATGGCTTTATTTGTTACATCGTTTTCCACAACGTCAGCGGAGAATTTATTTATAGCTTTTATTGAAGGTATATAATTCATGCCTTATTTGGGCATACTTTATATGCAGTAAAGATCATGAATAAGTTGAAGCGTTTCATAAACAAAAGCAGAAATACGTTAGTTCGTACAGTTCTGAACACAATGTAAGAAATGTTCTGTTGAATACTTTGGCCACAATTGTATTGGAAGTTAGGCAGCAATGGCTCCCAACCAATTGTGTTCAGAATATTCAACAGTACATGTTAAGTTATTTCTGAGCTGTAATGTAGGCACAATAGCTGATATCTGACATAAGTAATTCAACCTCTGTCTAAATATTAATGCCTGTAGATCTGTCACTAAAGTCAAGTGAACATTTATTCAAATGTTGCATTCATTGTCGCACTGATGGTTAGATTAAGAATGATTTTAGATTTCCACTGGCAACTAAGATAAGCCGATCTGTTGATTATTTGGTAAAGTTTTGGACATCTCTGACAAAAGCGTGTTGTCTCATTTGTTATTGCTTAGCATAACTGATTGGTCGGTCAGCAGTGTTATAGCCATCAAGCTTAAGGCCTGTCAATTCCATCTATCTGTTTATCTGTCCACAGCAATTGCACATGTTTCTTCTTGTCAGATTGGCAAGAACCTTGGTACAAAGACTACTTTGTGCCTGTAATTCACATTCTGTACATACATTAATTTGATTTGCCATGATACAAATATATCCAGTATATGTGAATTTCCTTAGGGAATTTTAGAACATAATGGAAAAAATTGATCCTTTGGTGGTGTTATTTCTAGCCATGCCCCGCCTATTTCTAGTTATGCCCCACCTATTTCTAGCTATGCCCCGCCTATTTCTAGTTATGCCCCGCCTATTTCTAGCTATGCCCCGCCTATTTCTAGCCATGCCCCGCCTATTTCTAACTATGCCCCGCCTATTTCTAACTATGCCCCGCCTATTCCTAACTATGCCCGCCTATTTCTAGCTATGCCCCGCCTATTTCTAGATATGCCCCGCCTATTTCTAACTATGCCTCGCCTATTTCTAACTGCCCCGCCTATTTCTAGCTATGCCCGCCTATTTCTAACTATGCCCCACCTATTTCTAGCTATGCCCCGCCTATTTCTAGCTATGCCCTGCCTATTTCTAACTGCCCCGCCTATTTCTAGCTATGCCCCGCCTATTTCTAACTATGCCCCACCTATTTCTAGCTATGCCCCGCCTATTTCTAGCTATGCCCCGCCTATTTCTAACTATGCCCCGCCTATTTCTAGCTATGCCCCGCCTATTTCTAGCTATGCCCCGCCTATTTTTAGCTATGCCCCGCCTATTTCTAGCTATGCCCCGCCTATTTCTAACTATGCCCCGCCTATTTCTAACTTTGCCCCGCCTATTTCTAGCTATGCCCCGCCTATTTCTAACTATGCCCCGCCTATTTCTAGCTATGCCCCGCCTATTTCTAGCTATGCCCCGCCTATTTCTAACTATGCCCCGCCTATTTCTAGCTATTCCCTGCCTATTTCTAGCTAAGTGCCACTCACTTTTTATGCATGTTGGAATTGCTTTGAAACACAGAATTTAAATTTCAAGTTTACTGTACGGGTAAGGTGTTGAACAGCTGCCAGTCAAATTAGTTTCAAACAATTCAACAAAAGACATTAAATTGTACATTCATGACAGACATTCTTATGCTTTAGGACAGATGTTTTTGATTTTTGTAATGGCACAACATCATTTCACTGGAGGAATCCAATTTTAGCTAATTCCCCACCCATCTTTAGCTAAGCACCACCTACACTTTGCACATGTTGGGATCGATTGATCCCTGGCTCAATGTCCAGAAAAGTATACAGATAGGCTGTTGAAATTTTTTGAAACCAATTTGACTTGGTACTGTTGCTGCCTATGGCCTGTTTGCTGCCTATGGCAGCAATAATCCCCAGTCAAATTAGTTTCAAAATATTCAACAGCATGTTTATTAAATAGTAAAGACATACAATTCATACAACAACGCTTAGTCCGCTTAATCAATTAAGCATTCGTGACTAACTTATCTACGTCATTCATGACATAATTGATTATGATGTCATCCTACACATCATGTAGTTGATTATGACGTCATATGATCGATGGATAAACTGGAAAGATCCATTGGGATGTCGGCTAACATCTAGAGTGATGTAATTGATTATGACATCAGATACTTGAGTTCACATCCCTCGATTATGTTATTCTCTTATTTCATAGCATAGTTAGACCAGCCCTGGATTCGTATAGACATCTAATAGCTGAAGCTGTATAATATCTGTAGATTAAATGGGATTATTGAGCCATTCATTCCAGTTGTAAATTGTCACAAAATTCATGCTCTTGCCCTCCAATGGACATCTCAAGACCATTGGAGACGCCATTCTTGGCTGGCTTGACCATTACATTGTTGGCCCTTTAACACTCAAACTAGACAATTTAAGCAGTTTTTGCAGTGGTCTTGAGAAATTCCAATTTTTTCCAAAATCTCAATTTTCTCATACAAAACTTGCATTTGCAAAACAAGAGAAGACTATTATTTTTAATGCACCACTAATGACTGTATCTTGTTGCTATGTCACTGACCTATGCAAACAGACTACCTGTGTTCACTATTTGCTTTTCCTAAGCCAGCCACTAAAGCACAGGTTTAGCAGTAATACTTTGATAAACTTAGATTCGTTACATTGCATCAAAACTTTCATATAGTCAAAAGCATAGCAGGAAAATTATAGCATGTTGTTTGACAAAAAATGAAGAAAAATGAGAATAATCAATAAATAGATTTTGTGTATTCTGCGAGTGGTGTATAGTCTTAGATGTTGAAACTCAGAACATGCACTATCGGTGCTCATTGTCTTTACCGGACAGTTCATCTATCTTTCATCTTTATCAATCAAATTGAGCTAGAAATGGATTTTAATATAATCTACCTGGATGTAGGCTATTCAGGTAGATAATAATCAAGAAACTTTCAATTAGTGATGGCAGGTGTACCAGAGATAGCAGAGACTCTGGCCTCTGAGCGTGAAACACACCCAGTATACTCTTCATGACACAACTTAAACCACCCACCTCACCCACCAAGGGTTCAATCACTCCCCAATGTATGTATGGTTATTGTCATAATGGAGGGATCCATTCTGTTATTCAACTGTCTGATGGCATAATCACATGCATCACATGTCAGCTGATGTCACAATCAAGTTAACAACATAGATGTAGCTCTGTTAATTCTTTAACCCTTGAATTTGAAAAATTTCTCATAAAATATGTCCATTTACAGACCAAGAGAAGACTGATTTTGAAAATGTACCACTGTAATGCCTGGCTCGTTTATCGAGCCATGACTGGCTGAGTTCTCGAGCCAGACATTCCAGTGGTAAATTAAAAAAAATAGTTTTCTCTTGGTCTGCAAATGGACAGTCATTCCAGTGGTATGTTTTCAAAAATAGTCTTCTCTTGGTCTGCTAATGGACATTTCTCAGGACAACTGCAGAAGCCATTTTTGGCTGATATGAGTGTTAAAGGGTTAAGAAAATGTAAATGTTTGTCATAAAAGCCGATGAATTGTATGTTTTTTGATGACTACAATTTAGTAAACATTCTTTTGAATATTTTGAACCTAATTTAACGGGAAGCTGTTGCAGTCAAATTAAGTTCCTTGAAATTTAGATTCTTGGAATTCACCGGGTCCCAAAGTTTCAAATCTAGTCCAGCACACGTAAAAAGTAGGTGGAGATTCAGCTAGATATGGATCTCTCTAGACTGGAGTGCTGCAGTTATTTCAGACAAAAAAGGCCTGCAGTTGTCTTGCGAACCATCCATTTACAATCCAAGAGAAGATTATATTTGGTTGCGACTCAAAACTTGTATAACTCTATCCGTCGGCCAAGCTATAAAATCGTTTAAGTTTCTTACAAACCTGTATAAGTCGTATATATAGCAGCTGAGTTACACTTTATTAAAATTATTCCGATGGTAAATTTTCCAAAATAGCCATCTTGGCATGAAACTGAACATTATCCAAGCAAAGATTTTGTATCTAAAGAGTGTTAGGATATGCGTTCGTGCTGTACCACCAGAATCTTACTCATTCCAGTTTTAATGGTGTGTCATGGGGAGGAAAAAATTCTGAGAAAAAATTAATTCCCCTTGATTTTATTGAAAGATGAATGTGTATATATAAGCATATACACCATAATAAAAAGAAATTTGAAAAATTATCCCCTTTTTGTAGGAAAATAGTGATACTTATTAACAGCCAAAATTTTCTATTATTTGAGTATTCTCCATGTGCGCAAGAAATAAGTTTCATAAAACACAGACGTCTAAGTGAAATACATAAATAGAATATCTGGAACGTGACCCATTTCATATCACTATTATCAGCCGTGTCGAAAATTGGCACATTGTTCAAGATTTAGCGAGTGCATTGTGATAATTTTTGACGAGTTTGATAATCGGGATATGAAATGGGATTTGAGGTGGAGATTGTATTTATCATACGAATTAATATTTTGACAAATTTTTCGATACAGTTAATCCCTGAAGGACAATGTCACCTGAAAGGATCGGATGGATATCTATATACAGAATTCTCCAGAATGCTTGTTCCAATGGGAATGGATCTTTCCAGTTTTATCTATGCCATGCCCATCACTAGCTCAGCTCCACCCATACCGCGCTCGTGTTGGGATTGATCAATCCATGAACTCCCCGGCAATCAATTTCTAGAAAACTACAGGTAAGCTGTTGAATATTTTGATACTAATTTGACTGGGTGGTGTATGGCAGTAACAGCGCCCAGTCAAATTAGTTTCAAAATAGTCAACAGAGTATTTATTAAATGGTAAAAACATACAATTCGAACAACGTGTCAGACTATTAAGCGTTAAAGACAGATTAAATCGAGTAATTCATGAAGTCATGATTATGACGTCAGCCTACACATCACGTAGTTGATTATGACATCATATGATTGACTGAGGAAATGGATTCATGATTTGCAGTAATCATACGCAAGCATATTATTACATCGTATTACATCATGTGATGTCATGATGAAATCAATATTATAACTATATGGTTCAAATTAATCATTGTAGGCAAATGAGATTTATTAAATTTATTGAAAACAATTGCAGTGACATGAGCCTAAATGAATTTAACCCTTTAACACTCATATCATCCAAAAATGGCTTCTGCAGTGGTCTTGAGAAATGTCCGTTTGCATACCAATAGAAGATTATTTTTGCAAATTTACGACTTGAATGACTGGCTTGATAACAAAGTTGTAAATTTGCAAAAATAGTCTTCTCTTGGTCTGCAAATTGACATTTTCTATGAGAAAATTAAAATTGTCTTGAATAAATTTGAGCATTAAAGTGTTAGGATATGCATGTGTGCTGTGCCGCCAGAATCTTGCTCATTCCAGTTTTAATGCTGTGATTGGTCCTATGATATACTTTGCTGTGGAAGGGAATAAAGTGCATAAAAACGTAGATTGTCTTTAACTGATAATTAATCTAGGAATAAACCTTTAACAGGCAGTCTAACCCTTTAATGGTCAAGCGGGCCTCTGCAGTGGTCTTGAGGAATGTCCATTTAATGCAGGCCAAGAGAATTTTTTTGAAAACTAACCACTGAAATATCTGGCTTAATAATTGATCCAGTCATGCAAGTGGTAAGTTTCCAATAGTAGTCTCTTCATGGCATACAAAAGGACATTCAATAAGTAAATATTTAGATTTTCCTGTCCAAATTTAAGCATTAATGCATTAATACATCTTAGTGACCAGTTACATAGGATGGGGGAGGTCAACCGCTCTATAATAGACACTGTAGGGCCATCAAAGGGAGGGCAGTAAAGCCAGGTGGTCAGGTTGGACAGGTTGCAAGAACCATTGTACATGGCTTTTAGCTCCACAAGTTTGCGATTCGTTATGACAGGTGGTCCTAGGGCCACCAGTCTTACTAAACGACTTGGGTGGTCCCCAAAAGTAGGTGGTTATTATAAACAGGTTTGTGTGTAACATACTGACGGGATATTGAGGTTTGTTCCTGTCAGGAGGAAGCGTCATGAATAATTAATCGTGCTTTGGACACTGACTGACATGAGCCAAAGTAAAGCCATAAACCCATAGCGTGATCAGTGACACTTAAATAACTAAATCACTCGCCCAGACGCACTACATTGACACGCACACACACACAACCCAAGCATGGACGCACACATTAGTATATACAGCTGTTAGGACAACTGAGAAAACAAGGTTGATAGAATCTCGGTAGCTGTGGGCGATCAGATTTTCAGGATTTTTCAGATTTTTCCGGATAATAACCAAAGTTGTGGAAGCCTTTCTGTTCAAGTTTGAGCCAGAAGCTTCCGAGAGATCCACTGAGCCAGAATTTGAAATCGTCTTGGATTTTTTCCCCACCAAAAGTTCCCATTATTGTAAAGTAATGGGAAACTTAAAATGTTTCACGAACTACGGACAGATTTTAACCAAATTTGGTAGGACGCATCCTTGTTCTTGGTCAAAGCCTTAACCATCACCGACAAATCTCTGAAAAAGTAAATTCTTTACAATATAAAACTTATTCTGTTGAATATTTTGAAATTAATTTTACTAGAAGCTGTTGCTGCCTTGATTTCAAAATATTAAATAGTTTTCCTGTATGGGTGCCTTGAAAATAGATATGAAGAATTCATCGGGGAAAAGGTTAAGGTATTACTTATAGGTGATGGCCTTTCTAGTTAAAATGTCTACCTCCAGGTGAGCGATACAGGCCTCTTGAGTGATACAGGCCTCTTGAGTGATACAGGCCTCTTGAGTCGGGGTACGTGATACATATATCTATATATCAGATAAGCCTTCAAAAATGTCCACACACGCACGCACGCACACCGTCATTCAGCTACCCGCCCACGTGCCTCTACAAAGCATTCTGTATGCAACAATTAATTTTTTAATCTTGTGTGTGTGTGTGTGTGTGACTGTGCATGCATGTTCGTGAGCATACATGCATGTGGGGTGTTGCGCGTGAAGTTCATGACGGGTGTTAGTACTAAATACACATTAACCCATTTCATTCTATATTCCCTCCAATCTCACTTCAACTGTTAGGTTTTCGGGAGTATATATGTACATGCATATATGTACGATGTACATATGTATGTACATGTATCCCAGAATTCTACTTGCTGCAATGCCCTATAGTTTTAGAGAGAATTGGATGGAACTTGATAGAATGATTGTACACAAACAGAAAATGTGCCCAATTTAAAAATTGTATGCATCGGTCAGGTATGACTGATGTTTTTGGGTGTTGGTGGGAAACATTAAATTTTCGAGCAAAAAACATGAAATTTTGGTAAGGGTACATACATCGCAAAAATCTTGTCGCTGCAATTCCTACAGTTTGAGAGAATTTGGATGACACATGACAGGATGATTACACACCAACAAAAAATGTTCCTAATATTCAAAGTTTTTTCATCGGCTATGCATCCCTGACTTGGTTGGGACCAAAAAATAATGTAATTTTGATATGTACATGACAAAAATCATATTTCTATGTATTGGGAAACCCTGACGTTGGTGAAGTACTCTTGTTGGATCATGGTGGCTATGTCAGTCTCCAGCTGACTTTCTCCTGTTATGACATTGGCACAAATATTCTGAAAACACTTTAACTTAAAGTTTTTAGAGCCGACGAGGCCAACAATTACTTTCAGCCATGACTTTCCAGACGGTAACTAATGTTGTTATTACACCACCAACATCTATCTATACTGTTCAATCACTACTTGAGAAATCCAAACTACTATCATTTAGCTCCAGAAAAAATTCAACCTTTACCTTTTCCTGTCTCATACTTCAGTAATAATATCTCCTCACTCTATTGTATGCCTCAGAATAGATTACCTCCCTTATTGTTATGCTAATCAGACAGGTTCAGTCTATTTGCGTGAAGGAAAGTCAAAGGTCACTGCATATGTGCACAAGCTAAGGCCTAGGATATTCAACATGACTTTCCAGACGATACCCGGGTAGCTAATGTTCTCTTGATGCAATCGTTACCAAACTTTGCGGATCCAAAGAACCCGAAGAACTTTATATGTCAAATGGTTCAAAGGTCAAGGTCATTGTGACCCAGTTATGGAAATTGTGAAATACTATTAATGCTAATAATATGCCCTGGCTTGGCGAATGCCCTCAGCATAGTACATACTTACATTTACAAGCATGAACACAGTATGCAGCATCAATTTCCTTTGACACTGCACTGCTTCTGCAATGGTCTTTAAAAATGTCTATATGCATACCTTTTAGATCTTTTGAAAATTTTATTAATGGAATGACTGGCTCGATAACAGAGCCAGTCATTTCAGTGATAAATTAAAAAAAATAATCCTCCCTTGCAAATGGACATTTTTTATGAGAGAAATTTAATTTGCTTGGACAAGTTTGAGGGTTAAAGCGCTAAGCAGATAATTACATTAGTTTATATGTACTCACTCACTTTTTACGTATAAACCTCCCCTCCCCATGACCACCCTCACCTGTATAATTTATTAGATCATTAATTTGCTAAGGGTTATCATGGAAATGTTTTACAAACTAATTCTCTCCATTCAGCAATTAATCTTTCTGTCAAGTCACTTGTAGATGTATACATTTTACCTGCCTTTCATATCATATCTCTTTTTATTATCTAAAATTAATTAAATTTGTCTAATATACTAGTTCATTGTTTTTATAATGAGATTTTTTGATTAGGTTTATGATAATTTTCTCCAGAAATTAAATGATAAGTATAATAGGTTTTATGATCATGTCGATAGTGACTTACAGGACTGGCGGTGTGATCAGCGAACGAAAAGAAGAAGAATAAGTTTTATCAATTATAGTTACATATTAATGGAATCGTATAATTTATGAATGCTAATTGTATATGCAAGATTACTTAACCATTTAAATGTTTAAATTTGATGTTTTACTACCAGAGGTAGAGTGAGATTACCAATCAGCGTGATTGATGCCTATAGGATACATGCAATGTGATTGATGGATCCAGAATTCTTCACGATCCTTGCGGAAAGCAGTTGCTTCCGTGCTGTCAGGGTCGTGGCGTGGCTTCACAATGGTTTCTGTGAATCCCGCTGGGGTGATGGAAGACATGCTTGCTGATTCCATACTGTTGATTCTTGGAAAGAATCACGCTAAACTTTAAGTTTACACACAAGTTCGCGTCAGGAACAATAAGCGCTACCAAGTTTTTGAAGAATTAAATGTTTAAATTTGTCATGAAAATTTAAATGGTTGCTCTTTTAATGGGCTAGTGATAAAATCTCAAAAGTAGTTCTCATGTCCTGCAAATGGGCATTTCTCGACCATTATAACTGCTGCTCTTTCAAGAGTACCCACCCATCATATGACGTCATAATGAACTGCGTGATGTGTACAATGACATCATAATGATTGACGTCATGAATGACGTCGATAAACACGTCACGAGCGCATATTTGAAGACAGTCTATGCGTTGTTGTACAAATTGTTTACTTTTACTATTTAATAAATATTCTGTTAAATATTTTGAAACTAATTTAACAGCACCCAGTCAAATTAGTGTGGGTGGAGCTTAGCTAGTGATGGGCGGGGCATAGCTAAAAATGGAAAGATCCACTGCTGCTCTTGACTGTCTTGACCATTAACCCTTTCACTGATAAATTCCCAATATCTAGTTCTCAATGCTGCCATACAAGAAAACTTGAATATTTTTTTGAAATTAATTTGACATGCCTTACGCAGCAACAGCTTCCAGTCTAATTAATTTCAAAATATTCAAAAGAATATGTTTTATGTTGTAAAGAATCAAAATTTTCCGTGATTTGTGATTTGCGGCTGAAAGCGTTAGTGGGTTAACCTATTTCACTGTACACTTTTGATAGTGTTTTCAAGTAAATCCTGTGGTTAATGACTGCTCAATAACTTGTAGCCAATATTAAATAATTTGCCTGAAAGTCAATGATGCCTACAAGGCCTTTAGAACTGAACACTAACTTTAATTTCAATTGTTCTTGAGAATTTTCATCAGGACTCATATGGTGTTACCTTCTGACAGGAAGGCTGACAGTGCCAGGTAAATGCCATAGGATTCCGGCTCGCCAATCATCGCATTGATACATGACTCTGCTAGGAGGTTTGTCACCTAACATCACATAGTTCTTGCTAACCAATCATCACATTGATGCATCTCTGCCAGGAAGTTTGTCAGCTAACATCACATAATTCCTGCCAACCAATCATCGCATTGATGCATGACTCTGCCAGGAAGTTTGTCAGCTAACATCACATAATTCCTGCCAACCAATCATCGCATTGATGCATGACTCTGTCAGGAAGTTTGTCAACTAACATCACATAGTTCCTGCTAACCAGTCATCGCAGTGATGCATCGCTGCCAGGAAGTTTGTCACCTAACATCACATAATTCCTGCAGACCAATCATCTCATTGATGCATCTCTGCCAGGAAGTCTGTCACCTAACATCACATAATTCCTGCTAACCAATCATCGCATTGATGTATCTCTGCTGGGAAGTCTTCCAACCAACACAACATGATTTCTGCTAACCAATCACATTGATGTATCTCCACTACAATGTCTGTGTCAGCAGATAACATCTCATGATTCCTGTTAGCCAAACATAATTCTGTCAGAAATCTACATAGCCACGATGGTGATTTGCAAGAGGCATTTGTTTACTCTAAAGATACATTGATACAAATGGTATATTTATATTTTATAAGATTAAGGTATAGATAAGCAAATAATGTAGAAAAATTATAGAAAATATTTCTCTGGATGTTGCTACCTGTTACATCAGTTATCATAATGTTATAATGCCTACCGTAAATCGCCTATTTATAACCATGGTTTGTAATAGAGCGGCATGGCTGTAAATTCTTTAAATCCAAATCTCTGAGAAGGGGGTTGGGGGATGACTTCTATTGGGTATATTTCAAGAAAAGGTTTAGCCCTTTAATGGTCATACAGGCCAAAACTGGCCACTACTATGGTCTTGTGGAATGTTTATTTACAGGCCAAGAGAATACAATTTTTGAAAATTTACCACGAATGACTGGCTCGATAACCAATGATTGGCTCGATAACCAAGCCAGTCTTTCCAGTGATAGATTTTCAAAAATTATATTCTCTTAGCCTGTGAATGGACATTTAATAAGAAAATATTAAAAAAAAATTTACCAAATTTGACCATTAAATGGTTAAATCAATTCTTTAAAATCACTAAAAGATTAATAGACAATAACACAAGTATTAATTCTTGCCACCTTATCACTATGCTTAAAATATATCTCATAACCATCATCACGGCAGTGAAATTATGAAATGGAACTACCTAAATATTGCGTATGACAAACATCATTTATTACATCAAAATTAATTCAAATTTAACATAAAATGTTGCGAAAATATATAAATCCCGTGACGATCTGCTAAAGTTAAAACAATGGGCTAGTTTAGATCATCACTCATTATTTGAGTAGTGCAAAAACGCCAACTTACCCGTGTCGGTACTTTTGCCACCCCATGGTAATAGGATAAATAGGAGGGTAGCCTCAAATACCTGCCCGAGTAGCTACAAGAGTGATGGACTAACTGACACCTGAATTAAAAAGTATCAATATTTAGAGCGAGAACTCGGCAGAGGTCTAATATACTCGACTCGGATGTTCGAAATTACTAGAAATATCATTGCATGGTGACAGGATATTATACATTCAATCCGATCCGCATTATGAGTACCCGTTTGATAACTTATTTTTTGTTGATAGTTGTTTCATACAAGTAAGTGCCGTAATTTCAAAGCTATTTCTGTGAAAAACTATTGCAAAATAAATTAAAATTTATTTTTATTTAACATTCATATCCACTTATCCATCCATCCTTTCATTCATCTGGCCACCCACCCAGCCATCTGCCCACCAAGCCACTCATCCACCCATCCATCCATCCATCCATCCCATCATTTTTCCCAAACTCCAGCACATGGTCATCAAAAGTCATGTATAGCATTATTCCTGCATTTATATGTATACTACATTAGTTAGTATTAAGTAACCTCTTTTCAACTTCAGGAACGTAATCCTTTCCTGTTATAATTTGTGGTAAGATGGAGCTTAGTAGGAATGTAGTCCTTTCCTGTTATAATTTGGTTAGGTTGGAGCTTAGTGCATACAGTTTATGTTTTGTGTATTGATCGGCAAAAGCAACTCAGGCTCTGTGTAGAATCATGCGCGATATACATAGTTCATGTCATACTAATGACATCTATATCACTGGTCAATTAACCCTTTAAACCGGGAATATGTTTTTAAAAGTTTTCTCATATGAAATATCCATTTGCAGACCAAGAGAAGACTACTTTTGAAAATTTACCACTGGAGTGACTGGCTCGGTGACTGGCTCGGCCATCGAGCCAGTCATTCTAGCAGTAAATTTTCAAAAATAAATTGGTCTACAAATGGACATTTCTCAAGACCACGTCAGAAGCTGTTTTTGGCTGATATGAGTGTTAAAGGGTTAAACAGTTCTGACATTCTCACTAGATCTTGAGTGGGTGCCTTGTTCAAGTTTGTTTAAGGGAAACCAATACCTTGTGGTCAGTCATTCCATTTTTTTAAATCTTCAACAATATAAGGTGAGAGAGACAGATGCGGCTGGACCTTTTGTATGTGCCTATAGTAAGAAAATCCTACCTTCATTAAGATAATCTACTTAATTTCCCTTATTATCTACCATACTTAGAGGCTGAACCCTGTTGATTATATGATCAATAGGAACAGTTTATGTAGTTTGGAATATATATTATCGATACATGCATGCCATATAGCGACCTATCCGGGACAGCACTACCTGTGAATTTGTGAGTTAACCTGAATTCTGGTTACTAAGCTTATTCGGACGCCATGGTTTCTGCTGTACTTGTTTAAATTGAGGGCAGCAGCTTAGCCTTCTAGAGGGATCCATTTCTAGCTGCGCTCCGCCCATTTCTAGGTGTGCTCCGCCCATTTCTAGCTAAGCCCCACTCACGTAACCCTTTAACAATCATGTCAGACATAAACGTCTTCTGTAGTGGTCTTGAGAAATGTCCATTTGCTGACCTAGAGAAGACTATTTTTGAAAATTTACAACTGGAATGACTTGCTCGATAAATTTTCATAAATAATCTTCTCGGTCTGCAACTAGACATTTTTAAATTGAAAATTTAAATTTTCATTAACAAATGTTAGGGTTAGAGGGTTAACCTGAATCTGATTCCCAGAATCTCAATTTCAGTGTAGCTGTTGAATATTTTGAAAATTCCTAATTTGACATAGAGCTGCAAGTCAAATTAGTTTCGAATTAGTCAGCGGAATGTTTAAAAAATTGTAAATTCATCAAAGACATACAAATCAGAGACTTACTATCGGACATTTGTCACTTTTGTTACAGATCTATGTCATTTGATTGTGACATCAGCTAATAAGTGCCATATTTTGATTATGACATCAGCTACTTGAGGGATAGTTCACATTGCTCCATTACTGCGGGGCCATGTACAATCATATATCACATTGATTTTTGTTGAACTGTTTTAGGTGTTCAACCTGATTTAACTCACTCACCCCTCTTCTCACATGAAAAACCCTCAAACTATTTCTATGTTTGCCCTAACACCACAAAGGATTGCATATAAATAAATGAGTTCAATATTGTGATAGGAATATGGGCGTGGTCTCTGCTTGGTTTCCAGGTGCAGATTAATTGTTTGTTTCCCAATACTTGAAAGACGTGGTTTCCATTTGAATAAAATGTCAATGAAATCAATAACTCTGGAAAAACATGCTAAGCGACAGACAAATGGAATAAAATTGTGCACATAAAAGAAAATTGATTGTTAGCAATCTGATCATTATTAAAAAGGAACGGCGATGTACGTGTAAAATATCACCATAGGGACAAAGCTGCTTTCACCTGTTTAAATTGTATGTAGATAATATCTATATTGTAGACTATCAATGTGCTTTGAGAGGAGGCATATTACCCAGATAATTCTACACTTGTCTTATTGATCATTGCTTGGATCGCATAAACTCAGGTTAAAACCACTGATAGACATTTGTAAAGCCCATCTAATAATTTGAAAGTCTAATCTGTTTATTATCCTGTATTTCCAGACACAATCCTAGTTCTAAGAACTATAGCGGAATCGGTACTGGTGCTGCATACATGTTTTTAACAGTAGGGACATGTATAAAAAAAATGGGTGTTTTCATGAAAGTGAGTTTAAGGCGTGTTCTTTTGTATGTCTGCTTTGATGGTTTGTATGCTAAGTGAGAGATCTAGGAATTGATTGGCCTCCCTGGCTTAGTGGGTTGTCAACATGCACCGTGAGCGCATTGATTTCCATGAGCCTTGTCCTTTAACATTTACATACACAGAAAATTATATTTCTATTGAGTGGCGAAACTTGAAGGTGGCGACAAATATAAAGCAATGAAAATTGTGCCTCATCTCCGAGTTTGAGACCCATTCAAAATATTTCTATCTCAGAGAAAGGTCGTTCGATTGCCCATTTGTATTGTGCCTTTGAGCAGTTATCTAATAGTAAAGAAAGTGGAAAATATACCTTGGATTTTCCTTCATTTCTGTACTTTGTGATGGATGAGTTTCCAAATTTGCTTGTAACTTGTGGTTAGACGTGAATGAAATGTATTGATATAATGCTTTTGATTGTCCTTGTCATGAATGAAGTTGTGTATATGAGCATACTATGTGCTCATTCCCTAAGACGACCTTCATCTAATTATACCCGGACTCCCCCACTTACAGAGAATAGTAACATGGACCAGAAACCAGTATTCATGACACCAAATCAGCCCACGCTAATTTATGTTGCTTCATCTTTACGGGGAAATATCGATGTATCCACAAAATATACCCTCAACAAAAATCTTTCATGTTCTCTGATAAATTTGTCCTTGCACATATTATAGCTAAATTTTAATGGAACAATGGTCAGAAAGTCTGATCAAATTGAAGTGGAAGTGTTGTAGGATGTCAAAGGTTATTTTTTTGTCTTTTACAATGTATAGTTAATAAACTAATGTTTGTTGTTATAGTGAAAAGTCAACCTTTAAAGTTAAGTTTTATGGAAATCTGACTTGTTTTCATTTTTAGATTTAAACAGGTGTTAAACATTTTAGAATCTGAATTATATCTAAATATGTCTTCACATAGCCTCGCACACTTTGTCTGAAAAGGGCAAACCATGCGCTCATGCGCTTGTCCAAACTTATTTTCCGGACAAAAAATCATGACAAGCTGGTCGGCCTGCATAGGAGATAGTGGGACAGACAGACAGATGGACAGACAAACAGTCCCAGCCTCTGGTGTACCATAGTGGACTCTCGGGTAATATTAATATTTGTAAATATCTTTATCGAGCAAAACATAAATTCAATTTAATTTAATACCCTAAAACCTGGGGCCAAAACTGTTACCAAAAGAGAAAAGTGGTGTATTTATAGTAAATAAGTGTATAAAATTTGTCAAACTGTTGATTTATCCTCACAAAATTGGTTAAATAACGTTAATGGTATTTGTGATTTCAGTCAAATGCTATAAACCATTTTCAGACAATGTTTTTAAACAAGAATAACAAATTTATCTTCTAGCTATTGGAGAATATCATTTATACTTTGTAGACTAATGAGATCGCGTCTTCAACCTCTTCTGTATTTTCATGTGTGCAGCCCCACGCGACTGAAAATCATGGGGAAATCAGCTGACTTGTTTAAGAAATATAGTTGATTTGGATAACCAGGTTTGGATAACGGATGCGAAAATTACTGTCAGGCAAGGACATTTGGATACCCTTTTTAAAAATTTTACTGACTGATTTTCAAATTATACCCTTTTTTAATTTTCACGGACATGAGAATGTCATTTTATGTATCCCATTCCTCAAAAATAAGAACGTGCATGCAGTAGCCATTGCAATAGTGAATGTGGATAGGTGGGGTGGATGGGCCTAGACACATAGCTGCCCAGAGTTTAAATGTGTCCCAATTTCCAAGTAGACCTTCCTTGAAGATATTACATACCTCCATGAATTAGGCTTGCATAATGCAATATCGACATTAATGTGCTTTAAAATATTATAAATCTCAATACATTGGATGACTGCAAGGGAGAAAATTTAATTGTGTGAGAAAGAAGACCATATTTAGAGGTCAATGATCAAGGTCACTTTGATGCTTATCAACAATAAGAAGGACTGGTCTGAGACATTAGGTTCATGGAATACTTGTTTAATGCTCAAATTTCAGCGGTATCTTGGTATCATGTAGGCCATGAATCCCTCAGGTACCTTAATGGTGAACCATAAGGTGATTCTGACAGCGATATAGTAGAACATCTGACTTGATTCAACTCTGATTAACCCTATAATGATCAAATTTTGTCAAGAAAATTTAAATATTTTCTTATTGAATGACCATTAACAAGCCAAGAGAATACAATTTTGTTTAAATTTATCACTGGAATGACTGGCTCTGTTATCATACATAAGCCTATTTATCTTTTAACCAGTCAAGAACATAAAAGAGATTGACGTAGTCACGCCCACAATCATCTCGCTATCTAACTGAAACACACACTACCAGTCACTCGCCACCACACACACCACCAGACATACCAGTAACCCACCCGCCACCACACATGTGTACACTAAGAGTAACCCGCCACTACATGTAATGGACTGATTGTACAATTACGCAATATCTTGTGCCATTGATTTTAGTCGCAGAGGAATTAGTGCATCATTGGTGTGTATTATTTGCTGACACGTATGGACATTGGTGTGTTATCGCTTGGTGTGTTATCGCTGACATCACCAGCATGAATGAAGAACACTGATGGACACTGATGATGTGACGATATTACGTGATTAGGATTAGTGGTTATAGTAGTGTAGAAGTCAAGCGACGATAACTGTGCAGCCTGTATCTAGAATGGAGAAGTAGCTTATACATGAAGTTACTTTCATTCATAAGAGGCTGTGGTTGCACTGATACTGATATAAATATATAGTAATAGCTCAATGCTCTGGTTTTTGTATCAAAAAGGGTGTTATGTCTATTGTATTATTGTACTGTTGAATGGTCAGCTTGCTGTATCAATACTGTATCAATATGACTTATATGTCAAGTTAACTTAACCCTTTAATGGTCAAATTTGGTCAAGAAAATTTAAATATCTGCCTATTGAATGTCCATTTACAGGCCAAGAGAATACAATCTTTGAAAATTTATCACTGGAATGACTGGCTCGGTTATCGACCATTCCAGTAGACCATAACAGAGGCCGGTTTTGGCCGCCATGACCATGAAAGGGTTAACAGACAGTTTAAGTAAAGCCGTGATTGAATATCGCAAAATAGCAATTCTAAGCAGGACAAAGGTGTGATTACTCACACCATGCCAAGAGCCAGTGTGAGTATTCCATTTGGTGTCATCTGTCTGCCTGCGCTTACCTGCCTGCCTGCCCACCTGCCTGCCTGTCTGTCTGTCTGCGTTTATCCATGGCATAGCTCTGGAATCGTACGAGGTAGAATCACCAAATTTGTCACATACATTCATATTATGAGTGGCTAGAAAAAATCAGTCACTTAGTGCATGCTGGAATACACATTTTCATCGATAACTCTGCAACTAGAAACTCGAATAACCAAATCACTAACATACATTCATACTGTGGTTGGCTAGAACCAAAATTTTGTTTCATGTCAAAAGGTCAAGCATCGAGGTCATGGGGGTAACTTAGTGCATACCGGAATATACAGTTTCATGGATATATTCTCTGTGATGAAAGAAGGTAGAATCATCAGATTGGGAACATACATTCATATTGTGGTTGGCTAGAACCTAAATTCAATTTCCGGCCAAGAGTTCAAATAATTAGGTCAGAGGGACATGAAGTGTATCCCGAAATACAAATTTTTGGCCATAAATCGTGAGTGCAACTAGGTCGACTCACCAAATTTGACACATTCATTTATATTATAGGTGGCTAGGAGTTCAATGAGCTTCAGACCAAATCATCAAATATCTAGTTCATGTGGTCATGAAGTGCGTACCAAAATACACATTTTTTGCGATGACTGATAGATTTGTGTCTGAGGTCAACAGATCAACTATAGACGTCATTGGGGTCACTAAGTACATAGACATACAAAGTGCAAAGGCGTAAACTTGTTAACATCTCCCTCGAGTTCATTCTAATTCATGCTGTTTTTTGTTTTCATGTTCCTTTGCTATATAATTTCAATGACAACCCCGGTCATGTCATGGTTTTTAAAATCCTTAGATGTTTGCTTAAATATTTTCTTATAATTAAAGGTCAGATGCTATGAAGATAATTTGTTAGAGATGACTATTTGATCTGAGTTCACACACTGTCAGACTTTTAACATATTATCAAAGTTTAGTCACTGACATTTTCCACGCATCTAAATATAGGTGAGGGTTGGTGGAGAGTTGAGCATCTGATTCTTCTGTCAGTTTAACCCTTTAATGGTCAAATTTGGTCAAGAAAATTTAAATAGCCGCCTATTGAATGCCCATTTACAGGCTGAAAGAATATAAGTTTTGAAAATGTATCACTTGAATGACTAGCTCGGTTATCGAGCCAGTCATTCGTTGTAAATTTAAAAAAATTGTATTCACTTGGCCTGTAAATAGACATTCCATAAGACCATAGCAGAGGCCGATTTTGGCCGGTATGATCATTAATGGATTAATTGATGAATCCACTTTTAGCTATGCCCCACGCATTCCTAGCTAAGCTACGGCCACACATTCCTAACTAAGGTATGCCACACGCATTCCTAGCTAAGCTATGGCCACGCATTCCTAGCTAAGCTACAACCATGCATTCCTATCTAAGCTATGCGCCACACATTCCTAGCTAAGCTACAGCCACGCATTCCTAGCTAAGCTATGGCCACGCATTCCTAGATAAGCTATGCCCCACGCATTCCTAGCTAAGCTATGCCCCACACATTCCTAGCTAAGCTACGGCCACGCATTCCTAGCTAAGCTATGCTCCACACATTCCTAGCTAAGCTACAGCCATGCATTCCTAGCTAAGTTACGGCCATGCATTCCTAGCTAAGCTACGGCCACGCATTCCTAGCTAAGCTATGGCCACGCATTCCTAGCTAAGCTACGGCCATGCATTCCTAGCTAAGCAATGCCCCACGCATTCCTAGCTAAGCTACAGCCACGCATTCCTAGCTAAGCTATGGCCACGCATTCCTAGCTAAGCTATGGCCACGCATTCCTAACTAACCTACGGCCACACTTTCCTAGCTAAGCTACGGCCATGCATTCCTAGCTAAGCTATGGCCACGCATTCCTAGCTAAGCTACGGCCACGCATTCCTAGCTGAGCTACGGCCAAGCATTCTTAGCCACGCATTCCTAGCTAAGCTGTGGCCACGCATTCCTAGCTAAGCTACGGGCATGCATTCCTAGCTAAGCTACGGCCACGCATTCCTATCTAAGCTACGGCCACGCATTCCTAGCTAAGCTACGGCCACGCATTACTAGCTAAGCTACAGCCATGCATTCCTAGCTAAGCTATGCCCCACGCATTCCTAGCTAAGCTACGGCCACGCATTCCTAGCTAAGCTATGGCAACGCATTCCTAGTTAAGCTATGGCCAAGCATTCCTAGCTAAGCTATGCCCCACACATTCCTAGCTAAGCTACAGCCACGCATTCCTAGCTAAGCTATGGCTACGCATTCCCAGCTAAGCTACAGCCATGCATTCCTAGCTAAGCTATGGCCACGCATTCCTAGCTAAGCTACGGCCACGCATTCCTAGCTAAGCTGCGGCCACGCATTCCTAGATAAGCTACGGCCACGCAGTCCTAGCTAAGCTACGGCCATGCATTCCCCAGCTAAGCTACGGCCACGCATTCCTAGCTAAGCTACGGCCATGCATTCCTAGCTAAGCTACGGCCACGCATTCCAAGCTAAGCTACGGCCACGCATTCCTAGCTAAGCTATGGCCACGCATTCCTAGCTAAGCTACAGTCACGCATTCCTAGCTAAGCTACGGCCACGCATTCCTAGCTAAGCTACGGCCACGCATTCCTAGCTAAGCTATGGCCACGCATTCCTAGCTAAGCTACAGCCACACATTCCTAGCTAAGCTACGGCCACGCTTTGCCTGTGTTGGAATCGATCGAATCCTAAAATCGCTGGATCTCAATTTCCCGAAGACTATCCAGCACCCAGTCAACTTAGTTTCAAAATATTCAACAAAATGTTTATTATTAACCCCTCTTGTGTCAACTTAACCCTTTAATGGTCAAACTGACCAAAAAAACAACTTCACAGTGGTCTTCAGACATGGCTATTTGAAAGGTCTAGAGAAGAGTATTTTTTAATATATGCCACTAGAATGACTGGCTTGGTAACCCCTTTAATGGTCAATCCGGCGAAAAAAGATTCAGAGGTAAATTTACAAAAATATTCTTCTAAAATTAAAATATCTTGAGAAATATTGACCATCAAAATGTGTAATTGATATATCAAGTAATATTTTGAGCGCTTTGAGGCGCTGATGACACAAGAGGGTGTGAATAGTAAAGACATACAATTCGTACATGACTGAAAAACTTTTAAAAGTTCCTGATGGACTTAGCTATGTTGTTCATTCCATAGGTGACTGCGACATGAGCATACATATGATATATTGATTATGATCTGATATATATCTGCAAAAAAACAACCCCCAGTCTAATTAGTTTCAACTATTCAACAGCTTACTTGTATACATGTAGTTATCATGAAATTTTGAGTCTTGGATTTCAGGATTCAAAGTTTTAAATCAATTGCAACATGTGGAAAGAATTGAGCAAAGGAAATGGGTAGGGCATAGTTTAAGAAATGTGTGTGGCATAGATATAAATTGGTGGTGGCATAGATATCAATGGGCGGCGCATAGATATAAATGGGCGGGTCATAGATAGAAATGGGCAGGGCATAGATAGAAATGGGTGCCTTCATTGGTGTGTACAAGCTGATAAATAATTAGCTTACAGAGAGCAGTCACCACTGCGTCATCATAATTAATCATTTAACATCCAAGTCGGCCAAAAACTGCTAATTCTAAAGTGATTTTGAGAAATGCCCATCTGAAGACTCGGAGAAGAGTATTTTTGAAAATTTACCACTGGAATAACTGCCTCGATAAACGAGCCAGTTATTCCAGTGGTAAATTTTAACAAATGTTCTCATGGTCTGTGAATAAAGGTTTTCTATGATAAAATTGTAATTTTGTTTTACAAATTTGACGGTTAAAGGGTTAATACCCTTATTCTATCGAAGGAGGGTGTGTGGAGATGGCATAACGCATAATTTGCTCTGTTGCTTTGGATTTTTTTGTATATACGGTAAAAGAGCTCAGTTACTCCAGTTTAGAGTTTTCTAAAATGATCTCCTGACCTACAAATAGACATTGATCAATACCCAAAGCCATTTAGAGAAGGCTTGCTCATTGTAGGTTTAATTAGTATTGTACTTGTCTATTATGATATGTATTGTACTCCCCAAAGTTTATCATTAACACAATCTAAATGTATGCTAGAGGAACAAGATTTCAAGCTTGACCGTAAGATTTATTGAGACTAGGAATGATATTCTTTGTTGAGGAGTGGACATGTCCACATCTGAGTGTCATCATTAACCCTTTCTTTGTCAAGATTATGTCAAGAATTAAAGTAAGTGTTTTTCTAAATCATTGCCCATTTGCAGGCCAAGAAAAAAATATCTAGAAATTTACCATTTGAATGACTGGCTCAGTTACTGTGATAAATTTTTAAAATTTCTCGCTTAATTGACTTGCAAATAGACATTGCCCAAGAGCACTGTGGTGGCCAGTTTTGGCCGATGACCATTAAAGGGTTAATAGGATGCTGTATACAAGGGTGGACTGGACAGTAAGGGTGTTGGGATTTGGGTTGAAGTGCAGGGTGCACTGAGGTGTGCGTAAACAAGGTGGGGTGGACAGTAGGGGTGCAGGGATTTGGGTTGAAGTGTGTGGGGTGCACTAAGGGATGTGTATACAAAGGTGGACTGGACAGTAGGGATGCTGGGATTTGGATTGAAGTGTGTGGGGTGCACTGAGGGTTGTGTATACAGGGGTGTACTGACAGTCAGGATACTGGGTCATGGGTTGACGTGAAGTGTGTGAGGGAGGTGGATGGGGTGGGGGTTGTGGGGGATGGTGTGGTTGCACTGGGATGTGTGCTTATAGCTATGCACCGGATATGACCCTTTCAAAGGCGGAATTTCAGAGTTCAATATTTTATAATAGTCTCCAAATACTGTGTTTTTGTTATTAATTATATTACGTAGTCGAATAGTGTTAGATTAAAATAGCCAATACGATTTTATTTCCGATAAAGATTTATAAATTTTCATCACCGGTGTCTGGGGTTTTTTTCGTCCAATTACAAAAAGAGAATTGAGTCATGTTTGGAGGCTATATATGAAGCTGATAACCCGCATCCGCCAAGCAGTCAGTTATTATAGCCGGACAGGGGCACTGTTATTTGACTGAACTCGCGTCAAAGGCGAATGGAACAACTCAATCCATAGTGAAGGGTATGTTTATGCTGATGTCCGGCCTATTGCTATGATATGTCATAGTGTGTGTGTGTGTGTGTGTGTGTGTGTGTGTGTGCGCGTGCGTGCGTGCGTGCGTGCGTGCGTGCACAAAGGTGGACTGGACGACAGGTATTCTGGGATTGGGGTTGAGGTGTGGGAGGGTGGAGAGGGTGGGCTCTATGAATTTACTCATTAACGCATTATTTCATTCATCATTTAACTGTCTCACTGCTAAAAGTCACCAGACAATAATTTCAATGAACAAAAACTGATCGGCTGAATATTTTGGAAGCAATTTGACTGAAAGTTGTTGGTGGCTAGCCACCAACAACTTTCAATCAATTTGTTTTCAAAATATTTAGCAGACTCAGCGATATAACCTGTGGAATAGGTTGTCTGCAAAAACTCAGCTGTCAGACGGTTAACCATGAGAGTAATGTTTGTATCATATGATACATGTCGCATTGCTACCAATATCTTTGTAGTTGAAACTAATAGGAATATTCATATTTTGAGCCTAAATTAAGTTAATGAATATTCTTGTAAATGTCAAAATATACATGTACGGTCTGACCCTTATCCTTCTACTACTCCAAGATATCAATATGTTATATTACCAAAATAGTACAGTACAGATCAGAAATAACGTTACGTGTTTCCAAAACAAACTAATATTGTACTGTTCAAGGATTGGATGACATTGTTGCCAATGTCTTCCAATTGAATTATGTTCAAAATATTCAACAGAACATTTCTTAGTAACTAACATGTTTCAGTTTTTGTTCTGGAAACATGTTATCTTATTTATGACCTGGCCTGTACGCATTGCATCTAATTTGAACATATTAGGTGTAACATTTCTGAAAGTAGATGCTTTCTTAGACAGCTTTCAGTAGCTCTTTATTTTAAAATGAAGCCCTGATCTAAGAACATCATCCATAGGAATCTGTTTTAAAACATTTTGTTGTGATTAATCTATAATATTTTATATTGTACACACGCTGACTTACTCAATCAAATACATTGCAAAATGTCTTTTATATAATGAATCAATAATTAGTAAAATCAGCATATTTCTATGCAACTCTGAAGCCTTACAGTTTTTAGTTGTAACTCTATGTGGTAACTAAAAATAGCCTGGTGGCTAAATTTGGAAAATTACTGACTCTTAGTTCAGTGCGCTTGCTTCTCTCTGAAACTATTCAATATCGCAAAATATGACATACACGTAATCATCATGGTCATGTAACATACAAAGCCTGGGTTTAAAATCATTACAATCACGTAAAAGAAAGACATCAATAACAGCATCCACATGTAAGGGAGAAACAGCTAGGAGAACTAAATAATAACATATATAATAAGTCGTACTCATACTTACTGCGCGTTCTCTTAGATGTGTGCGAAAAACAATGGAGCTTCCTGTACGAGGCTGGTCAGTCGCTTGTCATGAAAACTATAATGATAAAATCGGCAAAGATGCGGGTAAAACTATAAGCACAGGTCCAGCAGCAGGGCTCTCTGTGATCAATATTGGTCGCTAGAGCGACTACGACCAGCACTGGATAGCTAGCTGGCCGTCAGCTCCGCCTTCATGTGCCTTTCAAAACTGTAATTATGCTCAAAATTTTATATCGCCATCGTCAATACTGAGCTGGCTGGCCATAACAATGAAATCAATACCAGGGATTGCATGTTACTGTATTCTGTGAGAATATAATTTAAGCAAACACAGGCCCCTGAACAAAAACTCATATATCTCTGTACACATTAAAATAATTACATGCTAACTTTTTTTTCTAGTCGGCCAACTTCTCCTGACAGCTAGTTACATTGCATATTTTATATAGGACATATTATTGCAATTTCGTTTGACAATAATGCACTTCTGCAACATAATCCTGAGAGCTAGCAGGGGCAGAGTGATTAAGGAACCGCAATAGCGAGTAATTAATTTTAGCATGTTTGTGCCCAGATACAGTGAGACCCACACGGCACTGAAATGAATAATTATTAATTAACCCTTGTCTTAGCACACATTAATTCACAATTCTCATAAGAAATGGATTTCAGAGTGAACGCAGGTCAGACTGAATGTTGTGTTTCTGAAGACAGTTGCGGACTAAGCCAGCAACACCATAGAGCTATACCATTTACAATGTTATTTACTACACTACAAAGGCTTTATTTAAGGCACAAAATTATGTCTCGATGTCAGTTTTAAGCGAATAAATTACATGGTTTTTTTTATTTAATGTAAGTTAGGTTATTATTTTTACTTTCAGAAAATTGAACAAGGATTGGCCCATAGACACAGATAAGGTAAGAACAACAATAGATAGTTTTTTTCTTCAGAATTTCTGTCGATTTAACTAATGACATTTTGAACTGCCTTATTGCTATTACCCCTTTCCAGGAAAGCTTAACATTTGCATTTCAAAGCAACAATGGAAGATATCTTTCAATAATTGTTTTTGGGAATTTGTTCTGAAATCCCTGCTGCCTATGACAGCAACTGCTTTCATTTAAATCACCTTCATGATATTCAACAGTTTGTTTCCTAAATCATAAAGAAGCATTGGAGTTTGGTCCACAACATTGAAAGGGTTAATAATAATAATAATAGTAATATGATCTTTTATAAGTGTCAAATGGATCAATGTCACCATACATTAATATTGCCAAAGAGCGGTTAATTACTTGAATATATGAATTAGGACCTAGTAAATTAACTTTTGGTAATTTTAACTTGAAAATAATTAGCAACTATTATCGACTGCTTTAGTAGAATGTTTCTGTCAAGTCTTCTGTTGAGGCATAGGCAGCAACAGCATCCAGTCAAATTAGTTTTAAAATAGTCAACAGTATGTTTATTAAATAGTACAGACATACAATTCGTACAACGTGTCAGACTATTAAGAGTTAAAAACGGACCAAATAGAATCATTTATGATGTAATGATTATGACATCATCCTGCACGCCACTTAGCTGATTATGACATCATATGACGTCAGTTGATAGATGTATACTCTGGAAAGGTGAATTGTGGTCTATGTTTTAGGGAAAGCATTATTATCATATTTTACTTAAATTTAATTCTTTAATGGTCAAGCCGGCAAAATCCGGCCTCTGCATTGGTCTTGAGAAATGTCCCTTTGCAGGCCAAAAGAAGACTTTTTAAACTTTTACCATTGGAATGCATTATGGCTGGCTCGATAAATGACCCAGTAATCCGAATAGTAAATTTACAAAAATAGACTTCTCTTGGCCTACAAACCTACATTTACTAAGCAATTTAAGAAAAATTTGATAAATTATGACCATTAAAGGTGCATATTCACACCAGAATGATTGAAAATAAAATTGTTAAAATTGCATACTTTTATAAGCTTAAAGGACAATTCCGGGATGATAAAAAGTCTGCTTTATTTGAAAGCTTATTACATGTTTAATGAAATTGCGCCAGAAAAATAACCAGATAAAAATAGCGTAACCAACTATCGCTAGATAAAGTCAGTAAAATTGACAATTTTTCACACATCTGGGCGTTGCCATTTTATTGGATCTCGCGATGTCAGCCTAGCACCACCGCTATTGCTATGACTGGAGGAGCGAGGCCAATAGATGCGGGTATATATTTTAAGGAAGTAAACGTAAATAATAATAGCAAACGAGCCGCTGAAGCGATTCTAATAATTCTAGGATCTCTAAATAGGTGCCGACCTCGGGATTAATATGATATAATGGATGTTAATATCGGACAAGAGGTTCAAAAGACTGGAATATATTAAAAAAATTAAGATACGATCTGAGAATATGTTATCCTTTTTTTGGTAAAATTCAACATGAGATGTTTTGTGTCTCGCAGACTCTATCTTTGCGTATTGTCATTAAATTGGAGTGTGCTTAAAGCTGAAAGAAATGGCTATTTGCCTGACCAATTATAAATTTGCTCACGTAAATATTTTCAGCGATATCACCAAATGAGTTAACATTTTGACATAAATTTGGGGAATTTTCATATTGCCCGGCAAGCTGTAGTAATTTCAATAATTAAGATATTTTGATGGAATTTTCCCCGTTATGTGATAACATTGTACAGCTCCGGCACAGTAAATTCTGTCATTGTAGCTCTAATATTCATTCTGATATGGGATGATGGATAGAGCGCATCCTGAAATTTTTGTTTGAAATTTTGCTGGCTTAGTTTTTCCCGCAGAGTGTATCTTTTGACCCATTAGGCCGATTCTAACATCCCTAGCATTGGATAAATCTTCGAATTTGCAGCTACTGTTAGGTATCAGAATTATTACAATCATTTTTGTGGTTCCGCCAATATTATCATATCATATGTTTTCTTGGAATATATATTTACATCGCCTGAGACATACACTATAACGGTATCTTGAGTCGGTTGAGTAATTTGACAATAGGCACATGTCAAGTGTGCCACTTCATTTAACCCTTATCGCATGGTGTAAAATGCGTAATAGCCTACTTACAGAGATAGTGCCGGGGTACATTTTGAAAAAAAAAATGTTGCTGAAACGTGTTGCTGTCGTGCAATGACTTACAGCAGCATTGTTACCAAAATGAACACATTCTGATAGGATAGAGAAAATGGAATCTATGCTTCAGCGGTCTAAGAGTTAACGACTCCCCACCGACTGCGGATACCAGAATTACTTGAAAACTTACTAGCTTAGCTGGGCAATGTCAATGATTACAAATTAGCACATGTTAGGCCTCCATGCTTATACATATTTACTATACAGCCTTCGTGCTTGGCAAAAATAGCGTTGATGCAGGGATGATGGAAGGATCTCGTGAAATCTCGCTCTCGTTGCAAGAAAATGGCACCGCCCAGGAGATAAAATAATCCCATGTTTACGATGGTATAATTACTCATATTATTTGTCTATTGTTTTTATTTAGGATCCAATATGTTAGTCATATAATAGTCTTTCAAATAAAGTACACTTTTACCAATCCCGAAATTGTCCTTTAAATTATGTGCATATGTGTGATGAAACGAAATAAATCTTAACATATGAAGATTCCATTCTATATAAATTAATAACATTTTTTAAGTTGCGAGATTGAAATAGAGGCCCGTCCCTCTATTTCAATTTCGCAACTTAAAAAATTATATTAATTTATATGGAATGGAATCGTCATATGTTAAGATTTATTTCATTTCATTACATATAGGCTCACAGTTTAAGCCTTTAAAAGTGTATAATTTAAACAATTTTATTTTCAGAAATTTTGCTGTGAATATGCACCTTTAAGGGGTTAACAATTGCGTTATTTTCATATAACAAATTTTTCGAACTTTATTGATGAAAAGATAATCCATTCCGAAAGCGGTGTTCCTAATATCTACTGATATCCTAGATATATTCTTTATGGTTCACTGAACAGGAAGCCAATGCAGTCTCTTAACCTCTTAATGGTCAAGATCGGTCAAGGAAGTAAAAATATTTGCTTAGTAAATGTCCATTTACAGACCTAAAGAAAACTATTTATGAAAATTTTCCACTGGAAAGACTGGCTCATTTATCTAGTAAATGTACATTGCTCAAGGCCTGCGGAGGCTGGCTCTATCCAGCTTGACCATTAAATGGTTTATCCAGAGCCCTAAAATTTAAAATTTCAAAATTTGATATCCTCTTTAGGACAGGGAAAGCATTCACCAATATTGTTTCCAGACTCACACAACCTTTGTGACCATTTTACAATTAACCCTTTTACTTCAAAGTCTTATTAATTTGATTTAATGCTTTTATGGTCAAGATTGGACAAGAAAACAGATTTTTCTTTAATGAATATCCTATTTACAGAGCTTTCTCAGAGCTTGGTACATGCATCCTAAACATTTTATGACAGTCATCTGGGGCTGAGATGTCATCTGTCCTGAGTCTGCTTGAAGATACAAAGAAAGTTCTTTCAGTCATTCAATAAACTGGCAAAGTATGGGTTTGTGTTGTTGGCATGTTTTTTTGTGGTATTTGCCTTGACCACTTTGATAGATGAGGAGCAGTAGTAGGAGAAGAAGACACATTCACGACATTCTCCCATAGTTGGGGAAATTAGTGTCATCAAGGTTTGTGATCTACTGAGCCCATTCAGAGGTACATGCAACTCTGACAATGTCTAACGTTCTTCATCAATGAAACTGTATTTAATGTGAGGCATCTCAATCTCCACAGTTTGCAGTCACAACATGGAATAGATGTGATACACAAACGTTTCATAAGATGGAACTACTTCTAATTATTTAGGTGGTTTTCGGCCAGAAGATAATCAAGATATTACTAATTATGTGTATTCTTGTGCTCGCTCACATCATGGCATCTGTTTTACTGGGACGGAACTGACAGGACTTAAGACTGCATAAGTTTGGAATGACTTAGCTCATCTTTCTTGAGTGGAATCTCATTTCTCTCTGTTGGTGTATCTAAAAAGCATAAATTCACATTGTCACACAGATATGATCATCCATTTTAGCGCATCTGAGAATGATTGGTCATGGTCTAGGAAAAGGACTTCTGAGGATTTTGAACCTAATCCATTACTGATATATTTATATAATGTTCTTTCGGTTTCAAAATCTGTTCTTGGGTTTACTGTGGACTATAGCAACATTGAACTCCGGAAATATAACTGCATTTTAAGAGCAGAACCTATTGCAATGTTTACCCATCATATCTCAAGGTAGTCCAAGCCTACATACTGTTTTCTTGTCTTGACATTTGATGCATAATTTGCTGGCAACTCAACTGAGACTACTGTGGCTGGGTGGCTGCTGGTCTGTGCCTGTCCCTTCGGCTGTTGAGGCCGGTCATGGTGTCATCAGAACGGACCGGGTATGCAGTCATTGCGAAAGCTGTACTCGTTGTAGTAGTCCTCAAGCTCCGGGTCATTGGCGGGGTGTCGATCCGGCATGGTCTCGTCGGTCAGTTGGAGATCCTCCATGGCTAGGAGTCCTTCCTGATGGCTCTCATTCGTATTCCTCGGGGCTCGCAACGCCATCCCACAGGTGCTTTTTCAGGGCTCCCCCACAAACGTTTGCTGGGTGACACAGCATGTACATGTATCTTCTAGATGTTGAAGTCGTGTCACCGGTCCGCCGTCGTTAGTGGTTGCGTCCATTTCTTCTCTGCCGTCGTTCAACGGCGGTTGTTCAATGGCAATCTGTCAGTCAGGAGTTGCCATCGTCATGGCAGTGGTGTTTCTTCTGTAGAGTGGTGGAGGTTGGTGGGTGCTTTTCGCGCAGTTGAAGTGTTCTCCCAGATCGGTGGGAATGGTCACATTATCCGTGGGGACCAAGGAGGCACGTGTGAGGTGAGGTGTATGCGAGGGTGTAGCGGAACATGTTCGTTGAAGGGCATGCTCGTGAGGTGGAACATGCCGCTGGTGGTTTTCGACCTCTCTTACCTGCATTCGATTTATAGGCGATTCTGAGGATGCTATTGTCATGCGGTGGAGAAAAGAGAGAGAGGAAAGTCGCGGGAAGGGGCGGCTCTAGACTAAGCTCAGTTTAGTAGCCTCACATGCACGGTACTTTCTGTCGGCTGAAAGGTGCTCAGGCAGGGTGGCTAGAGGAGAAATTGGCATCCTTGTCGCCAGGCGGAGTCGTCCTAGATCTTTGGGCCAGAAGGCAGAAGGGCATGTGCAAGCCGCTGTCTCTCGGTCGCTAATTCGGACTGGGGAATCCGGGGGCCGGATTTTAGGAGAGGGAGAGAGACAGGAAATTCTCTCAGCAGTCATTACGTCGCTAGCAGTCACTAAACGTTTGGTCAGTCTATTATGAAGGTGTTAATCGGTCGTTATAAAGTCGTTGTTACTGGTGATTTTGCTTAAATCGTCTATGTTCTGCTTAGGGAGGAAACAGGGGCGTGTTTTCTACTTTGGTGTACGGACAGTGTGATCGAGGGGGAATCTTCAATTTTCAAGACGATTTTTGGTGGTCGCCGCCTGGTTGATCAGGCGGTCCTTCTATGTGCGCCTAACTCTAGCAATTTAAGGGGATCATTTGTGACGGGTGTAGGGAGTCGGCAATGGCGTAAAAACTGGCCTCTGCTCTCCTCTTTAGGAATGTCCATTAACAGGCTAAGAGTATTTGAGAAAATTTACCACTGGAATGCCTGGATTGACAACATCTTGTCCTGAAAATGGACATTGGTCAAAACCCCTGCAGAGACCTGTTCTGGCTGACTTGATTAACCCTTTAACACTCAAACCGGCCAAAAACGACTGCAGTGGTCTTGAAAAAATGTCCATTTGTAGGCCCCCAAAAATAAAAATATACTGACTTATACATTTCATTTTGATAAAATTGTTCTCTGATGTAAGAACTTGACACGAACAAATGTCTTTAGGCACTTGAGTTGTTTTAATAGTATATAAAAGTTAATGCACTTTCAATGTTTCGATGTGATAACTGGATGAAGGTGCTCTGATTTTTCAGATTTTAATCACAAGATATCGCCATGGAAATATCTTATAATGTTCTCATTAATGTGATTAACACTTTAACACTCATATCAGCCAAAAATGACTTCTGCACTGGTCTTAGGAAATGTCCATTTGTAGCCCAAGAGAGGACTACTTTTGAAAATTTACCCCTGGAATGACTGGTTCTATAACCGGCTCAGTCATTCCAGTGGTAAATTTTCAAAAATAGTGTTCTCTTGGGCTGCAAATGGACATGTTCCTTGAGAATATTTACTTTTCTTGAACAAATATTTCATGGTTAAGGATTCAAGGGTTGTTCATTTACATGAACTTCTATAATCTCAATGAACTAAAAGAGAAATTATTAAATTATTATCTTCCGATAAAAATACTCATTTTCAGATATAATTGGCATTTACCTTTATTCTCTATTTGGAATATATTTGTCACAGTAATGTACATTTTATCTGCTATTTTTAGTCAATTAAATGATTGATTTTGTAAGATTATGAGTTTTTCCTTTCAAACTAATAAGCATAAGCTTCATAAAAGAACATGTTCATTTCATTCCTCTTAATTTAAGCTTTTCTTTCATTAATGCACTTGAATTCACAAAATGCTGTAACAGGAAATTGTTTTTATTTTTTAATTAGCTGAACTAAGTTGAGTTTAATGCAATGTAGTGCTAATTAAAATGATAAATTATATTTATACTTTTAGTGGGATTAGTATCATTTCAGAATGGCATTATTATCTCACCTGATCAGAAGTGTGAAATGAGCTTATGCCGTGGCGACCATCCGTCGTCTGTCCATCGTCTATCAACTTTTGCTTTTAAACGCTACTCATTAACCACTTCACGCGGACGATTTCAAACAAATTTGGCTGTAAGGACCCTTAAAATAGTCGTAGGCTCCAGAACATTCATTCAGAATTTTGATTCATCAATTTTTTGTGTGAAAATTTTAGATTTTATGTAAAATGTACAGGACATTGTCAAATTGTTTCTCCTCCTTACCAATTTGAGCGATTTCGACCAAATTTTGCTGAAAGGATCCTATGGCCATACGTGCTATCTGAAATTGTCAAATTGCTTCTCCTTACTATTCTGAGTGAAGTCAACCAAATTTGACTGAAAGGATCCTGTCATAATAGGCTCTAGAACCACCATACAGAAATTTGATTCGTAATTTTTTGGGGGGTCAAATTTGAGATTTTATTTAAAATTTACTGGAAATTGTCAAATTCCTTCTTCTCTTTACCAGTTTGACAAATTTCAAACAAATTTAGCTGAGAGAATTTGATGGTGATAGGCTCTAGATCGTCCATTGAGAATTTTGATTTGTCAAATTTTTGGGTGAAAATACATTTTATGAAAAATTTACTGGAAGTTGTCAAATCGCTTCTTAGTTGCTTGACATATTTGAACCAAACATTGCTAGAGTGGCCCTATCATGGTAAAATCCAGAATTTCTATTCTGAATTTTGATTGATCAATTTTTGGGGTGAAAATCTTAGATTTTTTAAAGGATTTAATGGAAATGGTCAAAATGCTACGCCTCCATAGCTGCTTGACATATTTCAACCAACTTTGGCCAGATGGATTTTATGGTTGTGGGTTCTAAAACTTCTATTCAGAATTTTGAGTGATCAGTTTTTTGGTTGTTACCAGTCTGAGCGATTTCAAACAAATTTGACTGAAAGGATCCTGTGGTCATGGGCTCTCGAAAATCCATACAGAATTTTGATTCATCAATATTTAGGGGAATCTTAGATTTTGTTTAAAATGTACTGGAGATTGTCAAATGACTTCTTCTCCTTAACATCTTGACCGGTGTTAACCAAATTTGGCTGAAAGGATCCTATAGCCATAGGTGCCAGAACTTCCATTCAGAAATTTTGATTCATCAATTTTTTTGGTGAAAATCTTAGATTTTAAGAAAAATGTACCGGAAATTGTCAAATTGCTTCTTACCATTCTGAGCAATTTCAATCAAATTTGACTGAAAGGATTGTGTCATGATAGACTCTAGAAGCACCATAGAGAATTTTGATTTGTAATTTTTTTTGGGGTGTGTGTGTGTGTGTATGTGCGTGTGTGAAATCATAGATTTTATTTCAAATTTACTGGAAATTGTTAAACTCCTCTTTTCTGCGAGGCAGGCAGTACCAATATTCTCTCCCCCCCCCCACACGCATGCATACATGCATGCACACACGCACACACACACACAGACCACTCCTGCATTACCACCATCGCCACTGATAATGCCAGCAGTAGCAACAATGATTAACAATGCTATGAGCAGTATTAAAGGTGAACATAATATGACTGTGGGATGATGTGTGACTGAATATTTACTAAAGCTAATAATTAGATTTCATTGTAAATTTTTACTGCCATGTTCAAATTATGAATATAGCTTGTATTCTACCAGTGTAATCTGATTATTGTTTTCTCTCTTGGTGTGCATTTGAGCCTAAAAGCGGTGATAAAAATTACTTTATATTAATATGTACTACCTAATCACACTCTGTCCCGCTCACAATGGAAATAATGAACTTGGAACAAAAAATGAAAAGTAATGAATACTAACTTACATAGCTGACATAAAGTTTTATAATCTGCCATGTGTAATCTCTCGCTTTCTCAGTTCGCTCAACCAGAAGAAACAAACATTAAGAATGACTGAAAATAATGACACAGTTGTACATTCTTATTTCTTTGATACAGCTGGGTGAGATGATCGTGTGGGTGGTGTTTGTGTCTCCATATAAGGGTAACCGCCAGTCAGCCATTCTGTCGGTCAGTAAGGTCAGGCCAGGCCAGGCCAGCCAGCTATCCAGTCAGCTAGCTTATCAATCAATCAAGCCAGCTAATCTATTAATTCGCTATATATCACTTGCCTGCCTGTTTACTCCACTGGTAAATCTTCAAAAATAGTCTTCTTAATCTTCAGTTAAAATTCCACAAAATTCACAGAGAATGTGCCAGAAGTGTATGTGAGAATTCCCTGAAGTATGAAACTTCATCCTTCAGCGAGCTGCGCTATATACAGGTATTACAATGTCATGTACACTGCTGGGCAAAAAAATGAGGCAAACATGATTTATCATATTTTTTATGATTACTCTTTCATGTTAATAAATACAGGTGAAATAAGTGACAATTTTATGTAATGTCGTATGCATTGTCTGTGTGCAGGGTACCTTTTTAGTATGGGATAGCTTTTCCCTTGTTTTTCTTCAGAAATCTCAGCCGTTTGAGCAAGTTGTCTGAAAGCCTTTTACAGTGTGCTGCATCAGTGCTGTTCCATTCATGTCCCACAACTGGTCAGTGCTCCCAAATTTTCTGCCAACCAGTTTGGCCTTGATATGCACCCATATATTCTCTATGGGGTTAAGATCTGGTGACTGTCCAGGCCAAAACATCACCGACAGAGAATGCCGCTCAAACCATGACTTTGTTGTTTTTGCTGTGTGTGCCAGGGCATTATCTTGTTGAAAAATAGCTTTTTGTCTTTTATTCCCACTACACAAATTGTTCAGGCTTGGAAGCAACCCCTTTTCTAATATGTTTAGATACTCCTTTGCATTAATGGACTTCACATTGCACAAGCTCACCAACACCAGATGCAGAAAACACACACCATACCATAATTCCACCTCCTCCATATTTCACAGTGGTGGAGAGGCATTCTGGGTTATATTTTTCACCTGACCTATGAAGACAGCACTCTGGAGCATCTGTACACAGCTCAAAACGTGACTCATCACTCAAGAGAACACGCTCAAACCACTGAGAATCATGGTCACGATAAAGTGCCAAAAATCTGAGTCTTGTCTGCAACGGTCTTTGTGGACAGCAATGGTTTCTTAGCGCACCGCTTTGATGAAAAACCAGCTTCCTTGAGCCTCCTTGCAATTGTTCTTCTTGAAACAGCCTTATTTTGTGAATTTCTGAATTTTTTTGCTAATTTGGTTAGAGTCTTCTTACGATTCTTCAGAACAGTCATTTTCAGCCTTCTTTCATCTCGACATGTTGTCACTTTAGCTCGTCCAGAACCTGCTTTCCGGGCAACAGAACCTGTCACTTGAAATGTGTGGCCAATTCTCTGTATTGTAGACAGTGGAATTTGAATATCCTCAGACTTTAGAATTTTCTTAATCTCAGGATATGACTTTCCAGCTTGACGAAGACGTGCGATCCGGCTTTTGACTTCAACAGGTACATGGAATTTAGCCTTTTTTGAAGACATCTTGAATCAAAAATAACAACTTCACTCTTCAGGCACAGTGTGGTAATACACAGAGATTACAGAAATGGCTAATGTCTTGTCACGTCGGTCAGCGTAACTCAACTAGCTTGTTAGTTTGGTTAGTTAATTCACTTTAAATCCTGAACACAGAGACGCACTATATGTCCTTTGTGTATGCATGTAGGTCTAATATAGAACAAGAATCCATTCAGTAGATGGCTTTTGATATGCAAATTAGCTCACTCAGCAGTGGAACGCAGTCAGACATGAATGGAACAGCATTGACACAGTACAATGCAAAAAGCTTTCAGACAGCTTGCACAAATGGGTGAGTTTCGAGACAAAAGAAATAAGGGAAAGGCTATCCCATACTAAAAGGTACCCTGCACACAGACAATGCATACAATATTATTTAAAATTGTCACTCATTTCACCTGTATTTATTAACATGAAAGAGTAATCATAAAAAATATGATAAATCATGTTTGCCTCATTTTTTTGGCCCAGCAGTGTATGATGCTACAACCGTATTAGAGGGTACATCGCAAGTAATGGTCATCAGCGATATAGGTATTGTTGTCCAGTGTGACCTTTGACCTGCCCTTCTATCTCCTCCAGTAACCACTATTTCTATGCCATACGGTAATAATTTTGAGTTCGTTAACAAATGTCTTTTACCTGTTATAATAGGAATTTATGTACCTGAAGAATGCCAGTGTTTGCTTTTCTTGATTTTGTTTAAACTAAATCTCTGGCAAATCACCCTTGATGCTGCAGCTGTGGATCAGATATATTTAACTGCTTGCCTGCTGAATTTATGCAGACTACATTTTCCATGAGTTTTAATTCTGGAACTGCTAAATATTTTGAAAACAATTTGACTCAAAGTTGTAGGTGGCTATGCCACCAACAACTTTGAGTGAAATTGTTTTCAAAATATTCAGCAAGTCCAGAGTTATTGCTCATTGAAATTATTGTCAGGTGACTTGCAACAGTCAGACATTTTATTCCATGTACCAATAATTACTCCGATAACTATCACGCTATTGTCAAATGTTGATGCTTATTTTGAGAACAGTTTGACTGATTGCTACCAGCAACAACATTAAATCAAATTATGTACAGAATATGTGAGTTTTAGCCAAACTGAAACAGATTTCTCAGCTAGTGGAATAAAATGGGATGAAGATAAAGAAATGCAAAATAAACAAATAGACGTACTCAATCTACATGTAGATTGGTTATCAGTACTGGAAGCTGGCAGTTTACTTTTTATAAACGTCCGTCTAAATTTACCTTTCTCTTCAGATCATGCTCATCTCTTTTATACAGATATATGTTTTCATAGAATTATAATGGCAGATTCCAGCTAGGCGTTGTCGGTAGTTTAAACTTCCTGTCTTATCAGATATAATATTTCCTTGACCTGGTGGCTTATATGTAAGGTGAAGTTTTACTTCATAACTGAGATCTTGGTGGAAACATTGAAACATGCCAAGAATATGAAGTTGAAAAATGCAAAGAAAATATTAGATTAGCAAAGATATTTTTCATTTTAACCCTTTGATGGTTAAGCCAATGAAAACTGGTATTTGCAGTGATCTCGCGCAATGTCCATTTGCATGCCAAGGGAAGACTGCTTTTGAGAACTTAACATTGAAATGGCTGGCTCTATAACTGGGCCAGTCATTTCCATTGTAAATTGTCAAAATAGTTTTCTGGCTTACAAAGGGACATTGACTAAGCAAAATTTGGTCTTTTCTTGACCCAATCTAAACTACTAAATGTCTAAGTACACATCATAGATCACTGATATGCACCAAGTGGAAGAACGACTGGGCTCGGATGTCATGGGTAGGCTTGGGTGGATGACTCATAGGTGGCCTTGGGTGGATGTCTCATAGGTGGGCTTGGGTGGATGTCTCATAGGTAGGCTCGGGTGGATATCTCATAGGTTGGGTTGCCTGGATGTCTCATAGGTGGGTTTTGGTGGTTGTATTATAGGTAGGCTCGGGTGGATGTGTCATAGGTAGGCTCGGGTAGATGTCTCATAGATAGGCTTGGGTGGATGTCTCACAGGTGGGCTTGGGAGGTTGGCTCAGGAATTTGTCGGAGAGGTGCATCTGGGAGGTTGTCTCAGACATGGGCACACTCGGGACCGGGGGTTTCCGCTACAACAAATGATGAACAGCGTGGAGCAATATGTCTAATCTGATTTGCTTGCTCATTCAAGGTAATATTTAGACATGATACAGTATACAGTTATTATAGCAGATTCATTCTATTGTGACTCATCCTCTGTTGAATATTTGTCTCTCACCCAACACAACCAATGTTGTCCACAGGGACATAAGAATTAGTCTCTGTCCCTGTGTGTGTCCTTAACTATTACCATTCTGATGTGAAAACTTTAAATTTACAAATTAAATTGAAAGATGAACTGGTGTTCATTTTTCAACAAATTTGGTGGGAGATGATGTCGTAGACAACAACATCTTCCACCAAAATTGTTGAAAATTGTGCGCTAGTTTCTTTGCTATTGACACAGTAAAAGATGGAATATTGACATCAGCGTGGTAAGGTAGGGTTAAGTGCAGTTGCCAATATTACTTTGCGAAGGCGCATAACTTTAAGATTTTTGAACAGATTTGCATCAAATGTTGCACCTTGTTGCAAGATTTTACTTGGTATTGTGATTCACCACAACATTCATTACCCACATTTGTTAGATCTGTTTTCTCTAAAATTTACAGTTAAATAAATAGTCCAGAGAAATATGAGTCTCACCATCCCGCCCTTTTTAATTGACCTTTGACCTCTTGACCTCAAAATCGATACAGTTCTTCAGGACCAGAACAACCCACTCAAAATTCTTTGGTCCAGATTCTTTTAGTGGAGCTTCAGTTATATTGAGTCAAGCAATTTTTAACCTTGCCAATGACCGCTGATATTTTGACCCAAAAACTGTTAAATGTTTTGGAATCCCACGTGCGACCTTCCACCCAATTTTGGTGAACACAAGTTATTTTGTCAGAGCCGCACACGCAAATGGATAGACAGACAGATACCAAAATGCTTGCTCATGTGCAGATATGCACGCACACACATGCTTGCATACACACACGCACACAAGCACAATGCCACAATGTCAGGCACACATGCACATGCGCATGCAGGCACGCACTACACGCATGCATGCAGGCATGCCCCCACACATGGCTATCTCAAAATAATGATAATAATAATAATATAATAGTCGCATGACATTTACTACACTTGGCAAGAATAGATGTCTGATTTCTGTTGTATCACTAAGTGCTTACATGGATTGTCATCAGGTTTGCTACATGGGACTCACTTGTGATATTACGACCTTCATTAGGATTGTGTTTCAGCAACATAATTGCCTGACTTAGCTTAGCATAAGAAATTTTGTTTTGCACTCGATGCCTTTAAAACGCTTAACCGGGTCGTTTATGTGAAAATGAATTGATGTATATTTGTTGGTGCCATATGACAGCAGCAACAACTTTCATCCCTGATATCATTTTCAAAATATTCATTATTTATTAGGTAAGGTTTCCTTGACCTTGGTATCTGCTAGAGATATGCAGAACAGAGTTATTTCGCTGAGATATCTGGCAGGCGATGGCAGTATAAAAATGTAAATTAATGCTGGCTGACTCATATGTTTGTCTTGAAACTGTAATCTAAGATTTGTTTTGGTTTTTGCCCCCAAAGTTGCTTTGATTCCAAGGAAAAATGCCATTTGGCTGCATTCTTTTTTCTCAAGTCTGTCGGGGGAAGCATTTATGATTCATTGATTTGGCGGAAAAGATTAGCTTTTCTTTCTTCAGTTTTATAATTGTGTTTTTCAACTCGAGGTTGTAAGAATTCACTTTTAATTCTGCAACGCAAAGGAGATTCATGACGTTGACATTTTACCAATAATCATGTTTTGTGTGCGCTATTTTTCCTGAAACATTAATTGACATTCATTTCCACCAGTTCATTTTCCATGTTCCTTCGACATGACAAGGTTTCTATCTGAAATGATGATGTTTATTTTGAAAAGAATTTGACTGCATGTTGCTTCCCTTTACTCAAGCACAATATAATTTGTGTCCATTGAAAGTGTGGCTCTTAGAATTCAGCCGTACACAGGTCATTACAGCCACCCACACCCCACAGGAGGGGTGGCATTGCATTTGTGTTTGTCAGTGTATCTATATGTTTCTGTGTCTGTCCATGTCTGTTTCCAGAAAACAATGACCCGACTTACCTCAAATTCTCACATATCTATAATAATCTCATGAAGATAAAAAAATTTAAGGTTGAGGCGTCCTAAAGCTAGCTGCGATTGAATCGAAAATTGGCTCCATCATGATGTAAATAGTTAGTTATACCCCAAGAATATGCCTCAAATTTGATCAAGATCTGTTCATGAATAATGGAGGAGTAGCGATTTTGTGATTTAAGGTTGGGGGGTGGTGGTGGGGTTGTCACCCATCTAAAACCAATGTACCTTTCCAATTTTATCTATGCCCCGCCCATCTCTATCTAAGCTCCACCCACACCATGCTCATGTTGGGATCGATCGATCTCTGAACTCACTGACTATTAATTTCCAGAAAACTATACAGGGTACTATGTTGAATATTTTGAAACTAATTCTACTGGGTGCTGGTGCTGCCTATGGCAGCAACATTTCAAAATATTTAACAGATTGTTTATTAAATAGCAAAGACATACAATTTGTACAACGTGTCAGACTATTAAACATTAGAGACAGACTATTTCGACTCATTCATGATGTCATGATTATGACATCGGCATACACGTCACGTAGTTGATTATGACATCATATAATGGATGGATAAACTGGGAGGGTAAATAAACAGGGCGGAGAATCGAAAATCTAGCAATATTACCATCTCAGTACTTATCCATAAAATATGTGTGTGAAGTTTCAGCGAGATTGGATGAGAACTGTATGAGGAGTAATCAAAAGAGACAAAATCTCCACACCAACAATGCCAAGCCAAAAACAACAGAATATTTTTTATTAAATATTAAAGACATACAATTCGTACAACAATGCATAGTCCGTCTTCAATTATGCGTTTGTGATGTACTTATCTGCATCATTCATGATGTCATAATGACCTCATTAATTACGGTGTCATCCTACACGTCATGTCACGTTAATTATCACTTTAATGATGGATATATAAAATGGAAAGGTCCATTATTCTCATGGACTAGGATTTTCCATATTTGGGCATGACTGATCAGTTTGTTGGCAAATTAATTTATCTGTGTAATATACGGAGTACATTTTAATTAAGATTTTACAAGACTAACCCTTGACAATCCCTTCTAGACCTACTGTAGTATAGCTTTGAGCTGCAATTTATAAATACAAATTCCTCATGACCTACATTCTGCAAAGACCAGCTGTGGACAGTTTGACAGTTTAAAGGGTTAACTTGAGTCGCTCATGGTCCATCACAGACCAGCAATTAACAAAGCATGGACTATTATGGTTGACCATTGTTAAGTTCGCAGGTCGCAGACTCGATCCTTTCCATGACATATAACGATGGGCATCATGAATGGTTTCACTTCAAATCATGTATGTTGATAAATTGTAACAATACTTCATCTTTTGAGGATGGCATGCATGTCTATGAAATACATGAATATCCATTTTCACCAGGGTTATCTCCCCTGAAAAACTAACGTTGCCAATGTGTATGCGTTTCACTGCGTTACTTTACCACTTTGATGGTCAAGCCGGCCAAAAGCGGACTGCAGTCGTGTTGAGGAATGTCCATTTGCAGGTCAAGAGAAGACTATTTTTGAAAATCCTCCTCTGGAATGACTAGCTGAATAAGTGAGCCAATCATTCCAGTAATACATTTAAAAAAATAGTCTTCTCGTGTCTTGGAAAGGGATGTCGTGTGAGCAAATATTTAGATTTTGCTGATCAAATTTGACCATTAAAGGGTTAATGCGTGTGTCAAGGAAGAGCTTGTTTTCTTTGGAAGCTGAACTGTTCATTTAACCATTTGATTTCATGGTGATGCTGGCTTACAGTCATCTTGAACAATGTATGTTTGCGGGTGAAGAGAAGACTATATTTGAAAATTTACAACTGGAATGACTGGCTCGATAAACAAGCCAGTCATCCCAGTGGTAATTTTTCAAAAATAGTCTCTTGGCCTGTAAGTGGACATTCAATTTATGCAAATATTTAGATTTTCTTGACCAAATTTAGCCATTTAAGGTTTGATGTACATGTAGATGTGTTCATCTGTAAGAGATTGTCTTTATAGTGACACAGTTAATCCCTTAGTGAAAATCAAGATATTTGGGTACTGAATGTCCATTTGCAGCTCATGAGAAGACTATTTTTGAAAATTTACCACTGGAATTACTGATTTACAAAATAGTCAACTCTTTGCCTGCAAGTGGACATTCCTCATTATTACTGTAGATGCCAGTTTCCGCCAGCTTGACCATTAAAGATTTGAACAATACCAGCATGAAGTGTGAAGTATAGACTGACCAGCGGTCACTAATGCGTGTTATTCCGTAATTGGATAAATCACTATAGGCAACAAATACATGCAGTCAAACAATTTTCAAAATATTCCGCAGAAAATATGTTACGCATTGATATAGGTTGTCTATTGTTTCCTGAAGTGTGAAACTGAGCCGAATCAGATTTGAATGAAAGGCTGCAAATGCATTTTCTGAACAACATGGTGTAACATACTTTTACCATAAAGTCATTATTGCTCACTAAATCCTATTAATTTTTGGCATTTTGTGATGTTAAAAATATACTGACTTATACATTTCATTTTGATAAAACTATTCTCTGATGTAAGAATTTGACACGAACAAATGTCTTAAGGCACTTGAGTTGTTTTAATATTATATAAAAGTTAATGCACTTTCAATGTTTCGATGTGATAACAGGATGAAGGTGCTCTGATTTTGCAGATTTTAATCACAAGATATTGCCATGGAAATATCTTATAATGTTCTCATTAATGTGATTAACACTTTAACACTCATATCAGCCAAAACTGGCTTCTGCACTGGTCTTAAGAAATGTCCATTTGCAGACCACCAGAAGACTATTTTTGAAAATTTACCACTGGAATGACTGGCTCGATAAACGAGCCAGTCATTCCAGTGGTAAATTTTCATAAATAATCTTGGTCTGCAAATGGATATATTTCTCTGAAAAAATCGAAATTTTTAAAAACAAATTTATGGGTTAAAAGGTTAACCGGCGCAGTCTAAGGCAGACAGTGCGAATCATATCATGAACATCACCATTCATAATTCAAATTACAGATTTAATTTCAAACTCAGGATTTCTAGATACTGTGGTCCATGTATATATCTACTTTGCTACTAAATCCAACATCGTTAAGCTAGGATTCCATTAACGTGTATGCGTATCCATATGTGTATCCATATCCGAATGAGTGATTCCATTTGTATGCATGCATATGCGTCGCGTCTGAAAGAGGTGATTTTATTCAATTGGCCAATCAATTGGACTACTACTACTACTACTACTACTACTACTACTACTACTACTACTGCTACTACTACTACTACTACTACTACTACTACTACTACTACTACTACTACTTCCACCACCACAACCACCACCACCACTGTATGACTACATGTCTGATCTGTGTTTTTAATTGGTGTCTTTATGGTCTGGATTGCTGTCATCAAAGAGGTATGAATATTTTCTAAATAATTCTATCAGGCTTTCACATTCCACGATGCTTACTATGAATTTCACTTTTATTTTGGAACACATGGACAGAGTAATAGCGCGTGGATTTTGGGAAAGCCCATGAATGACGCAATAATAACATCATTTTCAAGGAATCGCTGGGACATCTGAAAGCTATCCATATCCGAACGAAATCGGTCTCATGTAGTGATTGGATTCAGATATGGACAGGTTTTGCATACGCATACGAATGTATTGAATCATACTATCTATTTGTAATTGTAAAGAAAAATTTTTTTTATACGTATAGGTATATGCATGTGCATTAATGGAATCAATCCTAGCTTTAGCTTTAAACATTTATATTTCTGGCCTTTTTTGTAGGGAATTCATCCATTTAGATACCTTTCAAATTTAACATATAAAACAATGTACATATATAAGTTCATCTATAATGCTATTGAATATTATCAAACAAATTTAACCCTTGTCCTGCTCCCTATTCATGGCACATTTGACATTCTAATCATTTAATAGTCGACCTTAGTTGTTATTACACCACAAAAACATCTTGACCGTTCAATCACTACTTGCTAAATCAAATATCTGCATTTAGCTACCAGAATAAAATTTTCATGCTCGCTTACATACTCCCTTATGCCTATATCATCACCATGCATACCCTTAAGCAGGCTACTGGTGAGGGAACCCCCAGCATAAGCCTCAGTATAGACTGGCACCAGTCTGTACTCGCTCCTTGGTGATGCCTGTCACTAAGCGCGTCTGCGCATGCGATCCCAAATGGGAAACAGATTCACTTTACAAATATTCTGCAAGCAGAACAGTTGGCCTGCTATCCAGCTTAAGTTTTTACAGCTTTGCCCTGAAGATCAGCTACATATGTAAGAGTTTTCTGATTCAGGAATCATGACTATTATAAACTCTAATCTCCCTAATTATGTCTATTGTATACTTCGTGGTTTTTTGGGAGTTTTTTAACTCTGGTTTATGAGTTACCAGTTTTCGTGTCAAATACTCCCATTTTTTAGGTATTACAATTCATGCCTATTTAATATCATCAATCAAAACTATGCTTTAAAATAAAAAACCCTTATTACTCGCTTATTAATATTTAGTGCCTACATAAAAATAATAATCTTACGAATCTTCGTAAATTGGTCTTTCAGTGAGAATTTCAAATCCGTTTCTCAGCCTCTTGTATAGAGGTTTGGTTTATTTAGCGGATTTCCGTATCTAGAGATCTCTTATTAAGTACGTTTTTTTATATTTATATAAGCATCATATGAACGGATTTCTCTATTTCATGATTCTATAAAGAATTAGTCTGATTAAGATGATAGTCGTAATTCTTGGGGCCGTTTTCGTTAATGGGGGAATCCCACGTCTTTCACGACCAGGCATGAATTACGTCTTTTGTTGACTAAGGCTTTGGTTTCTCTTAAAGCCTGTTATAGACTTCCGGTAAGTCTCAGTCTAAAGACCATATTAGTCTTGAGGGGGTGCATTACTCTCATGCAGTGGCATCGGTGACAGAAGTTACCGATTATTCATCCCATGCCAGTATAGCCGGGTATGAGAGGTGCTTTTCCGGGTCTGTTAGATCCGACCTCGCATCAGTTATCTATTTCCGGTTCCGATTAGTAGTTAGTGTATCTGCTTCCGGTAGGAGAGATGAAATAAAATGTCCGCTCCCGTTATTTCTCCTGGCTTGTCGGGGCAAGCGGGTTCTAAATCCGGTATTGCTACTGATTTGACGGGGCGTCCGGATATGAGCTCTGTGATTGTTTTGGCTTGGCTGGACATTCGGAGTCTCACTCTCTGTTTCATCTGGCTGTTTTCATTTTATTTCTCCACTTACTTTTACATCCGTTTCCAGTAGTAACTTCTGGTATGAGAGGTACTTTTCCGGGCCTGTTAGATCTGACCACGCATCAGTTATCTATTTCTGGTTTGGCGTCCGGATATGAGCTCTGTGATTGTTTTGGCTTGGCTGGACATTCGGAGTCTCACTCTCTGTTTCATCTGGCTATTTTCATTTTATTTCTCCACTTATTTTTACATCCGTTTCCGGTAGTAACTTCTGGTATGAGAGGTGCTTTTCCGGGCCTGTTAGATCTGACCACGCATCAGTTATCTATTTCCGGTTCCGGTTCTTTTCCACTTCCATTCCCGGTAGTAGTGTATCGGCTTCCGGTAGGAGAGATGATTTCAGGGTCTGTTAGATCCTGCGAAGCATCTGTTATCATCTTCTGGTTCCGGTTCCGCTTCATTTCTGGTAGTAGTGTTTCTGCTTCCGGTAGGAGAGATTATTTTTTTCGGATCTGATAGATCTGGCCTAGCATCAGTTATTCATTTCCGGTTACGGTCTTTCCTCTTCCTTGTCTGGTAGTAGTTGTTCTGCTTCCGGTTGGAGAGTTGATTTTCCAGGTCTGTTAGACCTAGCTTATCATCTGTTTTCAATATCCGGTTCCGCTTTTCTTCCGGTAGTAGTGTATCTGCTTCCGGTGGGAGTGATGATTTCCAGGTCTGTTAGATCCTGCTAATCATCTATTATCAATTTCTGGTTCCGCTTCAGCTTCCGTTTCCGGTAGTGGTGTATCTGCTTCCGGTTGGAGAGATGATTTCCAGGTCTGCTAGATCCTGCTAATCATCTGTTTTCTATATCCGGTTCCTCTTCACTTCCGGTAGTAGTGTATCTGCTTCCGGTAGGAGTGATGATTTTCCAGGTCTGTTAGATCCTGCTAATCATCTATTATCAATTTCCGGTTCCACTTCAGCTTCCGTTTCCGGTGGTAGTGTATCTGCTTCCGGTAGGAAACATTATTTTCTGGATCTGTTTGATCTGGCCAAGCTTCTGTTTTCAAATTCCGGTTCTGGTTCCTCTTCCATTTCCGGTAGTAGTGTATCTGCTTCGGCTAGGAGAGACGATTTTCCGGATCTGTTAGGTCTGGCCTATCATCTGTTGTCATTTCCGGTTCCGGTTTTGCCCCTTTTCTGTTTCCGGTAGTAGTAGTATTTCTGCTTCCGGTATGAGAGGTGCTTGTCAGGGTCTGTTAGATCCAGTCGAACATCCGTTATTTATTTCTGGTTACAGTTATTTCACTTCAGTTATTGTAGTGGTGTTGAGAAAATGCTACAAGTTTTGAGAGGTGCTTTCTGGGTTTGTTAGATCCGGTCAAGCTTCTGTCTTCATTTTCCATTTCCAGTTTTTCGTTTCCGAGTAGGTATCTACTTCCGGTAGGAGGGGTGCTTTTCCGGGTCTGTTGGATCCTGCCTAGCATCGTGCTTCCGTTTCCGGTTCCGGTTTCGTTGTATCTGTTTCCAGCAGCCGTGCTTCTGCTTCTGGTATGAGAAGTTTATTTCTGGGTCTGTTAGATCTGGCTTAACTTCCAACTACCGTTTCCGGTTCCTTTTTTGTTTTATCTATTGCCGGTATTAGTGCTTTCACTTCCGGTTTGAGAGGTGTTGTCTCGGTCTGTTAGATCTGGATAGATACCTAATTCCATTTCCAGTTTATCAGCTTTTACTGGCTCTCTTTCCGGGAGTTATTTTAGAGCTTAAGGTTATGAATTGCCTGATTGTTCAGATTCTTCTGCTAATAATATTTCCTTAGCTCGGATTCAATTTGCTTTACGCTATTCTTCCTCTTTTCTTTTTTATCCTATGCTTGTTAGAATCTCTTTAGTCTTGCTTTCCCTTTCTCTTTTCATTTTTCTGTTTATAATAGTCTTGCTTTTATGTATTAGGTTCCCCTTTTTTTCATCTTATCTTTTTCTCCTCTTTTTCTTCTAATTCTTCCCTTTTTTATTCTTTATCTTCTTCTTCACTGTGGTCATCTATATCCTATTGTGTCTGTTTTTTCCTTTCTCAATATCTAGTTTTCTATTCATTGTCTCTGGTTTAGTCTGTTTTTGTGTCTTCGTTCTATCGCTCTTCTGTTTCCGCTAGTCTTTCTATTCCTGGGTCAGTCGAGATCAGGGATCTGAGGAAGTTTTCCCGATTAGTGCCTATTCAGATGATTTGTCCTCCTCTCTTTTGCATGGCTTCTTGTCTCTCTCTTCCTCTTCTCGGTAAGTCCTTTCGCGTCTCTATTCTTGTTTTCCTGGCATTCTGTCTCATTCTTCAGCTTTTCTTCTTTGCTGGGTTTCTCATTTTCCTTTTCCAGTTTATCCTATTCTTGCTCTTCGTATCACGTTTTCTTTCTTCTCCTTTTTTCTAATCTGTGCCTTTTAATTCTTTTCTTCTCTCTTATTTTTCTATTTTTTCTTCATCTTTATTCATCTAGATCTAATTTTTTCGAATTTTTCATTCTCAGTAATTAGTTTTCTATTTGCTTCTTTGGTTTAGTGTTCTCTTTGTTTTTGTAATCTGGGATTCCTTATTCAATCGCTTTTCTATTTCCGTTGGTTTTTCTATTGTCTCCAGATTCTATTCTTGGATCAGTCGAGGTTCTAACTTGAGAAGGTTTTTTCCCTTCCGGGGTTGCTCGGACGATTGGTCCTCGTTTCTTTATTGGATTCCTTCTTGTCTCTCTCTTTTTCTTCAGGATGAGTTTTTTCTCGTCTGCCCAATTTTTCTTGTTCTAATGTTCTTTCAGTCTATTTCTAATTTGAAGAATTTTGCCAAAGTGGAATCTTCTGCAGATCTTTTTAGTTGGGAATCTGTGTGTAAGGCACAGTTTAAATCAGCTATCCTTCTAGCTCTTTTCGGAAGATGTTTTTTCTAGGAGCAGGAAGAGGTATTCAGAGTCCCTCTGAGGTTTTTAGAAATATCTAGCCACTATCCTTAGAGGCTTTTTGAACTCAGTTTGTAGTTTGTTTGACTTCGTTGCCTCTAAGAGAATACATAGAAAAGCCATCCGAAGTTAATAATCTTTGTTTTGAAGTATTCTTATTTCAATTCCTCCCTTTGGCCTATGATATATTTGGTCAATCATCTTCCATATTTATAGGGCTGATTCTGTCAGTCATAGATCCTCCAAAGGATCTTCATTTTCTGTGTGGAGAGTCTCTTCTTCTTTTTAAAAAAACCCCTCTTTAATCCTTCCATAGAGGAAGAGTCTCAGGCCTGCTGAGTTTGGTGCTTATGTTTCTAGGATAATTACCAAATCTTCTCTGTCTTCAGGTTCTAAGCCCGATTCGAGGAGGCAGGTTAATCTGATCCCTTTTTTGCTCATTGTTCTAGATTCCTGGTCCGGCAGGCCTCATCAGATGAGAAGGGGCTTGTGTTATTTCCTGATCTAGTCTTAGAGGTTGTTCCTTTAAGGGGTTCAGAGAGAACCTGAAGGGATGATGGTAGCCTGGGTAGGCCCATCCTTTTCTCTATCATATTTTATCTCTTCCTCTTCCATTGCCTTAGGATCCATTGCTCCTTCCCCCCGCCCCCCTCCCCCCCCCCCCCCCCCCCTTTTCCCAGTGGTCTAGTAGGAGGGTGCCTGTCTCTAATTTTGGGAGACTTGGTAAGCCCTCGTTCAGGTCTCCTGATTCAGAGATCATCGCTGGTTTTTTTCGCTCCTATTGCATTTTCATTGTCCTTTGGCCGTCGTTTCTAGGTTGTCTTCTTTCATTCCTTCCTGGTGAAGATGGGAGCCATAGAGGACGAGTTGGAGTTCATGATTCTAAGTAGTCTTTAGAATTTGTTCCAATTGGGAGCACCAAGAAGTTGGGTGGATGACGTCCGATCTCGATCTGAAGGGTTTTTTCCTCTTGTCTTATCTTCAATATTCTAGATGGAGGGCTTATTTCAGTTTTCGCCAGTCCGAATCCGGGCATGTGATTCTTCTCCATAAAGACATTGGACGTTTTACTATTTGTTTTCATCCACCCTTCGTGCTGTCAATTCTGCCGTGGCAGGTTTATTTTACGGTTGTTCTATTCACCCTCACATTTATATAAACGACTGGCTAGTATAAGCAGGGCTTTTTGTTAATTCTAGCCGCTTCATTCCAGAGAACTGCAGTCGGGAATGCAGCCTAGGTCGGATTGTAATTCTCTTAAAAGTCAAGTCTTCTCCTCTGGTGTTGGATTTTCTCATATGCTTCCCATGAGAGGGGGAACAATCTGGGATCACCTGTTCAGAGGGCCAGTTTCTAAGGTCAGTTGTCAATCGATTCTCAAGCATAGGGATTGTTCCCTCTTAGATTTTTTGCATCCTGTCGGTATGCGAAAATTTCCTCTTGCAGTCCCCCCCCCCCTCCCTTTCCCGGATTTCAGGCATTGGTGGTGGACGCTCTGTTTCTGTCCTTGTTAGGGTTATTTGATTATGCATTCTTTCCTAATTCCGTTGCTCTTGAGGTAGGTCAGGGATCAGATTTGAGAAGTTCTTCTGATAGCTCCCACGTGACCAAAGTGGATCTGCGTTGCAGATTTCCTTTTTTGTCTCCGGATAGTCTTCACTTGTCTTCTTCCAGTCACCCCGGACCTCGTGTCTAAAGTAAGAGTTTAGTGTATTCATTCAGTCTCAGGAATTTGCAGTCGGTATCGTTGGAGAGTTTCGTCTGTTTGATCCCTGAGACTAGTATTTCTGCCAGAAGGGAGTCAACTCGCAGAGTTTTTACGGTCTGTCTTAAAACTTTAGAAGTATGGTGTGCAGACCTTAGTCTCTTGACAGATCCTGTTTTTGGCATCCATGCCTAGGTGTAGATTCTGGGGACTGTCTAGTCTTATATCCTAGATGGGATGTTTTATCAAAAATTCAATCTAACTGTCTCCCAGCTAAGCCAGTTATTAAAAAAATTGTATCTTCCTTTTCACTCTCTGACTGACCAGTATATTGACAGTGTTTTTTAAAAGTTTCAACCGTTGTACTGATTTTTTAGAGATCCAATCTATCCCATTTCTGCGTCCTGTATGCAGAGGAGGTAGTTAGGCCAGTCTCTAGCTTTCTATGGCCAGATGGAATTCTGAGACCGTTCTTTTGAGATGGCTTCCTCTGATCATATTAATCTTTCTCACATTTAAGCTCATGAACTTAGAGGGAAGGCTCCCTCTTTCGCTTTCCCTGGCTCTTCTTTATTTGAGTTAATGTAAGCCGTAGGATGGAAATCCGAGCCTTCTTTTACCTCCTTTTTATTTATATTATCAGAGCGCAGCGGCATTCCTTTTAGATATATCATGTTTCTTTCTAAAAGGCTGAAGACCATTTACCAATATCACTACTCAATTTCCGTTAAGACTGTTTGTCTGCGTGAGATGGTGTGATTTTTCATTGGTTTATTATCTATTTCTTTAAGTTTAAAGAAATCATTGTTTGTTAATCACTGTGTGATTAATTAAGATGTACCATTTTGTTATGTTATTAACATTTGGTTACGTTCTGTTTGATTTTTATCCTTGCTTATCGATTCTCAAGTCTCCACCCACCTAAGTTTCACAGTGGGGCACTGACCAAATCTACGGGTTTAGCAAGTAGTGATTGAATGGTCAAGATGTTTTTGTGGTGTAATAACAACCCCAACAAACCCCCCTTTAGTGGGTTGGTCTGTAGTTTTATTAACCACTATAAAAACATACTTACCATTCAATCACTACAACCCGGCCTCAGCCACCCCGCATGGGAATGAGTTGAGAATCTAGTCAGGATATATGGCACTTAAATGTAGAAAAGTGAATCTGTTTCCAATTTGGGATCTATTGCGCATGCGCAGGCGCTCTTAGTGACAGGCATCACCAAGGAGCGAGTACAGACTGGTGCCAGTCTATACTGAGGCTTATGCTGAGGTTCCCTCACCAGTAGCCTGGTTACGGGTATGCATGGTGATGATAGATGCATAAGGGAGTATGTAAGCGAGCATAAAAATTGTATTCTGGTAGCTAAATGCAGATATTTGATTTAGCAAGTAGTGATTGAACGGTAAGTATGTTTTTATAGTGGTTAATAAAACTACAGACCAACCCACTAAAGGGGGGATCTGTTGGGGATTGCAACTTTCAGTTAGTGTGTGGCGATTTGCAGGCCACATTATCATGCTAGTTATGCCAATTGCAAATTTTTGAAAATAGGATTCTCCTGGCCTGCAAATAGACAGTTCTAAGAGCTACTGCAGACACCTATTTTGGTCCAGTGGACCGGTAACTATTTACTCAGGTCAGCCTCCAGTAGTTTTGGGCAATGTCAATGGATGCTTCCAGTTTTGGTTGTGCCCTGACCAGCTCTAGCTAAGCTCCATCCACACGTTGCCTGTGTTGGGATCGATCCGTGACCTCCATGACTATCAATTTCGAGAAAACTATACAGCTAAGCTGATGAATACTTTGGATGGCAGCAAGAGCACCCAGTTAAATTGGATCAAAAGTATTCAACAGCATGTTTAGTAAATAGTGGAGACATACAATTCGCTTAGTCTGTCATCAATTAAGTGTAATAACAACGTACTGGGCATGTCCGCCTATAGTAGGCGTGTTGGTCCGGGTAAAGGGTGTTCCCTAACCTGCTAGATTGATGCCTATAGGTTCCATCGTGTGGAGCTGGTGTATCCAATGGCATTCCTTTTGTCTCCTCCATGGTGTGGAGTTTTCATCATCGGGGTCTGATGAGAGAACCTGTATGATTCTGATCTGCACGTCTGTTCGTGAGTGTCCAGGTTTGTTGAAATGCCTGGCGACTGGGCCGTCGTATCTCTCACTTTTGTGGAGGTTTGATATAGATCTCAGGTGTTCCTGAATTCGGACCTTAAAGGTGCGCAGGGATTCTCCCACGTATTGTTTGTTGCATTTGCTACAAGTTAGGAGATAGACGATATTTCTAGTTTGGCAGTTACCTATGATTTTGGCCTTGTAGGTTAGGCCCGTGTGGGAGCTTGTGAAGAATCTGTTTTTCTCCATCCTGTGGCAGATGGTACAGTTTTTTGTTTTGCATGCGATAAATGGGTTTCTGTGCGTTACAGGGGCGTGCTCTGTTGGGAGTTTAGCCCTGACAATCGTGTCTTTGATTGTTTTGTTCTTTCTGTATCCAAACAGCGGTGGTTCTGGAAATGCTAACCTGCATTTGTTGCTGGCTTCCAGAATTGGCCAGTACTTTTTTATGGTTTTCTTCAGAAAAACGCCTGTCCTGGTGAACTCACATACAAAGATTGGTCTTTGTATTTGAGTTTTGGCAGTTGTTTTTGGTGGTGGGTGGAGGATTTGTTGTCTGTCTTGTGATCTGGCTTTGGCCCTGGATTTGTTCAGGATGCCTGTGGGGTAGCCTCGTGCTTCAAAGTGTCCTTGTAGGAGGATACTGTTTTTGTCATAGTCCTCTATGAGCGTGCAGATGCGTCTCAACCTGAGGAATTGTCCGTATGGGGACGAGTCCTTACAGTTTGAGGGATGGGCTGAGTCATAATGCAGGTAGCCGTGGGTGTCTATCAGTTTTGTATAGAGATCAAAGATGATAGAATGGTCCTGTGTCTGTTTGACCAGTGTGTCTAAAAACGAAACTTGTGTTTCTGAGCATTCCATGGTGAATTTGATGCTCTGGTAAGCTTCATTCATGTATGTGACGAACTCTTCTAGGGCTGTTTTGCCGTGCTCCCAGATTATGAATATATCATCTATGTATCTAACATACAGCGCAGGCTGGTGTGGTGCAGTCTGTAGCAATCCTTGCTCTAAGTCGGCCATGAAGATGCATGCGAAGGTGCAGGCGGCCTTGCTTCCCATGGCGGTTCCTCCTATCTGTAGGTAGTGCTCGCCATTAAACTCGAAGTTATTGCATTCGAGGACAGGTTTTAGAAGGTTTAGTAATCCTCTGATGGAGAGATCGCCTGGTACTCCAAATTTGCTGCAGAATTTGGCCACAGCTCTTAGTCCTTCATTGTTGGATATGTTAGTATACAGTGAGGTGACATCCATTGTTACTAGAAGCGTGCCAGGTTTTGTTGGACCGAATACTTCTAGTTGGTTGATGAAATCTGTGGTGTCTTTCACATATGATTTGATCTTTGTGACATGAACCTTGATGTGTTCGTCCACGAAACTGCTGATGAGTTCTGTGGGACAGCCTATGCCGCTGATGATCGGTCTGCCTGGGACTAAACCGTTCTGTTTGCTTTTATGTACCTTTGGTAGTAGGTAAAATCTAGCTGTGATTGGCGGTTTTGGTAATAGTCCTTAGCTTCCTCAGGTCCATTCTTGACTTGAGTGTACCGAGTCCTGCTTTCTTGAGGTCACTTCGTAACATGCTTAGCAGATTTATGCAATGAGGTGCTCTCCTGGCTTTGTATTTGCTGGCTCTGAGTAGGGCGAATTCCATGGCTCTCTGTGCTGGTGTCTCTTCTGGCATCCTTAGCACATGGCCAAAGTGGACCATCTTTGCTGAGCAACATTTACAGACAGCGGCGACGTATTACACATCTTGTATAGTGCATCGTTGGAAATTATGCTGTCTGGCCATTGGTGTCCGGTGATGGTGCATAGGAGTTTGCGGTGGCAGGCATCGAGTTTGTCTAGAGATGCCTTTGGAGATGCCCAGCTGTTACAGTTATACAGCATCAAGGATACGCAGGTTGCATTGTATAAACGTAGCCTCTTTATCAAGGGTATCTTTGATCTATGAATCCATATCTTCCAGAAGGACTGGAAAGCTATGTTCCCCATGATGCAGTGTGCAAAAATGTCAGCAGTACTACAAAGCAGTGAGCCCAGGATTTTACTTTTCCTCCATGGTTCGCCGCCACGAAGTGGGTCATCATTTTCTATAGTTTCATGCTTTGTCGATAGGTATATGTGGGTGAACTCTGTTTTGGATTCATTCATAAAGAGATTCTCAATTTTTAGTTTGCTTGCAGCTATTGGGAGAAGTTTGTCAAGGGGTTTCTTTTCCTCATCTGAAGTCCACATCATTGGCATATTCCATCTCTAGTGGTATGCCGAGTATTGACACTGGAGAGGTTTGGTCTTGTGGAACTTGCCCGCACAGATTTACATGTGGCAGCAAGGTAGCAGGTGAAAAGCACCTGAGATAGACCATCTCCCTGTGGGGAGCCGATTGATGTCTCAAACTCTACAGACTTCATTGACTTAACTCATACTCTCAGCATGGTGTCTGCAAACAGTAGTCTCACTAGTCATAGCTCATCTTCATTGCAACTGGCTTGGCGTAGTACATCTAGGATCTTTGAGTGTTTAATTGTGTCAACGGCTCGTGACATGTCAATCAATGCCCATTTTGTGGAAGTCCCAGTGTTTGGACATGACTACTGACACAAGCATGCGTTGAGCCCATACAATGTCTGCGCAGCTGCGTCCACGTTTGAAGCCACTTTGACATGATCCGGTGAAGTAATCAATCTTGTCTCGGATGCGGCATAGAGTAACATTGGTTAGGATTTTCCGTATGCTGTTGAGGAGCACAATGGGCCACAGATTGGCTGGGGGCCCAGATGGCTTCTTGGGCTTGAGTAGTGCGATAAAGGTGCCTTGGCCTACAGTGTCGATGGGAAGGTGGTGCATAAAAGCTGAATTGATTAGGTGCGTGATCGGTTTTGAGATAATGTCACTTGCATGTTTGAATAGTTCATTGCTCATGCCATCAGGTCCAGATGCACGTCCATTTTTCAGGGCTTTAGGTGCCTTCTCAACTTCTGCTGTTTTAATTGGTGTTAGTAATGGGCTGGGGTCTCCTGAGAACAGGTGCAAGGGCTCATCATCGTCAGTGAACTGTTCCTTGAACCATTCTGAGATCGCCTCGGCTTTTCTCTGGTCAGTCCCGATAAAGTGTCGTATACAGTGAGTGGTGGTGTCTAGTCAGTAACTCTCAGGGCTCGGGCTTCCTGAACCATTTTGTGACAGTCATCCCTGGCAGTGATTTCATCTGCTAGAGAGTCTGCCTCTTGAATAGCAATGTCTTCTAAGCATTCACTAATGTGGCGCAGAATAATATTGCGCTCCCGGCATAGTTTGGTGCGGTCTTCACTTTGGCCACTGATAGATGTGCAGCCGTAATGCTTTATGCTCTGCTGACAGTTTTACTACTAGAGGGTCGTCAGTATACCTAGTTTGGTTGTTTTTAAGAACACCTATGGTGCTGGTAGCAGATGATTCCATAGATTTAAGTATTTTGGTTAGGGCTTTGTTTGGATCGGAGCTGACATCGATGTTAGCTATCTGCTCCCTGAGGGCTTTTTTGTATGACATTTGAGTGTTAGTGTCGCTGATGAGCTTGGGTAGGTTGTAGTTGACTCTACCCTCTTGCCTGGTATGGTGTTTATATATTATGTAGGGATCATTTATCTGAAGGCGTGTAATGACTAGCTTATGGTCAGAATTGAGGTCAGTGTCTCCATATGAACGAGCATTCCGGAGTAAGGGTTTTGCTTTTGTCTTGCATAGTATGAAGTCTATTTTGAAGACAGCTGTTGTAGCCTAAGAACATTTTGGCACTTTGCCATGTTGTCCGGTGACGGCATGGGTGTTTGAAAGCCCGCCTTTTCTGCGTGTTATCGCTCCTTGCATTCCCACAATTTAAGTTATAATAAGTTATTCGTTCTCAACCAGTTCTCAAGGTAAAGATTTTGCTACATTATTTGATGGCAGGATCAAAGGTCACTGCATGATTTTTAAATAATAGCTAATAATAGTCAAATTGCTGGTTTACTGAACATGAGAATTTGCTGTGCCAAGCCGAACATTGGATAGTTAATTATAGTTCGTTGGTACCCAATTCTCCATTGAATAACTACTGTATTTGTTATTACACCACGAAGACCTGTACCATTCAATCACTACTTGCTAAATCAATTATACTGCATTTAGCACCAGAAATTTTTTTTTATGCTTGCTTTCATTCCCTCATATGCCTGAGCCATCTCATTGTACCCTAAACCAGGCTTCTGGTAGAGTACACCAGTTTGTACTCCTCTATGACCTAGGTTATTGCGCATGTACACGCCATCGCAGAGGATCCCAAGAGCAACTTAGAATCACTTTCAAGTTTTTCTACTAGCAGAAAGATTTGCAAAATCCAGTCAAAATCTTTAGTGCTTGTCAACTGAGCTATCAGTTCTTCTTTGACGGATTCTACATCCAGTATCATGCTAACTATGAAGTCTTTATTGACCAATTACGTTTGGTGTATTTATTATTGATTTTGATGATTTACTTGTACTGTTGTAACTTTGTTACTGGCTTTCATGTTACCTTTTGATCATCATCATCTACCGTCATTATCTTTCTAAGTAGAAGCTTTACCGCTGTAAGGTATTCTTCCTTCGTCTGCCGTGTGTACCTAGAAAGTTATTCAGGGTTATTATCAGCACCCCCTGATTTATTTGAAATTTTTTTCCTGCCTTTTCAAGCCATGCATTTTTTACTGCCTTTTGTGTGGTTTATTTTAGAGACTGTTTTTCAGCCACAGAAGTTGTATGCTTCATTTCTTCACGTATGTTTCATTTATAGGAATCCATAAAATTGGCAGAGAAGGTGAAGTGCTCTTCATCTAAATGAGATCGCCTACACTCCGCTGACTTCGCAGTGCACATGTACCTAAAGTGTACTACATGTACTCCACAAGCGATGTGTGGTGTATGCAAGGGTTGGCCTTCAGCTTCGTCGAAGCAATTTTTAAGGATTTTGTACCGAAAACGCTTGCCTCTGATCGCTCCCCTTCCATTGCCTCGAAAGTCAAATCGGTATCATTTACTAGTTCTAAGTTTTGAGTTTTTACTAATGAAATATCTGGATGAGCATATATCGTCAGCAATTCGCGCTCCCAAGTCCGACAGTGTTTCTGAGGGATCAGGATTCCATCGGTCATTCTCGTAATTGGGATAACTCGTATCCATCACTACAAGACAAGAGGTGTGCTCACCTAGGGTAAAAAAGAAGGACAGCAAGAAGAGAAACTCTTAAAGAGATTTCTAGCAAGTCACCAGTTTCTCAAAACCCACGTGATTCTTGGGGCAAGGCCGGATGTGTGTGGTTCACCTATTGCCAACATGAAGTTTTCTGTGATTCCTGTTATGCGCAATGTGCATAGGTCATTTGACTCAAATTTTGGTAATAAGTCAGAGAATTTTGCCGTTTCCAGTTTAGCGGGTGCTTCTGGTTTGTGCATTTCCAGCTCGACTTCCTCTAGTAATCCGTTATCCTCTTCCGGTTTGCGCACTTCCGGTACCTCCTCTACTTCCGGTAATTCTGTACTTCCACATCTACATGATCCTAGTCAGCTTCCCTTTCCTGTTTCCGGTTCACATTCTTCTGTTTCCGGCTCAGTGCTTGTTTTTCTGACCATTCAGGTCTTCAAGATCCTGGGTCAATTTACGGTTCGCGCATTTCCGCTTCGCGCATTTCCGGTTCCTCCTTGGCTTCCGGTGTTTTTGAATTTCAGGGTCTCCATGATCCTAGTGAGATTCTGGCTCAGCATTCACTTACATTTTCGGTTTCCGGTTTGAGGTCCTATAATGCTAGAGGTTTTTCCGGCGTTAATGAGTTTCCTGGTGTGCCAGGTTCGTCTAGTGACCCTTTTTCGACTTCTGGTTTGCGAGCATCCGGTAGTTCCTTCACTTCCGGTGACAGTAATTTTGTGTCTAATCAAAATCCTGTTTCTTCCTTTAGAGATAATTATGATTCGCATAATTTTGTTGATCATTCGTTATCCGTTTCTTCTAGGCACTCTCATGTTCAGGATGTTAGAGGTTCTCCTGCAGTTTTTTCGTCGGTGCCAAATCGTTCTTCCCCCCCCCCTTTGCTGTTCCCTCTAATTTTCAGGATGCTGTTTCTGGTTTAGCTTCCTCTGCTGTTTCTCATTCCTGTCTTTCTTGGTCCTCCTCCCAGGTTCATTTTGATAGAGCTTTTCCTTCTTCTTCCTCTTTATCTGCTACAGATATTTCTTCCCAGCATGTTTCTGCTTCTTCCTCTCTTTTTCCTTCCTCTATTTGTCCAGGTTTTTCTCGCCTTCCTGCAGGTGTTTGCCAGATTTCAGCTCCAGTTGATCCAGGTTCCTGTTTTCCTCCTTCCGCTTCTTCCTCTTCTGCTTTTGGATCTTCTGATCCTATAGTTTCTGTAGTTCTTTCTCCTGAATTAGAATTTCAGATTGTTGACTGGTTTAGATTTTTCTTTATTTTCAGTGGTTAGCGACCCCTCTCTTCATCGTTCTTTTGTCTCGGCCCATTTTTCAATCCTGTCTCATTTCTCTGCCAGTGGTTTAAATCAGTCTTCTTCATCCTCTGTTCAGGAGGTTGGTGTGGATCCTGATCTTTCTGATCAATTTTTGTCAGTTTCTGAATCTTTGCCTTCTATGTTCCTCATGTTTTCTATAGATCTCTCTGTCCTCTGACCCTGCTAGAGTTCCTGATTCTAGCGCATCTTATGACTCCTTTCAACATTCTTCTTCTTTTTTGTTCAGTATTCGTCTTCGATTCCTAGATCTGTCAGAGCCAGGGATTTGAAGAGGTTTTTCCCAGTTCAGGCTTCCTCGTATGACTGGTCTCTGTCACATCAGTGGTTTGCGGAGAAACTTTCACTTCCTCTTCGGGATGAGCTCGGTTCTGACCTTCCCTCCTCTTGTTCGGTTCTTTCTTCTTCTGCCTTGGCTTCATCTCCTCAAGTTCTTCCTGTTGATAATTTGGTCATTGATATGTTAGATTTTTACGTCAACAATGTCCATTCTAAAGAGTTTTCCTTGGCTCTGAAATCTAATGCTCCTGTCCAAGTTCCCAAAGATGATTTTCTGAAGGTGGCTTCCACTCAATCCATTTATGGTCCTACTTGGGACGTTCTTTCTCCTGCTGTTCAATGTAGTTGCTCTTGTCATTCTGCTTCTGGTGATATTCCTAAGTGGGAGTCTGTTTGTAGGACTCAGTTGAAGTCGAGGGGAGCTGGTAAAAGACACTAATGTTTCATGAGGACGTTTATGCAAATTATATTAAAATTCTTTCAAGCAATGAAGTCATGCCATAACAATCATTTCAAGAGACGATGCCACTTTGTGAATCTGATGAAAATTGAAAAAAGCGACTAGCGAAATGTACTATTTAGAAATTCAAAAATATGCAGGCAATATATTTTATTATCCCCACGTTTTAAAAAAATGGGGATATTGTAATCGCCTCCGTCCATGTGTCTGTCTGTCTGTCCGCCCATCACGCTATCTCCTCCCAAACCATTGGGTGGAATTAAATCAAATTTGGTATATGGGTTACCCATATGATTCCACTTTGCAAGACGATATTTAAATTTGGCTCCACCCCCAGAGGGGCATGGCAGGGGTCAAAAGGTCAAATCAGTTGTAACGCAATTCCTCTGAAATCGTTAGACAGACCTCAACTAAATTTGATGGGGTCAGAAGATCATGAAATTGATTGTAATGCAACTCCTGTGACACTTGGACGGAATTCAACCAAATTTGTTATGCGAGTTACCCATATCAATGTGGAGTAGATGAGCCCATTTACATTTGGCTCCACCCCCGGGTTGGAGGATGGGGTCGAAAGGTCATTGATTGTAATGCAACTCCTCTGACACTTGGACAGAATTCAACCAAATTAGGTATGTGAGTTACCCATATGATCGCGGAGTGCAAAATGACATTTACATTTGGCTCCGCCCCTGTGGGTGGGTTGTGGGGTGTGGCAAAAGTTCAAAGTGATGAACGTGGGGATTTGCGATGACGCGTCATCGACCAATCAATCTAGTTTTAATTAAATTATTAGCAAGCAGGTTTTTGACAGCACCATCTTCCACCAAATTTGTTGAAAAATAAACACCACAAATTGCTACGGGTTAAGTAACTGTATAACCTATTGACCAAGGCATTGTTGAAAAAACCTGATAATTTCACATAATCCTGTTGAACTTTATACAACAATGTAATCTGTACAATCAATGCATGCCAGCAAGCCAGTGTTTGTTCCACAAGTATGTGGTGTGTTCATGTTCAAGTGTATGAGCGTCCATGCATGTGCATGTCGCAACCATTCATACAATACATACACTTGGTACTACAGAGCATTAAAAATCAGCCATTGCCCATATCTTCATCCAATATGACCTGCCACTCAAGTATATGATGTCATAATCAATGGACCTTTCCATTTTCAGCTATGCCCCGCCCATCTCTAGCTAAGCTCCACCCACACCTCACTCGTGTTGGGATCGATCAATCTCTGAACTCCCTGACTATCAATTTCCAGAAAAGTATAAAGGTTAGCTATTGCATATTTTGAAACTAATTTAACTGGGTGCCGTTGCTACCTATGGCAAAATGAATATATTGAAACTGCCTATGACAGCAACAGGGCCCAGTCAAATTAGTTTCAAAATATTCAACAGCATGTTTATTAAGTAGTAGAGACATACAATTCATACAATGTGTCAGACTATTAAGAGTTAAAGATGGGCCTAATAGAATCATGACGTAATGATTATGACATCATCCTACACGCCGCTTAGCGGAGTTTAATGTCATCTGATGTCAAATCATCGATGGATACTCTGGAAAGGTGAATTATGTCATATGTATGTAATGACATCACAATTAACATGCGTAATAAATGAGATATCTTAAGCTCCGTCATGAAGGTTTAAAATTCTATGAAGTGTATGAATTGTATGTCTTTGATGGATTTACTATTTATTCAATATTCTGTTGAATATTTTGAAATTAATTTTACTGGATGCTATTGCTGCCATAGGCAGGAAAATCACCCAGTCAACATAGTTTCAAAATATTCAACAGCTTACCTCTATAATTACCTTCCTTTAACCCTCAAATTTGTTCAAAATATTTTTAATTTTCTCATATAAAATGTCCATTTGCAGACCAAGAGAGGAATATTTTTTAACATTTACCACTGGAATGACTCAGGCTCGGTTATCGAGCCAGTCATTCTAGTGGTAAATTCTCAAAAATGCTCTTTACCTGGTCTACAAATGGACATTTCTCAAGACTGCTGCAGAAGCAGTTTTTGGCTGATATGACGGTTAAAGAGATAAAAATAGGATTGAGAATTCAGGGTTCGAGTTTATAAATCGATCCCAGCACACGCAAAATGTGGGCGGAACTTAGCTAGAAATGGGTGTGGCGAAGCTAGAAGTGGTTCCATCTATTGCGGTTAGTTATCAATCAGGCACAGATTGCACGTTTACAGTGGATAAGCAATGCCTGTTCATGCGCTTGTCCAGCCTTCATGGACAGCACAATATCATTAGTCACGGCGACCCTGAATGATCATGAATGCCTGTAACCCTCCACATAGACCTTCTGCGATCTGGTCAGACTGGACATGACTAAAAATTCAATAATCTTCTTATTGTCTTACAATATCGCGATGAAACTATATTGATTTTAGCTCAGTTGAGTTGCCTTTTAGCTGAGATATGGCAATGATGTATTCTCGTGCCTGGCGATCAGGGTGTATCTTCAACAATGGTGTCATGTTTTGTTATTTGTTAGCAGATTGATGGGAAACTTAGCCAAATGCTCATATGTCAGAAAAGTATATTGCTTGTCAAACTTCAGAGTTGTGGCTCTCGGAAACTATCTTTGGTATTGGGATGAATTAGCAATGATAATGCATATCAGTAGCATTGCATATGAAAAGTATTAACCCTTGCCACTCTGATGTCACTATTCTATCTTTTACCATGTCGCTAGTAAAGAAACAGGTGTTTAATTTTCAACAATGTCTATGACAGCAACATTTTTCACCAAATTTGTTGAAAAATAAACACCAGTTTAACTTTAAATTTAATTTGAAAATTTAAAAATTAGAGTGCTAAGTGTTAAAATGTGCTTGAAGGGTTAGGAACTGAGATTCGTTTACATTTTAATACAACACATTTCATTCCAAAAAAAGAAACTAGGAATACAGCAAAACAGAAAACATTTTTCTGTTCACAAATCTCTAATATGTCTTTATATGGAATAGTTTCTTTGTAAAATATATTACACCTCAATAATGCCTGCCTAAGGCAATGTTCAACAGGCTTAAACCCTTTGAACCTGAAAGTCAAATGTTAAAAATGTCTACAATGAAAGAACTATTATGCTGCAAATCTTTAATCAATTAACCCTCGAATTTGTTCAAGAAAATTTGAATTTCTCATAGAAAATGTCCATTTTCAGATCAAGAGAAGAGTATTTTTTTTTCATTTTTGCACCACCGGAATGACTGGCTCAGTTATTGAGCCAGTCATTCCAGTGGTAAATTAAAAAAAAAAAGGACTTGGTCTGCAATTCAATATTTCTCAAGACCACTGCCGAGGCCATTTTTTTGCTGTTATGAATGTTAAAGGGTTAAGGAAATTTAACTTGGAACTGTTGCTGTCAATGGCAACGACAAGCTCCCAGTCGAATTATCTTCAAAACATTCAATGATTTTACCAATTGTCTTACCGTGAATACAGGATTTTGGGAATTTAGGATTTGTTCATAAAACACATTTATTAAGCAGCATTTTAATGGGCAAAATTGTTTTAAAAAAATTAAATTTTTTGTGAATTTAGTATCTATTTATAACTAGGTCCCAGAGAAAACTGTTTTTGAAAATGTATACTAGCTCCGGGCGTGGTAAAATTTTCAAAGATACTTTTCACTTTGCCTGCAAATAGACATTTTAAAGACCCGCTATACTGAGAATCAGTTTCTCTTCAGCGTAACTAATTTAACCCCTTAATGGTCAAATTAGGTCAAGAAAATTTAAATATATGCCTATTAAATGTCGATTTACAGGCCAAGAGAATACAATTTTTGAAAAAAAGTATCATTGAAATGACTGACACGCTTATAGAGCCAGTCATTCCAGTGGTAAATATTCAAAAATTGTATTCTCTTGGCCTGTAAATCGACATTCCACAAGACCATAACAGAGGCCTGTTTTGGCCGGTATGACCATTAACCCTTGGCAGTCTGATGTCAATAGTCTATCTTTTATTGTGTCAATATCAAAGAAACTGGTGTACATTTTTCAACAACTTTGATGGCAGATGTTGCTGTCTATGACAGCACCATCTCCCACCAAATTTGTTGAAAAATAAACACCAGTTTATCTTTTAATTTAATTAAAAAATTTAAAAATTTGACTCCAGAGTGGTAAGGGTTAAATTGTTCCAGCCCTGATAACCATGACCTGCTTATAATTGCTGCTCAATGAGTGCATTCAAATACAGCGCTGCTTTAGCACCTTGACTGACTATGATAATGGGAAACTATATGTCGCATTATTTTGACAACTATTGACTCAAATATGTCTGAACATTAACTCTTTAATGGTTAATATTGGTCGAGAAAATTAAAATATTTCTTTATTAAATGTCCATTAATTGCAGACCATTGTGGAAGACGGTTTTAAAATTTTACCATTGGAATGACTGTCTCTGTTATCACATCAGTCATTCCAGTGGTAAATTAAAAAAAATAATTCTTTTGGTCTGCAATTGGACATTCGTCAAGACCACCACAAAGGCCAGTTTTGGTCGGTTTGACCATTAAGTGTTAAAATACATTGAGCCAGAAGTTCTCAGTGCATGTGTCCTTGTTTTGGAGAATACATGTCAAAGGGCACATTTGTTCTTCCAAATGATTATCGAGCCAGTCATTCTTGTGGTAAGTTTTCAAAGGAATGTCTTGTCTGCAAATGGACATTTCTCAAAACCAGGACTGCGGAAGGCATTTTTGTCCAGCTTGAGTGTTAAAAGAACGTTGATTAATCCTTAGTGCTCTGATGTCAATATTCTACCATTTACTGTGTCAGTATCAAAGAAACTGGTGTAAATTTTTCAACAATTTTGCCGGAAGATGTGGCTGTCTATGACAGCACCATCTCCCACCAAATTTGTTGAAAGAGTTTGATTTAATTTGAAAATTGAAAAATTTGACTCCAGAGTGGTACGGGTTAGGCGTCATATCTCCTGCATGTAGAGCTTCAGTATTTGTCAGCGCAGTTTCACTACGCCCCTGCTTCCTGTTGATTTTCCTCACTTCTGCCATGTATATTAATAATGATCCAGTTACTGTCCATGATCAGTGAAATCTAATATCTAATTGCTAATTTTTGGCATTTGTCTGGAACAGTTCACTGCTTTTCCTCATGGTTCATCCTGATAAGACAATGAGCACGACCTGAAATATGTTCATGGTTTCAGCATATAATAATTATGTAGATAAGTGTCGTCGATACTTCCTCCCATCATGTACTGGGCTGTGCCTTAGAGCACGCACCATAATTATTATTCGTGTTGTATATTTATTGAAGTAATGTGCTTGTGTGAAATACACGATCTTCAAACCCATATACAAGGATGTTTAATTTGCATCTAAATGGAGTCATTATATTCCACGCGGGTTTTTATCCTCAAAATGATGCGATATTAAATTGGAAATTTATGTTCGTCTGAGTAAAATACTGAGCGTTGGCGCAGAAAGCTGAAAATGTCAAATTTATGCAGTAAATTGTGTCCGCTTTAATGTCAAATAACCATTTTGAATCACATTTTCTGCCATCTTCTTTCTGCTATGATATTCCATAGGTTGCCATTTAACACGTACAGTACAGCTCAGGTATAATAAAATATTTAAAAAACAAAAACATTGGGTATTTAATTTAGTACAATTTTGAACTTGATGTAAAAATTCTTTGTTGGATGTTTTGAACATAATTGGGTCTTCCAATTCAACTATGTTCAAAATATTCAACTGTACATTTTATTCTGTTTTGGAAACTTTTTGAGTTATTTCTCACCTTCACTGTACTGAAACAGTTGCTCATTTATTGCACCAATCTATATTATGCTGTTCTACGCTAATGAATCCGTAGCGCTATCAAAGATAAATTTTTTTTACATAAAATGTCAGAATTGAAACGATAATCACTTTCTAAATGCCATGTGTTACATAACAGATAAAATTATTATTTTACTGGTTTATTTTACCCATTTATCCCTCAAATTATTTTTCAAAATTTCAATTTTCTATCTATGGGGCAAAACAAAAGATTATTTTTGAGAATTTACCACTGGAATGACGGATCGATTATCGAGCCAGTCATTCCAGTGGTAAATTTAAATCAAAATTATCTTGCTGTGCAAATGGACAGTTGTGTATAGCATGTATAGTAACTGTTTTTGGCGGGTTTGTTCGAGGGTTAAACAATACCCCTTGTATCTAGAATTTGAAGAAAAGTTTGCTGTGCATTATTAGCTCACCTGGGCTGAAAGGCCACGTGAGCTTATGCCGTGGCGACCGGCCGTCGTGTGTTCATTGTCCGTCCGTTGTCCATCAACTTTTCCTTTACACGACTTCTTCTCAAGAACCTCTGGGCCGATTTTAATTATATTTGACAGGAAGTATCCTTACGGCATAAGTTTGTTCAAATGGAGCTGATCGGCCAATTTGGCCAGTGGCCATCTCGGATTTCGGCCGATTTTTGGAAACTAAAAATCTCTGAAACGGCTTGGGGAATTGATTCAAAACTCATGAAACATCATCTAGGGAAAGACGTAAGCCAAGTTTGTTCAAGAGTACTTGATTGACCGAACAGTTCGGCGGCCATCTTGGATAATCTAGTTTTCCCGAAAACAACTTCTCCAGAACTGCTGAAGGGATCAGGCCAAAGTTTGGGCGATATGATTAAGGTCTAAAGGCCATTAAAGTTTGTTCAAGGGAAGTTGATCCATCACAAAACATGGCCGCTGTCAGGGCCAATCAAAATGTAGCGTGTTTGGTGGCCATATTGGATTCTTTTTATTTGATGGATTTTGAGGCCAAAATTGGTTCTATATATTTTTTTGGGTATTCTGAGCTCAAATTTGCCATTTTTGAAACTGTCGGATAAATGGTTTGGTGGCCATCTTGGATTATTTTCCAGCCAGAGGTGCCCATGCTTAAAGCACTGAGAAATCTAAAATGTCTTCTCGAGAACTACTAGGCCGATTTCAATTATATTTTCCGGGAAGCATCCTTAGGGCATAGGTATCCAAGTTTGTTCAAATGAAGCCGATCGGCCAATTTGGTCAGTGGGCATCTTGGATTTTGGCCGATTTTAGGAAACATCTTTAAAAATCTTTTTCTCCGAAACCGCTTGGGGAATCGATTCAAAACTCATGAAACCTCATCTATGAAAAGTTGTAAGCCAAGTTTGTTCAAGAGGACTTGATTGACCAAATGGTTCGGTGGACATCTTGGATGACCTAGTTTTCCCAAAAATTACTCCAGAACCGCTGAAGGGATCGGGCTGCAGTTTGGGAGATATGATTATGGAATAAGGGCCATTAAAGTTTGTTCAAGGGAAGTTGATCTGTAAAAAAACATGGTCCCTGTGGGTCAATCAAAGTATAGCATGTTTGGTGGCCGTATTGGATTTTTTTATTTGATGGATTTTGAGGCCGAAATTGGTTTTATATGTGTTTTTGGGTATTCTGATCTCAAATTTACAATTTTCAAACTGTTGGGTAAATGGGTTGCCGGCCATGTTGGCTAATTTTTCAGCAGAAAGCTCCCATACTAAAGCAATGGGAAATTTGAAATGTCTTTCTCTCAAGAACTACTAGGCCGATTTCAATTATATTTGGTAGGAAACATTCGGAGAGCATGGAGATTTAACTTTGTACAAACAAAGCTGATCGGCCAATTTGACCGGCAGCCATCATGTATTTTGGTTGATTTTTAGAAATGGCTTTAAAAATCTTCGCCGAAACTGTTTGAGCGATTGATTCAAAACTCATAAAATATGATTTAGGGCATTAGCTGAACCAAGTTTGTTCAAGGGAACTTGATTGCCAAAGAGTTGGCTGGCCATCTTGGATGGCCTGGTTTTCTTGAAAGCAACTGTGTCTCCAGAGCCACTGAATGGATTTGGGAGATATGATGTTGATGACTAAGGGCCATTAAAGTTTGTTCAAGAGAAGTTGATACAGAAAGAAACATGGCCTATGTTTTCTTGTTACAAGTCTGCTCAACTCATTAGAGTTCTACGTATTGTTAATGACCATTCTAGTTAAAATGCCTATGGTCCAGGTGAGCGATACAGACCCCTTGGGTCTCTTGTTTGTGCTTATTATCTGTTTTTCTATCAGTTACGTACATATACTGATTTCATTTTAGTCAGCTATAATATGACTTCATCACTGTAGAGTGATTATTTTTTAATTGACTCGCCAAGTGATATCATTCTTCTAGAATAGACGTGTATTACCCAACTCACCACTTTATATGGTCTGAGTATTTTCATTAGATTTAAGATATTTCTCTTTAACCCTTTAACACACATATCAACCGAAAACGGCTTCTGCAGTGATCTTAAAAAATGTCAATTTGCAGACCATGAGAAGACTATTTTTGAAGATTTACCACTGGCAAGACTGGCCAATGGTAAATTAAAAAAAATATTCTGCTCTTGGTCTGCAAATTGACATTTTCTGAGAAAATTAAAAATTTCTGGAATGAAATTTCAAGGTTAATGGGTTGGTTAATGATCGTGCGGCCTAAATAATGTCTGCATCAGAGTTGAGGAATGTCCATTTGCATTTCAATGGAACATAATTCTTTAAAATTTACTTGTTTATAAATACTGAAATGACTGACTTGATAACCTAACCTGTTATTTCAGTGGTAAATTGTCAAAATAGCCTTCTAATCAGAAAAGAAAATTGTCTTGACCAAATTTGGCCGTTCGTTTATCACAATCAGTTTCTCAATAAGTTTTGTATTTCACCGGTATCTTGTCCTGTGTTCATCCTTTAGTGGTCAAGATGGGTCTAGAAAATCAAAATGAATGAGTGAATGAATACCCATCTGCAAGCCATGACAAGACTATTTTAGATAATTTACCACTGTAATGATCGACTGGCTCAGTTATTGAGCCAATGGAGGATTTTGATTTCTCAGTCATAATCAACTATGTGACAATTACGTTGATCATGAATGATGTGGCCATGGTCATCACAAACTCGTAATTGATGATGTACTAAGCGGTGTTGTATGAATTGTATGTCTTTACTATTTGATAAACATGCTGCAGCAACAGCACCCAGTCAAATTAGTTTCAAAATATTCAACAACTTACCTGTTTAGTTTTCTGGAAATTGATAGTCAGATAGTTCAGGGATCAAGTGATCCCAACACGGGCAAAGTTTAAGTAGAGCTTAGCTAGATATGGGCAGGGCATAGATAAAACTGGATTCCTCCATTATTCCCGGGTGATAGATTGTAAAATGAGCCTCTTCGTGACCTGCAACTGGACATTTCTTCTGACCACTACAGAAGTCATTTTTGGCAGACTTGCCCATTATGCTGGCCGTTAGAGTGTTACCCCTTTAACCCTTATATTTGTTCAAGAAAATTTAATTTTTCTCATAAAAATGCCCATTTGCAAACAAAGAGAAGACTATTTTTGAAAGTTTATCACTGGAATGACTGGCTTGGTTATCGAGCCCGGAGTCATTCCAGTGATAAATTTTCAAAAATAGTTTTCTCTTTGTCTGCAAATGGACAATTTCCAAGACATTTTTTACTAATATGAGTGTTAGAAGGTTTATACTGTTGTACAGATCATTAATAAATTTAGTGTAACCCATTAATGGCAAAATTTTATCAAGGAAATCAAAATGTGTGCTTATTGAATGTCCATTTGCAGGCCAAGAGAAGGCTCCTTTTGAAAATGTACCACTGGAATAACTGGCTCGGTTATGCTAATCGAAGAATATTAAAGTTTTATATGCTAATCTGCATTAAGCTGTATGCAAGTTGTTACATGCAACAGGTTGAATAAATAATGGTTCATGTGGTTGAGAAATGTGAATAGTATTCTAGTTGTATGCATGGTTCATTTAACTAGTGAGCTTTAGTAATACCTTAAATTCATGGTTGGTTGTCCATAAAAGAACTTCTTGGATCAACATTTAAAGCAGTTTTCTGGTTTTGAAATTATGGAATTAATTTCACAGATAGTTTGTTGCCTATTATGAGCTTCCAATCCAGCCATGTATGATTCATATAGTTGTTGAAGAGGTCGCCTTCTCAGAAATGTCATAGATTTGAGCTCCGACCGACTGGCTGACCGACCGACCGAGTGTTTCAAATACGGTTATGGAGGGTGAAATATCAGGAAGCTGTATGCGAGGAAATTTCAAAAATTAAGGCAACATCCAGAGTTATACCCAGAGAACCACCACCTATCTAATTGAGCAACTGGACTATGAAGCCCGCACACTGACCACATGAGTAGACACTGCCAGAGCTCATTCTCTGATAGGCCATGATGATTTGGATTTCTCTTCCTGATGAGTATAAATGCTAGGGCTAAGGCTTTTGGGTGGTCAGTGTTGCAGATGATTGGCCACGGTGTTAGCGTGGTCAACTGGTAATCAGCCAGGCAGGGTTTAAATCTTGCTTGACTGTCAGGCGATCGGCTGGCGGACGAGCAATTGGTGGAAACATAGCCAATCTCCTTCACTCCTCGTTGCCTATCCACGCAGGAGTATAAATGGATGCCAGTGTAAAAACTGTGGAAGTTACCAATAATAGACTAGCCTAGATATGGCATCAATGGGGTCTGGAATCAGGGACTTGATAGACGGCCATCAAACCAATAACTTCTTGTGTGGTCAGAGCGTGTAGTGTGGGTCATCTATCAAGTTGATCCAAAGTAGTCATGAAAATGTTGTTATTAGAAATAAGGTAGTACCACAACAGTCTGAGAAACTACAGTGTCAGTCCATCCACTACATGAGAGATGAGACAGAAGATTACAATATTGTGCGAATAAAGAGACAATTGTAATACCTTGTAAAGAAATAAAGAACAGATTTGATGAAGGCGTAGAATACTTAAACAAACGTTCAAAATTAGCATTATGCATCAGTCCACACTGCTGACTGTAAAATGTGCATCCTGTGCGAGAGTGATAGTCTTTGAAAATCTAATAGCAGAAGTACTGCAAAATGGTAACCAGTGTCAGTGCATTCCAGGAGATTGTATTCTACAAATTTTCAAACCAACTGTGCCAGCAGTTTCACGGTATGAGACGAGAGTTGAGAAACACGAACAATAATCAGCCAGCAGCCAAATTTTGTATGTCCAGTGACCTCGCCAAACTGGAGATTCTGCAACCGTACCACAGTTTAACAAACTTACATTACTCTTGCTATTCTGTCGTATTCTACATTTGCCAATATTGTCATTGCTCTGTTTAGCCAACTATTATATAGTTATATACTGTTTTGTCTTCATTACCACAATTGTTTGTACTGTTACCACATAATGTTCGTATATAAATATTGCCACTGTCTCCGCCTCTCCACCTTTCCATTTGATCAGGGGGTGTGTTGTGTTGTAGTTATTACTACATTACAACCTACCTCCTTGCATTACTATTGCTCTTTCCTTCTCTGAAGGGAAGCATAGTAGGATGAATTTTTTACAGCCAATGTTTGCTGGGTATTGTGGTTACAGAGTGACTGAAGGCTTCTTCAGGAATCTCCATACTCTCTCTAATGATGAGATCCATAGTAATTCGCTTGAATGCTATGTCTCAGAATGATGCAAGAACAGGGTTAATCCAATACCCAGAGCCACTGAGTAGGTCATTAAGCACAATGACAACCTCATTGGCTGATAGCTATCACATGACCTTGTTGGTAGCGACCAAGAATTCATTCCTTTTCCTACTCTTGAAGGAAGAGGCGTTAAAATTTACAAGCCAATTTAAAAGTTATTTATAACTTGTTAAAATTGCTGTGGATTATTGAAAAGCCAAGTAAAGATCATCGAGATGTCGGATAAAAGAAAGAAACCTCCCAAGATAAGTAGTTGTAGATCCTGGTGCTTTAATAATGATTTTTAGATCATTTCTATTTTCGTGGTAGGCGCGTTACCAGTTTTCGTTACTTGCGCCCAGAGTGTATAGACTGAGTTGTCTATTGTGCTTCTTTTTTAACAGTAGCTTGTAGAGCTATTGAATTGACATGCTTGTAAGGTATTGAGCATGAATCTATGATTATCTCGATAACATACTCTCTCAAAGAAACAAAATAATTTTCAAATTTGATATCGGTGAGGTCTCTATTTATAAATCTTGGGATTAGCACTGGCTAATCCTGAGTCATATTCAGAGCTTTACTCTTATCAGATCTTGCTGTTTTTATGATTCAGATTTGGGAAGGTCTCCGAAGAGGTCCAAGGAGAAGAATAAAAAAAAGAATATGAACCATTCAATTAGATGTTCTAATAGCAGGGGCCATAGATTTATTATGACTGATCACTCTGAACATGTGTGTTCCAAGTGCACTTCGTGTACTCTTGAGTCTACCTATTTGATATGCGGGTCATGGTCACTAGCTACTAGAATGTCGCTTTTCAAACCAAATTCTCCTGTGACTTCTAAAATTCCTGGAAATCCTTCTCCATTAGGGTCGGCGGTTAAAATAAAGGCCAAAAGCGAGACCACGGCGGAGAAGATTGTTTTGTCAATGGAATGTCTCCAGAAACAAGTCGGCAATATAGATTCGTCTATTGACAGCAGGATTAATAAAATTATCCTGGACCAGTCAGTCTCCAATACTTCATCTCCTGACAATAGTTGATGGTGAAACATTGGAGCTAGCTTTTCCAAGAAAGCGCTTATTCACCAAATCTAACAAATTACAATTAACTGATTTGCACTGTTTCAGGGTACCACAAAGAATGGAAAGAACAAAAGCACGAAGTCTCGGTTTACGCCTCGTTCACCGCTCATTCAGAAGCCAGTCATATCAACACAGGATTCTTCTGCATCATCAGTCAACATGCCGCAGCCTGCACCCTTGCAGACCAAGGAATAAGTTATAAGTCGGTCCGGTCGGTCATCTGTCACTACTACTTCTTCATTGGCTGGGTCGAAGGATTTTCCGACCAGAGTGGTCCAGATCATTGCACATCCGCTGTCATCTACAAAGCCGGTTGCATCTTCCTATATTGTATCTGCTTCTTCCAGAGTCCGGGTCAGGCCGTTAGCGATACTTCGGGTTCTGTTTTCTTGCCGGCTCTGGCCCCGCCCCCAGGGTTTCTCCCGGGTACGGGTCTGGGTCCTCTCCGGTAATTTTCCCGGCTTTCCTACCCCAGCTCTGGCCCCGGCCCGAGTCGGGACTGGTTATTCCGGCGTGTCAGAATTAAATTTGGATTTTTCTCCCAGTTTTCCTGCCCCGGCTCGGGCCCCAGCCTGAGCCGGGACAAGTCATTCCGGCATGTCAAAATCAGATTTGAAAATTTCTTCCGCTATTTTTGAAATTTTTTTCTCATGTTTCCACGGTCCTGAATGGGTTAAGATTCGGGACCGGGTTTAGTGGAACTGCGCCCTGGTCCCTGAAAGTGGACCCATGTTTGGCTTTTTTGTTTCAAATTTTAATTTTTTGTCTCGCCAGCGAGGCAGGATCGAGACGTAGGTATCACTTTTCCGGCGGCGTTAAGTTAAGTTTATATCTCAGCAATGCCTGATCCAATTGGAACCAAACTTGGGTGAATGGTAATATACATCAAAAGGAAGCAGCCCGCTGATAAAAAAGGCCATGAGGTCAAGGTTACAGGGGTCAAAGGTTACAGTATAATCTTTGTTAATATTTTGCGTTAAGTTTTTGCGTTAAACAAAAGTTATTGCCTTATATCTCAGCAATGCATAATCCAATTGGAACCAAACTTGGGTACATGGTGATATACATCAAAAGGAAGCAGCATGCTGATGCAGACATCATGCGGTCAAGGTTATGGGTGTCAAAGGTCACAGTATAATCTTTGTTAATATTTTACATTACGTTTTTGCGTTAAACAAAAGTTATTGCCTTATATCTCGGCATTACCTGATCCAATTGGAACCAAACTTGGGTACATGGTGATATACATTGAATGGAAGCAGCCCGCTGATAAAAAAGGCCATGAGGTCAAGGTTACAGGGGTCAAAGGTTACAGTATAATCTTTGTTAATATTTTGCATTAAGTTTTTGCGTTAAACAAAAGTTATTGCCTTATATCTCAGCAATGCATAATCCAATTGGAACCAAACTTGGGTACATGGTGATATACATCAAAAGGAAGCAGCATGCTGATGCAGACATCATGCGGTCAAGGTTATGGGTGTCAAAGGTCACAGTATAATCTTTGTTAATATTTTACATTACGTTTTTGCGTTAAACAAAAGTTATTGCCTTATATCTCAGCATTACCTGATCCAATTGGAACCAAACTTGGGTACATGGTGATATACATTGAATGGAAGCAGCCCACTGATAAAGTGGTCATGACGTCAAGGTTATGTTGTCAACGGTCACAGTATAATCTTTGTTAATATTTTACGTTAGTTTTTTGCATTAAACAAAGGTTATTGTCTTATATCTCAGCAATGCCTGATCCAATTGGAACCAAACCTGGGTACATGGAGATATACATCAAAAGGAAGCAGCACACAGATGCAGGCATCATCCGTTCAAGGTTATGGGGTCAAAGGCCACCATATAATCTTTGTTAATATTTTACATTAGGTTTTTGCATTAAACAAAAGTTATTGCCTTATATCTCAACAATGCCTTATCCAATTGGAACCAAACTTGGGTACATGGTGATATACATTGAATGGAAGCAGCCCACCGATAAAGTGGTCATGACGTCAAGGTTATGTGGTCAACGGTCACAGTATAATCTTTGTTAATATTTTACGTTAGTTTTTTGCATTAAACAAAGGTTATTGTCTTATATCTCAGCAATGCCTGATCCAATTGGAACCAAACCTGGGTACCTGGAGATATACATCAAAAGGAAGCAGCACACAGATGCAGGCATCACAAGGTCAAGTTTATGGTGTCAAAGTTCACGGTATAATCTTTGTTAATATTTTATGTTAGGTTTTTGCATTAAACAAAAGTTATTGCCTTATATCTCAACAATGCCTTATCCAATTGGAACCAAACTTGGATACATGGTGATTTTCATTTAACGGAAGCAGCATGCTGATGCAGAAATCATGAGGTCATGGTTATGGGGTCAAAGGTCACGGTATAATCTTTGTTAATATTTTATTTTGCTCCATGCGAGGGAAATGTGCCAGTGAGTACAATAAAAGATGAAATAGAAGAGTTATCATTTCCCACTATATTTTGTGGTGAAAGACGGCCAATGAATGATGACAAATCAGTTCCTGTAAAGTATAGTGAAATCTGCAAGTCAGAACTGAGACAACAAGACCGTAGAGCAGCCCAAAATATTAACATATATTTTTCAAGGATAAGAAAATTCAGATGAAACAAATTCAAGATACGGTATGGTTGTCATTACGCCGAGTGAAAACTAAAGGAAGAAAGATAACAGCGGAAGAACTGTTAGACCAATCTAATGTAGATCAACTGGTTAAACTTGATGATGGTTTTCACATTTTCAGGACCCTTAGACGATCACCGCCTTACTGGGAAAATGCAAAGAAAGATTTATTCGCTATGGTTCGCCAGCTTGGTCTTCCAACTTGGTTTTTATCACTCTCAGCAGCAGAAACTCATTGGAAACTTTTGTTACATTCATTAGGACTGATTCTAGATAACAGAGGTTATGTTGATGATGAAATTGAAAGTATGACATGGCAGACAAAATGTTGTTTAATTCGGTCTGACCCAGTTACTGTTGCCAGATATTTTGACTACCACGTTCACTAATTTTTCCATTCCGCAAATCATTTATATTTCACGTTCGGTTAATCGTATAGGAACTAAACTTGGATACATGGTTACCTATAATGTTAGGAAGCAGCATGATAAAAGGGAGGTCACAAGGTCAATGCCACTGTGACAAACACTAGACAGGCGAGACATTTAATTCCGCAGAATTCTTGTCTTAGCTAGATAAGTTATTTCTTTTTTCAATGGGATCTTTTTTCACCTTATTGCATATCATTATCTTATCTAGCAGTACTCTCATGCAATATCTTGGTACTTCAGGCTTCTTTTCCCCCCTTTTCTGCGTGTTATCTCTCCTTGCATTCCCACAATTTAAGTTATAGTAATTTTTATTCGTTCTCAACCTGTTCTCGCACTCTTTCCTATCTGTCAGATTACTGCGCAATTCTAATTAGTTATGTTTTGGTCATTTTTTCCTCCAGAGTTAGAGGCGCAGTTCTATTCGGGCCGTTCATCTTTTTGTATAGTACACCTCCTCCCTTCTATGTTGGCAGGTTGACATACTTACTTTCATAACTTTAGGAGAATTTGCATGTCATTCTATATTTATGGTGAATATTTTGTTCTTTTAAGGCTATTCGTCCCTATTTGTCACCCTTTTGTTTTAAAAATATTAATTTCCTAAAAAACAGATTAGATTTGCTCTCATGGTATTTTGTGATTTTCTTTAATATAAGTTTCTGTGCCGTATTTCGTCGTTATATATTATATGTTATATGTAGGGGTCCACCGCCACATAGGCTCTGCCTTTGGTGGACTACCTGTTGTGAAACTGTAAATGTATATTCTATATCAAAATAAATAATCTTGAACTTTAACTTTAGTAGCTGTCAGTATTATCGTCAACACTTTTAGTTCGGCAGTCTATTCGTCCGAGTCTCATTTCATCTCGGCGACATTATGGGTTTTTTTCTCTTTTATTTACTGTTTTTTCAAGGCTATTTTCTTATTTTTAGCTAAAACTTTTTATTTAGAGTCATGTTCTTTCCCACCAGTTCAGGATTGGTGATTTTGGGCTCGAAATTTATCCTTTTTCATTCCCTTCTTATCTACTTCCGGTAGCTGTCAGATTGTCATCATTGTTCCTGTCACTTTATATAGGTCATTGGCAATTCGCCCCGTATATATTTCGATCCCTTTTGGTATACATGGAGATTTTCTTTTGGTTATTATATAGATCCTATACATAGATCATTTTATCTTAGCTAATTCTAGCTGGCTATAGCTGGACTCTCACCCCTCCCAAAGGTTACTATGGGATTTCTATTTGTCACTAAATCTAGTTAAAATACTTTAAATAAATTTATCTATAATGTTTCAATGTCTACAACTTTTAATAAGTACTGGAATTCTATGATGCTTTTCTCTCTATATCAGGATAGTGGCAGTGATTGAATAGTAGAAATCAATGGCCATACTTCTATGATGCTTATTTCTCCATACGAAGATAGTGGTAGAGATTGAATAGTAGAAATCAGCGCACGTTTCCTCTCTCAAGAAGGGGTTAGAATAAGGATATAGCTGTTCTAACTAAGATACATCGCCTTTCACTCGATTCAAGAAACATTACTTTCTAAAAGTATAAATCGATGTTTGGAAGTCTAAATTATTTAAATAGACTCTTGAACACTTTAGACTTATACCGAGATAACTCAAGAAATATCTTAACTATCAACATCCTAACTATTATCAGCCTAGTCCTAATTGGAATATTGAGACTTTTTAGCCTTTATTCTTCATTTATAGCTTTCTTTATTCAGATATTAGGTACCATACTAGTATATCTTCCATTGGCAGGCTTCTTATTTCCCTTCGTTATTAGGTCTTCTTAATTTATTTTATCGTACTATGTGTATAAGTGATGTGCACATTTCATTTTGTAATCAGGATCGATTTATAAGCATCCTTAATGGGGAGGGGGTGGGGGTGGGGGGGGGGGTCTCCATATTTGTGTTACTGGTTGTAAAGTTTGCTTTGTTTATACCTATCATATTATGGAAACGTCCTCTGGTCAGTGTTTTTACCCACCTGGAGGTCTCTTTCGACCTCTCTCAGGGGAAGTTATTTCCCTCCTTCCCAATGTGCAGATAATGGTATCCACAATTCAACCTTTCAAGGTAGGCCAGTTAGTTTTGGCCAGATCTTTCCTCAGATTCATAGGCCTCATGGTTTAGGTATAGAAAGTGAGTCCTTGGGCTCCTCTGAAAAGACCCTTCCAGTTCTATCTTATGACCCATTGGAATCGGTCTAGATTTCTGAATCATTGGATTTCATCATTTTCAGCCATTAGCGGTTTTGGAAAGTCAGTCAATCCCTATTGTTTGGGGTCCCTCTTCATCCACCATCTCCTCAGGCCATCTTTTTCAAGGATACATCCATGCAAGGAAGGGGCTCCGGTGACTCCCAAGATTTCAGGATCCTCATCTCTCACGGAATCTTCCTTTCATGTCAACCTTTTAGTACTGTGGCTGGCTTTCCATGCCTTAGTTCATTGGGAATCCCTGATTCTTGATCTTTCAATCTTTATCCGATCAGACATTTCACAGTAGTCTCATTCTTCTATCATCAGGGGGGTTGGGGGGGGGGAAGGGAGGAATACAGGTCGGTCTATATCTGTCGAGAGTCACTGATCGGTCTTCACTGGTACATGTCCTGCAGCTTTTTCTTCAAACATCCCACGTCCCAGGCAATTTGATTTTTCTGACAGATTAGTTATCTCGGCCTTCCAGGATCCCAGAATCAGTAGGGGAGTTGATACAGTCTGTATCCCAATAAATTTTTCTCAAGTTAGGTCGTCCCCTCATAGACCTATTTGCTTCTGGCAAGAACAGAAAGATATCCACCTTCATATCTCCCTTTCCAGAAGTCAATGCTCTTTCAGTAGATGCTCTAGCTCAGTCTTGGGACAACATATTCGCTTATGTTTTTTCCCCTTCGATTCTCATTCCTCTGATACTTTGAAAGATCAGGCAACTTCATTGTGTGGTCCTGTTAATAGCTCAGTTTTGGCTGACATAATCCTGGTTTCCGGGTTTCCTGGTCCTTGTAGATCTCCCTCTGTTACTTCCTGTCTCCCACAATCTATTGTTCCGGATCAGAGGCTGGATTCTCCATCAGAATCCAGAAATCTTTCTCTTTCAGTCTGGAAGTTGTCGAGTTGCCCTTACTTTGTCAATCTTTTCAGTCAGTTTTCAGGAACCTTTGGAGAAATCACTCAGAGCTTCCACTCGTAACATTTATTAGGCTTGATTTGAGTTATTCAACAAATGGAGTTCAGTCCATTCTATCCTTCCCTCGGAGCACTCTGTGACCCAGGTCACAGATTTCTAGGTTTCCCTTTCTATCAGAAAAAGCTCTCAGTTATCACTGTCAGTTCCTATCGATTTGGTCTGAACTCCTTGTCATATGTCTTCTTGACCTTTCGGTCCAAGTACAAAATTCATTTCACGACCTCATTAAAGGTATGGGTAATTCACGCCCTCCTTTTAAGAAACCCCTTCCTTCCTGGAACATTTCGCTTGTATCTCAGGTTCTTAGCACTATTTTTATTAGCAGTAGCATTAGCTAACCGTCGCTCTGAAATTCATGCCTTTCTGCTGATTGGGATAGTTTTCAAATTACGGGTATTAGCATTATTCTTTATCCCAGGGCAGAATTTCTGTCAAAATTCAGTCAGCCAATTTCTTGGGTAATCCCATTATTATTCATAAACTTTCTTCCTTTTCAGAAGAATCTGTACGTTAACCCTGTTAGGTCCTATCATGTTTGCCTGGACTTTTTTGTCACATGTCTACATAGTCCTTCAGTTCATTATTAGCAATAGCTTCAGTTAGCCGTCTTTCGGAAATTCATGCATTATCTGCGGATTGGGATAGTTTTCTAGTTACAGGTATTAGTGTTGTCCTCTATCCTAGCAGGCACCAAATTATCAAATGTCAGGCACAGTCTTGCCTTTTCCTGACATTTTGTCAGGATTAATCAGTCTCAGTAGTTGCAGTGTGCAAATTCTGGATGTCCAGTACTAAGTAGCTGGCTCCTGGCAAAGTGTTGGATACTGTTGAAAAAGTTATTTCCAGACCTGTCCTAGATCCCAACCTCAGTTGAGTTTTTTAGCTAAACACATCCTATTTCATAGGCTTTCTGCTTTATCTCCAGATGACTCTCTGGATCCCTGTTAGGGCTCTCTATATTTACAAATTCCGTTCAATTTCCAAACGAACCAATGATAGATATATTTGGGTTACGTTTGCGGTAGGCGTTGATAATCCTGCCTCTTTAACCACTATTTCACGTTGGTTCATTGATACTATTAAAATTTGCCATGAATTAGCTTCTCCTGGGGACAATTCATTAGTTGGTGTTGAGGCCCATGATGCTAGGGGCCTTGCCACCTCTTGTACCCTTTTTTATGGATCTTCTCTTGATGATTTCATTCAAGTTGCTATCTGGAAATCAGAGAATTCTTTATTAATTTTTATCTTAAAGATTCTGGTGCTTCTTCCTTCTTCTATAAAAATATTCAGACGGTGGCTTCAGGGACCATGACTCTTATTTCTTGATCATCATCTTCTCGTCCTTCTCATCTTCATTCGTATAAGAATTTTATTTGAAATGAGTGTGAGTTCATTATTTCTCTCTCATGTGGATATTTCACCTCTTTCATATCATCTCTTTCATCTCACTTTATTTTTATTCATTTCATTCTTGCATGATCATCTCTTCTCTTGTATTCTTGGGGTCGTTTAATGTCCTCCTTTCTGCTCTCCTTGCTTCTGTACCCTTTCTATTAGGGTTATTTATGAGAGTAATTCTGAGGAATTACTATTAGGGTTATTTATGAGAGTAATTCTGAGGAATTACTCTACTTGTTTTTACTAACTTCGTATTCATTCTTTCTATTTTTTACATCAATTTTGCGCAAAAATTTGCCTCCGTCCGAGCTTTGTACAATGCTGAAATCTGTATTTGAGCAATAGTAATGCAAGGAGGGGTGGGGTTGGAGGTGATGGGGGGCTGGGGGGGGGGGCGGCGGCGGCGGCTTGAGACTTCATTTTAATGGTCATATCTTGTTAGAATAGTTATATTCAGCATAAGATATTCATTATATTCTTCAGCCTTTGGGTATACCCGGGTATGTAAGATTTTTACATATTTGGGTATTTCTGAAAGAAATTTCCATCATATAATGTAGACCATTTAGGCTAATTTTTTATTTCAGCTTTAGTCAGATATTCAGAGTCGAGTAGTGATAGGATCATCTGCCTCTTCATAGATCTGCATAAAGCTGGATCAAGTTCATGTGATAGCTATCAGCCAATGAGGTTGTCATTGTGCTTAATGACCTACTCAGTGGCTCTGGGTATTGGATTAACCCTCTTCTTGCCTCATTCTGAGATATAGCATTCAACCGAATTACTATGGATCTCATCATTAGAGAGCATATGGAGTTTCCTGAAGAAGCCTTCAGTCACTGTAACCACAAAACCCAGCAAACATTGGCTGTAAAAAATTCATCCTACTACGCTTCCCTTCAGAGAAGGAAAGAGCAATAGTAATTCAAGGAGGTAGGTATATGTAATTAGTAAAACATAAGACCAGACCCTCTGGGTCATCTGGTAAATTCAATTTCCCTAGCCCCACACCTAGGAGATTGGTACAAGGCTTCTCCACAGAGAACCCATGGAGTCACTAAGGATTGTGAAAGCAGCAACTACCCACCACAGCTCTCACCATTGTACCACCCAAATGAATGGCCAGTATTTGCTTTAATTATTCATAGTTCTCTTTGTTGTTGCGCATGTGCAAGTGACTGAGTGTAAGTATTAGTGTGAATCTGCGTGTGATTGGGCAGCCTAGGAGGAAAGTTAATGATGGTATGGTATGCGCTCCTGGATTAGGTTCAAGGGACCTAATTAGTGCAGGCGCTAGGTATGTACCTACTCAGTATTTTGGAAACAATATGACTAAGTTGTTGATGCTATAGGCAGCAACAACTTTTGGGGCAAACTGTTTCCAATACTGATCAGGTGACTTTTCACTATAAGTGATTTTAAATTTTAAGAAGAGGTTATATAGGTGCTGGATTGTTTGATTGTTTAAAATCTATTTAACAGTTTTAACCCTTTTTATACTGACTGACTGATATGAAAACAGCTTGCCTTGAGCTAACATAAAATGCTACTAGAATTATCTTGAGAACAATCTTATTGAAGGCTATTACTGCAGAAATAACTTTAATACATATTGCTTTCAAGAGTTTAGCAGTGTTTTAAGAAAGAAATGATGGGTAATTCAGGATGAAAAGGGTTAATTATTTTCTAAAAAATTGTAATGGATGTTGTTTTAAATAATGTGTGTATGTATGGATATCGATGTTAGATTTTTGTATAAGAAATAGTGATGGTGTAATTAGTTTTGTGATAAAAAAAAATTGTTAAAATATATTTTTATTTTTTGGTATTAATTAAATTAAGTTGTTACTTTTTTTTCAACATAAATGCTACATGGTTAAATTAAAATTAGACTGGGGAAAATGACAGTGACAGCATGCACTCCAACCACTGCTCAAAAGAATTATATTAATCCAGTCCAGTCCCCACCCCTTCATAGACTATATCCATGGGCTGTAGATTGTCACAGCTGGAGTGCTATATGTTCTCAGCCCTCTCCCCATAGGCAATCAATACTTGAGCTGATGTCAGTGACACCCACACCCACCCTGGCACTTTTGCATAGTCTGAATTCATGCAATGTTATGTACAATTCTTGTTCAGACTTGAGCCAGGGGATCATGGGAAATATATGAATATTCCATACAATTTTGATAAATTTAGTGAATTTCAACCAATCAGAAACCAACTAGTTTTCTCTGCTAATGTGCTTCTATGGGAATTTATCTCCAAGCCAAACAAAAATTTTAGCACGCCAGTGTTCAAGAGTCAGTATATTCATTATTGAACTGGCTCTTGAATGCGCAACAACTAAAATAAAAACTTTTCTGTGTCAATTTATTCACTGGCTTGCTGTTGCTTCTACTACAGATTAACCCCATGCCAAGCGAGTAGCCCCACCGAGCTAATCAACCCCGTAGTCAGGCACGAAAAGTGGTGGAGGAACAACAAGAAACCGGTACCTCATCGATGAATACAAGGAGTGGGAACATAGTGAAAACATCAGAAACAAAAACAGTAGAAACAACAGCAGAAGCGAAACACGTGGAGCCAACAGCAATAACAGAAGCAGGTATGATGGAAGCAATGAAGTGTTATGCAGGCACAGCAGACGAGGATGCCTATGATTGGATAGAGTGTGCGTCAAGATGGGCAATGGTATATAGTAAAGATGTCAACCAACAATTAGCAGCAATGGCGAATAGATTAGAGGGAATTGCAAAACAATGGTATGCAAATGTGGCATTAGCAGATAGAAATGACTTAGAGAAATTCAAAACAGTTTTTTTAGACAGATTCGGGGACAGACCAGAAGAACAATGGGCAAATACCAGCGAGCTATTAAGTGAACAGCAGCAGATCAATGAATCAACAGATACATATATAACACGAGTGCTACATAAGTCGAGACGAATGGATATTTCAGATAAAATGTTAATGTCTCTTGTGATTAATGGTCTGAATGGATCAGTTAAGAGCCACGTGATAACAAGTAACCCTAAATCGCTTGATGATATTTTATGTAGTGCGCGAATGATAGAATCCGTTAAGAAGAACTCACCAGAAGTATCTTCTGTTGAAGACTTTATGCAGAAGATGCAAACTTTAATGAAAGAGACAATACGCACTGAAGTTTCAGCACAGGTCCGGAGTTCGCAGAATACAGAGAATGTCAACAGCATTCAGGCAAGTACCACAGAAATGTGCTTGTGCGGAGTCAACGCTATAACCAAACAGCAGCAACAACAAACCAGAAATCAACACTATCAGTCATGGCCAATAACAGAGGTTCAGTATCCAAACACAGAACCAGCATTCCACCATCACCACCCACCATCATTCCAAGGAACGCCGGTACAGCATTCGACAGCACCTCAGTATCCCCATCCAGAGCCATCATTCCACCAGCCCCACCAACGGCCATTCCAACGAACACCAGCACAGCATCCTACAGCACCCCAGTATCAGCACCCACAACCAACATTCCACCAGCAGCATCCACAGTCATTACAAGGACCAGTGGCGCAGCATTCGACACAACACAGAGGAGCGTGGCGACCACCACAAATGAATCCAACCAACCAACAGCAACAGTTCCATGGACCATCACAGCACCGAACAACCGGCTGTTTCACCTGCGGTAAGCCAAATCATACCAAAAGAGACTGTTATTATAGAAATTCTCAATGCTATATATGTAATGGTATAGGGCATTTAAGCTCGATTTGCAAATTTCGCCAACAAAACTCATATAATACGCAATAATGGTTAAAGCCTGTTCACAAAAATAGGGTGAGCAGGCATAATAGACGATATCGGCGTACCCAGAAAAACAAAATAGACAAACTAAAAGAAGCTGAGATTTCTGTTGTTGTAGGATTGGAGAAAAATTTACTCCCATTAGTAATATATAAAACAAAAGTCAATGGATTAGTTGATACTGGTGCTTCAATTTCATGTATTTCCAAGTCATTTCTTGAACAAACTAAATGGCCAAATGTCAAAATTGTAAATTGTAACCTTAATAGTGCTCTTGGTGCAGGTGGTGAAACATTACCAATTTTAGGCACAGTAATTTTACCAATATGTCTTGGGAGCATAACAATTCCTGTCAAATTTCATGTTCTTGCAAAAATGCATCATAAATTGATCTTAGGTATAGATTTTCTGATGGAAAACCAAGTAACATTGAATTTACCAAATGGTTTTATGTCAGTAGATAATGATAAAGAATTTGTACCAATATTAGCGCATCACAATGATGGTTTAGCCAGATCGATAGAGTCGGTCACAATTGAGCCATTAACAGAAGTCGATATTCCTGTTCGTGTTTCTAGACGACAAAATGGTGAAGTAATTTTGCTAGAACCGTCCATAATAGTGGCTAAAGAATTGAAATTGGTAGGTGCCAAAGGTGTAGTACAGATCCAAAAACACAATGCTTATTTTCATATTTTAAATCCAAATAACTCAAAAATCATAATTCCAAAAGGCACAATTCTAGCAACAGCTAATGACATTGATGTTATTGATGACATTAGTACAAAAGCTATTGTCAATGATAGCATTAATGTCATTGATGATCAAACAAAAAGCCCCGAGCTAGACTTTGATCTAACAGGTGCAGACATCATGGAAGGAGAAAAAGCTGAACTGCTAACATTCCTTCGATCCAATAGGGATATATTTGCATCAGATATGTCAGAATTAGGTCATACTGACCTCTATTGTCATAAAATCGACACAGGAAACGCTTCCCCCATTCGTAGATATCCGTACAGAACTGGGCCACTAATGAAAAAAGAGTTAGACCGGCAAACAGCTGAAATGCTAAAAGCTGGAATAATAGAACCATCAGATAGTGAATGGCAAAGCCCAGTAGTATTAGTCAAGAAAAAGAATGGTTCTTATAGATTTGCAGTTGACTATAGACATCTGAACAAGGTGACAAAACCTGTTCACTTTCCTCTTCCCAAACTTGACGATGTGTTTGATGCCATTGGAGAAGCGAAATCTCAAATATTTAGTACGCTTGACTTAGCCTCCGGATTCTGGCAGATCCCAGTTTGCCCTGACAGTAAAGATAAGACAGCTTTTGTCATTCATGATGGAGTCTTTGCCTGGAATCGCATGCCTTTTGGTTTAATGAACTCCCCGTCTACTTTCCAAATGGTAATGCAAAATGTTTTCCGTGGAATAAATTGGCGTCATGTGTTGGTATATATAGATGATCTCTTGATATTTAGTCAAAGTTTTGAGGAGCATTTAGAGCATCTCAAAGAGGTGTTTTCTAGACTCAGAAATGCTAATCTAAAATTACAGCCTGCTAAATGTAAGTTTGCAGCACCCCGTGTCCAATATTTAGGCCACATACTAAGTAAAACCGGTGTAGAGGTAGATGCTGAAAAGACAAATGCAGTAAATACATTTCCAAGACCACGTAATCAGCATGAGGTAAGAAGTTATTTAGGAATCTGTAATTACTATAGAAAATTTGTCCCAAACTTTTCCAAGATAGCAGCACCACTAAATCAGTTGTTACAAAAAGACTTTACCTTCAGCTGGACAGATGAGTGCGAAAATGCATTCGTTCAGCTAAAGGAAAAGTTGGTCTCACCACCTATTCTAGCCTATCCGGACATGAACAAGGAATTCATCCTAACAACTGATGCAAGTGGAAGTGCTATTGGATTCATATTAGGTCAATTAGACAATAACAATATAGAACGAGTCATTGCATACGGGGGCAGATCTTTGAGGGAAGCTGAACGAAAATGGGGAATAACTGACAGGGAATGTTTGGCAGTAGTGGAGGGAATTCGTCATTATCATGTCTATTTAGCAAACTCTAAATTTACAATAGTAACTGACCATAAAGCACTTAAATGGCTGGATAGAGCTAAACAGACAACTGGTCGGTTAGCCAGGTGGTCATTATTATAATATTATTGCAAGCTCATAAATACCAAATAGTGCATAAAGAAGGTAAGAGGCTACTTAATGCGGATACTCTGTCAAGACGAGAATATCCAGAGAATATAGAATCAGAAGTGGATGACACTGACATTATGGGACCAGAGGTAGGTGTAATAGATGGGCTTGATAAAGACAGAGGGGAAATCCAAGTAGAGTTTTATTATCAGAATGAGAAGCCAACCGTATTGAATATTAATGTAACAGATACTGAAACAATCGCTCCATCTAGGGACACAGACAATATAGGTAAGCTACAGAGTGAGTGCCCAGAAAAATGGTTCAATTTTTAAATATTTAATGCATCAGGAACTGCCGGATGATGAGACACAAATGAAAAAGGTAATAATGGAGTCAAGTCAATATGAAATTGTTAATGGTGTCTTATTCCATTTCTTTCAACCTCGGCAGAAAAAGGTAAGTGAAAATTTAGGATTCATTCAACAGCTGGCATTACCGCAAGTACTTCGTTTGGATGCCATGAAATCCTACCATGATAGCTTAGCTGGAGGGGGTCACTTAGGTGTGAAGAAAACCCATAGCGCCATCAAACTCAAATACTATTGGCCTCGAATGATGCAAGACGTACAAGATTACATCAGGTCATGTGAAATCTGTCAAAAGGTCAAGCGTCACATGCATCACAAAGATGCTCCACTTACTTCAATGCCAATAGAGGATACATTTTCTAGAATCCATATGGACATTCTTGGCCCACTTTCTACTAGCACAGAAGGTTATACTTCAATATTGCTGGTAGCTGATAGCTTCTCAAGATGGTGTGAAGCTTTTCCACTGAAGACTCAAAAGGCTGAAGAAGTAGCTGATGTATTTTATAATGAGTTCATTACACGGTATGGAGCCCCTAGAACTTTAATTACAGATCGCGGTAGGAATTTTACATCAAAACTTGTAAATGCCTTGTGTGAGTTGTTCCAGATTACACACCACTTAACATCCGCTTATCACCCTCAAACCAATGCTACCTGTGAAAGAATGAATAGCTCATTAGCCCAAACTCTCCGTTCCTATTGCAGCAAGGTAGAAGAAAATTGGCCTAAAATATTACCTAGTGTGATGATGGCTTTTCGAAATTCACCCGCTACTCGGTCAACAGGTTTCTCTCCATATCATATATTGTTTGGCAAAGAAATGAACCTTCCCTTCGATACAGCCGTTATTCCCAAAGAGTCGATAGGTAAGGATGCTGAGCAACATATAAATGAACTTGTAGATCGACTGAAATATGTAAAAGAAATTGCAAATGAAAATGTTGCAAAATCACAAGAAGCAAACAAATCTTATCATGACAGAAAAGCTGAGGAGCCAAATTATAAAGAAGGTGATAAGGTTATGATACAACAGTTTAAAACGGAAAAAGGTAAGTCGAGAAAATTACAAGACAAGTGGCATGGTCCTTATGTAATAGTACAGGAATGCCCAAATTATACTTACCTGCTAAGGAACTGTACCGATAATAAGGTAGGAAATGCAAGGATCAATGCTAATAGGCTGAGACCATATCATAGTCCAGAAGGTGTAGCAATAAGAAAGACACCTACTGGAGAAACGCAGGTAAGTGATACTGCTACTTCTGATGCTCCAAAGGAGCCAAGTAGCACCACAGGTGAGCGATCCTCTGAAAACACCCAGTTACCTCATGTTCCGATGGAACCAGGTAATATGGTGTCAAATGGTGGCAACAATAGTCAGAGGATGCCACAACAGATAGTTAAAATACATAAGTGTGCAATGCATCATGGAAAAAGAGTTTATTATGTACAATGGGCTCACCAGGCACAAAGGACTTGGGAGCTAGATGATAAAGTCCCTGATGTACACAAGAGATTTTTCCATGAAAATAAAACTATGGATGGCAGAGCTAAAAAGCTAAAGCGACGTAAAAGGAGTTATTTTAAGTAGTAACTACCGATAGATAACTGTAAACATTCAGAAGTTGTAATAGAGACACTAGAAACCTCTGCTTCTTATAGTATTACACCTCAGATTTACCCAAACATAGCAATTGAGCGCCAGTATTTGCTACCATAGATATTAAAGATTATATTAAGAAAGACAATAATGGGAAATGTACATGTATGTGATTTAATAATATTGTTGTATTTTCTTAGTGTATTTCAGTTGATAACCGTGTATATTTCTGATGTTTGGAGACCAAACATATGTGGACAGGGAGGTAATTATGGTATGCGCTCCTGGATTAGGTTCAAGGGACCTAATTAGTGCAGGCGCTAGGTATGTACCTACTCAGTATTTTGGAAACAATATGACTAAGTTGTTGATGCTATAGGCAGCAACAACTTTTGGGGCAAACTGTTTCCAATACTGATCAGGTGACTTTTCACTATAAGTGATTTTAAATTTTAAGAAGAGGTTATATAGGTGCTGGATTGTTTGATTGTTTAAAATCTATTTAACAGTTTTAACCCTTTTTATACTGACTGACTGATATGAAAACAGCTTGCCTTGAGCTAACATAAAATGCTACTAGAATTATCTTGAGAACAATCTTATTGAAGGCTATTACTGCAGAAATAACTTTAATACATATTGCTTTCAAGAGTTTAGCAGTGTTTTAAGAAAGAAATGATGGGTAATTCAGGATGAAAAGGGTTAATTATTTTCTAAAAAATTGTAATGGATGTTGTTTTAAATAATGTGTGTATGTATGGATATCGATGTTAGATTTTTGTATAAGAAATAGTGATGGTGTAATTAGTTTTGTGATATAAAAAAATTGTTAAAATATATTTTTATTTTTTGGTATTAATTAAATTAAGTTGTTACTTTTTTTCAACATAAATGCTACATGGTTAAATTAAAATTAGACTGGGGAAAATGACAGTGACAGCATGCACTCCAACCACTGCTCAAAAGAATTATATTAATCCAGTCCAGTCCCCACCCCTTCATAGACTATATCCATGGGCTGTAGATTGTCACAGCTGGAGTGCTATATGTTCTCAGCCCTCTCCCCATAGGCAATCAATACTTGAGCTGATGTCAGTGTCACCCACACCCACCCTGGCACTTTTGCATAGTCTGAATTCATGCAATGTTATGTACAATTCTTGTTCAGACTTGAGCCAGGGGATCATGGGAAATATATGAATATTCCATACAATTTTGATAAATTTAGTGAATTTCAACCAATCAGAAACCAACTAGTTTTCTCTGCTAATGTGCTTCTATGGGAATTTATCTCCAAGCCAAACAAAAATTTTAGCACGCCAGTGTTCAAGAGTCAGTATATTCATTATTGAACTGGCTCTTGAATGCGCAACAACTAAAATAAAAACTTTTCTGTGTCAATTTATTCACTGGCTTGCTGTTGCTTCTACTACAGATTAACCCCATGCCAAGCGAGTAGCCCCACCGAGCTAATCAACCCCATAGTCAGGCACGAAAAGGGGTCTACTGAGATTCTCCAAATGACACAACGTCTTGTCCGCTCTATAACTTGAGGCTACAAACCCACTTGTTTTACTGAACAGAACCATTCCACGGACTGCGGGGAGTCTACTCTTGCAGCTGTCTACTAACTACAATAAAGCTGATGTTAGCCAGTGATAGAACTAGCCCGAATACGTGACAGTAGGAAACTCCATCTCCCAGCATTTTCCCACCACCACCTCGTTATTCATAGGATACTGTAATGTCCGCCCCATTCCCACTAGTCCGACTGTGACTCAGAGGTAGTGATGTTTAAGCTAAAGTAATTGCAGCCAAAAGGATAACATCAGCAATGGAGAATATGCAAAAGGTGTCTCTGAGAGGAACTCAAGTCCGCGTGAAATTTTACTAGAAATTGAGCTGGAAACCACAATAACTACTGGGTCTGGAAGTGATGTAACAACGGCGACGGAGGGCAGCGTCAGGGCAGCGTCATCGCTGCACCCGCCACACTGACTGACTGATTGATTGACAGATAAGCAGACTGACCAACAGACAGACAGACAGCAAGGCACAGACAGACAGCAAGACAGAGAGACAGACAGCAAGACACAGACAGCCAGACCTATGCTAGTTGTGAATTGCAACTAGCAATAAGCAACAGCTTAGCTATATATACATGTACCTGTTTTGAACTTGATGTATGTGAACTAGATTCAGGTAATATGGCTTATAATGCTTATTATGAATTTATTGATCAAATTTATACAAACTGATCAATTAATGCCTCTGAGAAACAATGGCCATATATACTCAGTAAATTATGTACAAGGTCACGATGAGAGCATATATATCTGAGGTCTTTTAGACACCATTAAGCCTGTGCTGATCAAAATTGATTAAGAAAATCTAAATTGGTGCTTTATGAGTGAATGTGAAGAATACTGTTTCATCGCAACTCGGAACTACTATCGTTCGGTTGGTCAAATGGTTTGTTAAAAACACTGCCTATTATGTCAAAACTAGCATCTTACACTTGTTATCTCGCCTGGCCTGAAAGGCCACGTGAGCTTATGCCATGGTGACTGTCAGTTCATCGTCTGGCATACGTGCATCTATTGTCAGTCAGCTTTTCCTTTAAACGACTTCTCAAGAACACTGGCCCGATTTCAATTATATTTGGCAGGAGTGCCTTATGGCATAGGGATTCAACTTTGTTCAAACGAAGTCGATCGGCCAATTTGTCCAATTTTAATACAACTTGGCTAAACCTTCTTCACAAAGATTAGATTGGTAAATTTTTCCAGTGGCCATCTTGTTTTGTCTGGTTATGAGTGATACAGGCTTCTTGGGCCTCTTGTTTGATATTTAACCCTTAGCACTCGGATGTCAATATTCCATTTTCTTCTCTGTCAGTAGCATAGAAACTGATGTATAGTTTTCAACAATTTTAGTGGACGATGCTGCTGTCGTTCCACCAAATTTGTTGAAAAATGTAGACCGGTTTAAATCCTTTAACTTAGTTTAAAAATGTGAAATTTTGACATCAGAGTGGTAAGGGTTAACAATGAAATGACTGTCTTTGTAGAGTTTTAAAAAATATCCTCATCTGCAAATGCTGATTTCTGCATTATGAAGGCCAGTTTGCGCCTGCTTAACCATTAAAGGGTTAAATTCACATCTGTATTTACAGATAACTACATAATTTGTAATTATTAAATGGTATAATATGTCTGTGGGGTGATACTACATATCAGGCATGTTTCAGCAGACCACCACCACACCTGCCAGCACACCATCTACTTTTCAAGTTGCCTGAGTCCTGTACCCAAATACCTGTATCGGTCCACCATAGTAAGGTTATACGGTAGTTATTTCAATCTCGATTTCCTCAAAGTAGTTTTAAGTTGAGGCAGAACTAACTCAAAGCATCTTTTGAGCTTTTATGGTTCGACTCGGAGATGAAATTACCCATTATTCTTGAAATAGACTCATATTATTGTATATTACTATGCTCCTTATGCTAGCAGTGATTCTTCTCCAAGCAGTCTTTAAGATGTTATAAAATGGCCTATAAAATGTGAAGCTGACAGAAAGCATAGCTTGTTTGTGTCTGGTGTGAATTAAAACAGCAATTAGCATGCATATTCAGGTGGTGAAGAGTTCCGTGGAGAGAGCTTGCACTGGGACTAAACTCTACAGTTAATAGTGTTACAATTACTGTTAACACAGTCAGTTTGGCACATTCATCAGAATTCTTGTGGCAGAGGAGGCTGAGGCGGTGGTGGTAGCATTGCTCTGGTGAAACAACAAGCCTGTTTATCTATAATTTGAACAATACGTGAAGTGTTTACTTGGCAATAACCCCTTCAACCCCCCCCCCCCCCCCCCCCCCCCCCCCTGTGCTGTTGTCAATGTCAGGGCTAGTCTCGCTACATATATACAGATATTCCAAATGGAATGAATTCCCTTGAAGATGATAATATAATGTAATGGATTTGACACCCAGGCTTCTCAAGCGGAATTGCTTTATTCTGGAATTGGCATTTCAGGGTGCAACTTTTGCTGCCTGCATTCATGAAATTGGATATTCCCACATGGCCTTGAGTAAAATATGATTATAAATCGAGGATTTACAGCTTCTAGTCATGCGCTGCATTCACATATATATGAGGCCATATCTTTCGTGCCAAGGCGAAATTTCATTAGCAAACATTTTGATAACTTGTGGATTAAAGAACATTGCAGCCTTTGGGTCCTATTAACTATTTTTATTTCAGTAATTTCAACCAAATCTATTTGATTAAATTTTGGATACAATTGTTCTTAAGACAATGGTCAATGCACCGACCCCAGCCCATATCCCACACACATACATACACGTGCAATGTGTGCATGCAGAGTCATTCCTATGTGAATTAAAGGCTAATGATGTACACGTTTTATAAACTATAATGGCGATAAGAAAAAGAAAGGTATATTAGGCTGCATTAACCAAACCATCACTTTTATCATGTTTTTTTTTTAAAACACCAAAAATGATTATCTTCTGCAGTCATCTACTAAGCATTTCACGTTTTTACTTTTATTTTCCTCATGTTGTATGTCTGTCCATCTGGCCATCCATCTGCCCACCTGCACGCCCGTGTGGCTGCATCAGGAACTACTGATTGAATTTAATTATCTCAAATTTTTGCACATGAATAATACGTGTCCTGGATGACTAGAATTGATGCCTAACATTAGTCTAGATAACATGTATGGAAAAATATATAAACTAGAAAAAACTAAGTTAATACGAGCTAAGATCCAGAACATTCCACAACTTGTATAAATTTTAAAATTTAACCATATAAGACTCATAGCAGCCTAAAACGGCTTCAGCAGTGGTCTTGAGAAATGTCTATTTGCTGACCAAGAGAAGACTATTTTTTAAAGTTTACCACTGGAATGACTGGCTATTTTCAAAAATAGCCTTCTCTTTGTCTGCAAGTGGCCATTTTCTAAGAGAAAATTGCAATTTTCTTGAATAATTTGAGGATTAGCCCTTTAACACTCATATCAGCCAAAAACGGCTTCGGCAGTAGTCTTGAGAAATGTTGATAACCAAGCCAGTCATTCCAGTGCTAAACTTTCAAAAATACTCTTCTCTTGCTCTGCAAATTGACATTTTCTTTGAAAAAATTCAAAAGTTCTTGAACAAATTCAAGGCTTAAAAGGATAAAGGTGAACTACCCTCTAAAATACACCAGAACATGGAGCTTTCCAGTTTTAGCCATGCCCCGCCTATCTCTATCTAAGCCCCACCCACACCTCATCCATGTTAGGATCGATCAATCTCTGAACTCCCTGACTATCAATTTCCAAAAAACTATACAGGTAAGCATGGCAGCAACAGCGCCCAGTCAGATTAGTTTCAAAATATTCAACAATGTTTATTATTCAATAGCAAAAACGTACGAAAACATACAATTCGTACAATGTGTCAGACTATTAGACGTTAAATACGGGCTTAATTGAATCATTCATGACGTTATGATTATGATGTTAACATACACATTGTCACGTAGTTGATTATGATATCATGATTGAGTGACGAAATGGATTCATGCTCAGTACCCATATAATAGCCCTGTCAAGGTTGATCGAGATCTATTCATTGATAATGGAAGAGTAGTAATTTTAAAATTGAAAGCTGAGGCTCCATGCAAAAATACAGCAGGGCTTATCCCCGTGCTCCAGCGTCTTATTGAGATCCAGACATCACTAACTGAAGAATAGCGATTTAAAAAGTGGGTGGGATGCCTTACTAATTAAAACCCAGTAGGTCAGTGAATTGTAAATTGGGGTGGCGTAATGATGTCAAATATTGGCCATAGAATGTCGCTCTCAAGTTGTATCAAGTTCTGTTTATCAATAACGGATGAGTAAAACGATTTAAAAATTTGATGTTGGGGTGCCCCTGCTAAAACCTGTCAGGTCAGTGAATTGAAATTCTGGCTCTGTAATGTTGTCAAGTGATGCGCATAGAATATCCCTCTCAAGTTTTATTCATATCTGTTCATCAAAAGCGATCTTAAAAGTTTCGCTGTAAGGCTTTAACTCTCGAATTTCAATTTTCTATAAAAATGTCCATTTGCAAAATAAAAGAGTATTTTTGAAATTTTACCACTAGAATGACAGGCTCACTTATTGAGCCAGTCATTCCAGTGGTAAATTTTCAAAAATAGTCTCTTGATCTGCAAATGGACATTTCTCAAGACCACTGCAGAAGACATTTTTGGCTGATACGAGTGTTGAAGGGTTGCTTGTCCAATTTGGTAAGGAAATATTTTCTTATTGAATGTCCATTTACAGGGCGGGATAATACAATTTTTGAAAATTTATCACTTGAATGACTGGATAAATCATTCCAGTGGTAAGTTTTAAAAAATAGTATTCTCTTGACTTTCAGATGGACACTCAGTAAGTAAATATTTAAACTTTCTTTACCAAATTTGACAGGTAAAATAGTACAGTTTTGAACATGATGTAAGAAATGTTCTGTTGAATATTTTGGACTTAATCTAAATGGGGGCCATCGCTGACTAATAGGCATCAATAACTTCCAGTCAGATAAGTCCAAAATATTCAACTGAGTGAGTACGCTTTATTTTGTTTTGGAAATATGTGAAGTAATTTCTGAGCAGTGTTGCAGATGAGAGATCCACGTGAGTAAATGCAAGGAAGAATAAAGGTGTGCAAGCCACTTAATTATTCAAGATAATACCATATTTGCAAGAAATTATTGAACAAATTGCTGTCTGGATTGAAAATACATGTATGTGCAATCAAATTAATATTACTTTTTGTACAGGTCCATCAATCTTCAAAGAGGTCTCCAGCCGAACAATCTGTTGCAATATCAAATGCAGTTTCAACATCATTTGTTATTCAAACCTTCGTAATGATATTTTTTGACATAGATTTAATAATAATATCATTGAAAATATTTTTTTATTTGTAAAAAGATCACATTATTCAGTTAGATAATTTTTTTGATTCCAAATCTAAAATACGGAGAGTAGAGCAGAGGTAATGAAATAGATTATATTATTTACTCGACCATCAAACACTGATAACTTCAAGGCCCACGACAGTCTTCATTGACAAAAAACATTTAATTTAATTTGCAGATCTAACCTTTCCGATCTGACAACTTTTTATTGGGATTTTGTGTGCACACTTGGTGAAAAACCATGAATTCTGAAGCCATTACATATTGGAGCAAGCCGATTTGTTACTCAAGTATATGACATCATAATCAATTATGTCACAGGTAGACTGATGTGTACTGTCACAATGACATATTATGACTCCATCATGAAACTCGAAAAGTCTGTCAACCGTCAATTGTATGAATTGTTTGTCTTTGATAAATTTACAATTTAAAAATCCAGCATTCTTTAGAATATTTTGAAACCAATTCGGCTGGGGGCATAGTATTTAATTCTTTCACCCTTGAAATTCCTATATCACATTTCCAAGGCAATCATACAGGCGAACGGTTGAATATTTTGAAATTAATTTGACTGGAAGCCATTGCAGCCTTAAACAGCAATGTCTTTCAGTCAAATTAATTTCAAAATATTCGACAGAATAAGCATCATATCATAAAGAATTTACTTTTTCATGGATGTGTTTGGTGAACGGGTTGACAGCTTAATTAGATAGTTACCTTGAAATTGGGATTTGGGCAGGTCAGAGTTCAAAGTATATAAAGGAATTCCAACATGCAGACAAAGTGGGCGGAGCTTAGCTAGAAATGGATGACTTCATTCAAATACAAGCATACCTAGAATGAAGACCTGTATCTTGTTTGAAAACCGTGGTGCAGAAATGTGTTGTTATCGCATTCATTTTTATGAAGTAAAACAAAGCTATAATGTGATATCCTGCACGTCATCCGGCGGCCGTGTTGGTGTCGTCATCGTCCAATTTGTGTTTAGCTCAACTTTTCTGTTTATGTCTATGTTTGGTTAATAATAGTGGACCAAATATTGGGCACATGGTGCTATATAATGACACGGCATGACACAATGACCTTGTGGGGTCAAAGGTTATGGAAAACCCGTATTTTTTCAACTTTAACATCTTCCGGTTAGCTCAACTTTTCTGTTTATATTTCATGTTTGGTTAATCATACTGGACCCAATCTTGGACACATGCCTCCTTATAATGACATGGCATCACACACTAATATTTTGGTCAAAAGGCAAGAGGTCAAGGTCACTGATGCGCATGGTGACCGCCTGTTGTCCATCCGTCAACTTTTATTTTAAAATGTTCGTTCTCATCAACCACTTAGCGGAGTTCAACCAAATTTGGCTGGAAGGACTCTATGGGGTAAGCTTCAGAACTTGTATACAGAATTTTGATTGGTCAATTATTTTGGTGAAAACCTCTGAGATTAACCGCTTAGCGGTTTTCAGCTTAATTTGGCTGGAAGGGCCCTCAGGCTTTCGGCTTCACAACTTATAGACAAAATTTTGATTTTCAATCTTTGTCTATTTCTTATATTCTCGAACAATTCAGGAACTTATATTCTATAACAGTTCTAGAACTGGGAGCTCTGAAAATGTTCTACATGTAGAATTATTCAAGAACTTGGAGTTCTAGAAATGTTTTAGAAAACTGGTTCATAAATGATTCTATGACAATGTTTTAGAACTAATCAAGAGCAGTTCTAAAACTACATTTTCAAGAATAGTGTTCATCAAGCAGCGATGCCTTTTAAATAACCATTGTTAGTTCACCTGGCCATTCTGACGTGGCATCACTGTCCAAATTCCGACGTCTGGCAACCTTTCCTTTAAGCGACCTCTTCTCAAGAACCACTGGGCCGATTTCAAGTATATTTGGCAGGAAGCATCCTTGGGGGATTGAGATTCAAGTTTGTTCATTAACAAAGCTGATTGGCCAATTGTTTGGCCCATCTTGGGTTTTACAAATGTCTTTAAAAAGATTTTCTGAAACCGTTTGGGGGATCGATTCAAAACTCATGCAATATCATCTAGGGCAAGAGCTGAACCATGTTTGTTCAAGAGAACATGATTGGCCCAAAAGTTTGATGGCCATCTTGGATGACCTATTTTCGGGTAAATGATTTTCTCCAGAACCGCTGAACCGATTGGGACAAAATTTGGGAGATATAATTAAGAACTTAAGGTCCTTGATGTTTGTTCAAGGGAAGTTGATAGGTAAAAAAACCATGGCTGCCATGGACCAATCAAAATGTAGCGTGTTTGGCAGCCAAATTGTATTTTTCATTGAATGGATTTTGAAGCCGAAATTAGTTTTATGTGTTTTTGCATATTCTGCTTTCAAATTTACCATTTTCGAAAGTGTCGACTGAACGGTTTGGCAGCCAGCTTGGATCATTTTCCTGCCAAAGTCTCCCATACTAAAGTAATGGGAAATTTCAAATGTCTTCTCGAGAACAGCTTTATCAAGTATATTTGGCAGAAAATATCCTTAGAGCATAGAGATCGAGGTTTGGTCAAATCAAGCCAATATGCCAAATTGTGCCGTGGCGACCCGAACTTCATTTTTAATTTATATTTTAACTGTTCTTTAGATCATCAAAATGATGACTTGTTCGAGCAATCTGAATATATCCTGTATATTTCTAATGCCACTATTATATCACACATATTTCCACATCCAGTTCTTAATGTATATATAATAATGATAGGGATGATGCCATCAAACAGTGTCATTCCAAGTTTGTTGTTGATCTGTCTAACAAAACTATAAACAAAAATGCTCTTGACAAAGGACAAAGGTCTTGGCTTCTGTTCCATGGTCTACGAAATGGATGATATGGGTATTCTAACACAGGAATTTGAGCATTTCTTTCAGAAGGCTACGTCTATCCATCAATCCCCCCCTACCCACCACACCCACCCTTCTTGGCACAACCTGACCCACCCAGGAAGCAAATCCCATCCGGGATCAATTTTCCTGGAAGCCATCTTGGATTTTGCCGATTATTTTGAAACGCCTATAAAAATCGATCGATTCAAAACACATCTTGGATGACCTGTTTTTCATGAAAACAACTTCGTATCCAGAACTGCAGAATAGATTGGGCCGAAATTTGGGAAATATGATTAGGGACTAAATGCCATTAAAGTTTGTTCAAGAGAAGTTGATACATAAAGAAACATGGCCACTCTGTTGTTGTTGCAATTCTGCTCAACTCCTTAGGGTTCTACTTATAGCTGATGGCCTTAATTTCTAGAATGTAGTTGAAATGCCTATGTTCTAGGTGAGCGGGGCCTCTGGTCTTAAGAAAGTTTTCAAATTATTTTGGCAAATTCTTAATAGTAAACAGGCCTGGAAATAACCCTTTCAACAGTATCCAGCACTTTGCCAGGCACCAGCTACTTAGTACCGGACATCCAGAATTTACTGCCTGTCAAGACTATTCTACTTCACAGTGTTCTTTACTTGAACTTATTAGAAACATGTCAAAAACCATCTAAACATGTGTCATAATGATCATGATACACCTAAGGTAGATGCATATTTTATGGATTTGTCAACATTTGAATGCAGACTCTTTTGTTGCACACTGCAACTACTGGGACTGTTTAAATCTGTACCTGCCAAAATGTCAGGAAAGGGAAAGACTGTGCCTGACATTTGAATAATTTGGTGCCGGACAATGTCCTTGACATGCACCTTATTTCCAGGCTTGGTAAAGTATGTTTAGCTCATGCTACGATTGGTCAAGAAAATGTATGCTTTCTCATATGGACTGTCCATTGGTCGACCAAGAACACTATTTTTAGCATCACTGGATTGACTGAATTAATCATCCCTCTTTTATTAGTATATAAATAAATGAGCATTCTCAAGACTACTGCACGGCACATTCTTTGGCCAGGGTGACATTGATGCATTAATCTCTGGTCACTTTCCATAGAAAATACATTTTTTTATTGACGCCTTTCTTTGATGAAAAGCAGATAGTTACTTGTGCAGATTTAATGGATAATCATGTAATAGGGAAGATCAGATTCTTGTAGGCAATACCTTTAACATAAAACCTGTTTTTATATGCTCATTCAAAGCATGGACATATGTGATGGCACTACTCCTACAAAACCCCCAGATATGATAGCGTGGATGAAAAGCAGATAGTTACTTATGCAGATTTAATGGATAATCATGTAATACCAGTGAAGATCAGATTCTTCTAGGCAATACCTTTAACATACAACCTGTCTTTATACGCTCATGCAAATCATGGACATATGTGATGGCATTACCCCTACAAAAAAACCACTAATGCCACTAAGTGCTGGCGCTAGTTAGCCACAAACTAGCCTCTAGTTAGCCGCAAACTAGCCGCTAAGTAGCGGGTGGTTAACATTTTACCATGCAAATTAGTTAGCTGTTAAGTAGCGGCAACTCAAAATCTGATTGGTCAAGAAGAATTCAGTATGCCGCTAAGCAGCCGCTCAGTTTGCCTCTAACCAGCCGCTTGGTTTGCTGCTAACCAGCCGCTTAGTTTGCCACTAACCAGCCACTCAGTTTGCACTACTCTTACCCTGTTTGAAGAAGAAAATGGCTTCCATTCGCGCCATTACCTCTTCCTGTTAAACTAGGTCAGTATATATGCATGTATATTCATTCTAAAGCATAGCTTAACTAATGGTTCAACACTTTATCTTCCTTGTGCTACAACCATATGGAGTATTCAGTCTTCATAGCATTGACTTACAACAGGTTTCTAAATGCTTCAATTAAATTATGTCCAATATGACAGATCTATTACTAGTATACCATGATAAAATAATCAACTTTACTATCAGAAACTTGTTAAAAAAAGATCTGCCTGCATTGTAGCACAGCAACTTGCTACATGTATCTATAATCCACTTATTCAACAATAATATATACTTACTAACCACATTGTTCACTTAAGCAGGCTTGAGATCAAAATATATTTACACCAAACTACCTTAGCGAGACCATTGCAAAGCAGATACTGTGCCAGAAAGAGGCTTAGATCTTTCTCTCAAATTTAGGCAGGAAAATATAGTCTTTGTGAGAAACTGAGTCTCATTTTAACCAGCCGCTCATTTTGTGAGAAACGGAGTCCTTCATGTTAACCTGCCGTTCAGTTTGTGGGAAACAAGAGTTATTCATGTTAACCAGCCCGGGCCCATGTGAAATAAATTTCAAGTTAACTTGGATTAGCTTGGATTTTCTTGAATATCCAAGCTATTGGAAAATTATTCAACCCATACCAGCTTGGATTTCCTTGAATTAGCTTGGACTTTATATAGTTGCTTGAACTTCTTGAAAATCCCACCTCTCAGAATTCAAGCTAGCTGGGATTTTCTAGGACTTTTTGAATATCATCATGAAAAAGTGCAAGCTTCTTGGATTTGCTTGGACTTTTCTGATTTGACAGAATTCAAGCTAGCTTGGATTTTCTAGGACTTTGTATTGTCAGACATAAAAGAATTCAAGCGACTTGGATATCCTTGAATTTGTAGACTCACTTACGCTACCTTGGATTATCTTGAAATAGCTTGCACTAAGGCAAGAACAGGTTCTGTATAGTCATGACTAGAGGTGACCTTGACCTGGTAAATTGGTGGGAAATTTAAAAAGTCTGTAAAAAACAAAACAGTATATTCATTGCATTGATCATTACCAGCTATGGATATATAGAATATGATAGTTTGGAAACACTGACTGTACTGTTAGATAGATTGCTTAGCATCAGTAACCTTAAATGGAAACAGAACTGTATTTTGAGGTATGTATTCTATTGATTTCCAGAGATTTATTCAGAATTACCAGTTTTGGCATAGCTTTTTCAGTTCTATGTAATTAATGCAGTGATGATGACTTTCTAAATAATATGGCACATTAACAATCTATGTCTATAAGAATAACAGACAAATCAGTCAGAAACTCATACATTGCTAATGTCTGGCTGAAGTTGTATTTGTTATTGAGTAACTCAACTCCCATGAAGGTGTGATTTTGGTTTTTAAGCATATATAATCTCTGTGGCAGCATTTATGTGTATGTGCATACATTTTATGTTAATGGCTAACCTATTTTAAAAGCTAGAATTAGCTGGGATTTTCTTGAAGTTCTAGATAGCTGGGACTTTCTGGAATAAAATCCAAGCTAAGTGGGATTTTCTTGAATGTTCAAGCAGGCTTGGATTTTCTTGAACGTGCAAGCTAGCTTGGATTTTCTTGAATGTTCAAGCTAGCTGGAATATTCTTGGATTTTAAGTGGCCAATACCGGCAAGCTAGCTTGGATTATCTTGAATGTTCAAGTTAGCTCGGATTTTCTTGAATGTTCAAGCTACCTGGAATTTTCTTGGATTTTACTTTAACTAGGCCTTTCTTGGATTTTCTTGAATTATCTTGAATTTTATGTGGCCAATGCCAGCAAGCTAATCCAAGCTTTTCCAAGTTATTAAAAGCTGGGATTAGCTGGTTTATTCAAGCGCCACAGAACTTGGATATTCATGAATATCCAAGCTTTTTTTTGGCCTGGGAATGTCCATCAGCTTTGATGTTTGCTTAATTTCAAATAGCAATTTAAATATTTTGAAAATAATTTATTACTTTCATTATTTTCAGTGGCAAATTGATTCCGATCAGATAATCTGCTGAGTACTTTATACTTGCTACATTTATAATTTTACTTTCAAAAGCTGTTGCTTCATATGGCAGCAACAGTTCTTTCAGGTCAGATTAGTTTCAAAATATTCAACAGCTTTCCAGTGGTTTACTTCCACAGCCTTTATAAATTTTGTCTGCTATACCAAAATGGTTAATGGCTTGACCTTTATCAATGGCATTGTCCTTTGATCTTTATCTGACCACACCTATGTAAATTGAATTTAGCTAGAGCATAATTGCTGAGCAATGATGTCCTAAGCTGGCCTAATCAATAGCATATAAAGAAAAGAACAGTACATGATGTTAACACATACTGAGACAGATTTGAACTTTCTTTACAATTCAACAGTTGGTGTTTGTAATCCTTTTAACCCTTTAACACTAAGCTGGACAAAAAAGCTTTTGCAGTGTTTTTTTTTAGAAAGGTCAATTTTCAGACAAATATAAGATATTTGTGAAAATTTACCACTGGAATGACTGGATCAATAACCAAGCCAGTCATTGCAGTGGCAAATTTTCTAATGTAATCTCATGGTCTGCAAATGGACATTTTCTATGAGCTAAAGTTTTCCTCAACAAATTTAATCTTTAAAAGGTAACAGTTAATTCTGTTTTTATAATGATTTGTTAAACGACCTGTTTCTAAGCTACATTGTAGATTAATGTAAAAACTGTATAAGATTTTGATTAAAGGTTGTTGCCTGATGTAGCAATAACATTCAGATTATCATTGCTAAAATATCACACATACAGATATAGAGTGGCTTAACCTTTTAATGGTCAAGAGTGGTCAAGAAATGTCTATTTTGTGGGCTACAAGATTTATATTTAAAAATTTACCACTGGAATAACTGCCCCAATAATCAAGCCAGTCATTCCAAAGGCAAATTTCTAAAATAAATATCACTTACCCTTGGAAATAAAGTTCTTACCCATGGCTTCAACATCTTCCAGTAAAATTAGCATCAAATATATTCAACAGCTTACCTGAATGATTACATTGAAATTGGGATATTGGAGTGTCACATGTATAACGGTAGCTATGCCGCAAATTACGAAAATTGTAATAAATTTGGTATAAAATTTGAAATGTAACTTAAAAGTAACTGAAAAGTAGCTGAAATTGCAGTTACTTTTGCAATGTAATTGGTTACATTTCAGTTACTGTAAATAAAAAAGTTCTTCAGTTACAAGTTACATGAAAAATGTAACTAAGTTACAGTCGGTTACAGTTACAAGTTACAGTTACCCCAGCCCTGGTTCTAGAAATAATTGAAAAATGAATGGTAATAAACAAAATTAAAGTCATGTCAAAGGTCATGATTTAGATGAAAAGGTCATGATTTAGATGAAAAGGGTAAAAATCATTAAAAAAGACAAAGGCTGAAATACATAAGGTCATAATGTCAAATGTGCTCAAAAGCTGAAATGATGTCAAAAGGTTAAATAGCTTAAATAGCTAAATTAAAGTGCATGGCTAATTTTAGATAAGTTTTGCAGGAAGGACTGTAGATCAAAGGTCTCATTCAGATTCACATACAGTAGAACTCAGAGATAACTTTAAATGCTTCCAAAATAATATAAAATGTTGTGTTGGATATTTTGGATTTAATTTGATTGGAAACCATTACTATCGTCTAAGGCAACAATGGCTTCCAATCAAATTAGGTCCAAAATATTCAACAGATCTTCCTACATCATGTTCAAAATTATATTAAAGATGCATAATCACACCAGAATGCTTGAAAATAAAATTGTAGAAATTGCATTCTTTTATAGGCTTAAATTATGTGTCTATATGTAATGAAACGAAATAAATCTTAACATATGATGATTTCATTCCATATAAATTAATATATTTTTTTAAGTTGTGAAATTGAAATAAAGGCCCGTGCCTCTATTTCAATTTCGCAACTTAAAAAAATGATATTAATTTATATGGAATGAAATCATCATATGTTAAGATTTATTTCATTTCATTACATATAGAGTCACAGTTTAAGCCTCTAAAAGTGTATAATTTAAACAATTTTATTTTCAGTAATTTTGCTGTGAATATGCACTTTTAACTAACATGTTTGTGTTTTTGTTTCTGAAACATGTTAACTTATATTTGAGCTGTGCTGTACTGATAATGCAGGTGAGTGAAATAGCCCTATGGGCCTCTTGATAAAATATTAAAATATATTCTTAGGTGCACTTGGACTAGAAGTCATCTCAGTGTATCTAATGCTGAGTATATAGACTTTGAGAGGGTCTTGAGTTTCTGATTTTCTAACCAGCTGTGTGTTAATTAATGGCTTCATATTAAGAAGATATAGTGCAGTGGAGTAATGACCCCCATGACTTTGCATTTTTTCAAGCAGTTCTTGTGAATTCCAAGGTCACTCAGTAACCTAGCAGAGATGTTAAACCATAATTGATGTAAATTCTAAATTGTGCCTCACAAATTGTTTTTGCCATAATGCCATATCGCCTGTAGTGGCAGACTCAGACAAATCTCATTTCAAGCTTCGCTGCAAATTAGCATTGTCGGAACTTGGAACTTTACGATATTACCACGATATATATTGCTATGCCGCGAGGACCGTTCCTACATTTTTGGGACTGATTGACTGATTTGTTTCATAAATTAAGAGCTACATTTGCTAATGTGTGTGGTACAATTTTGTTCATAAGCTCAAATCTGTTCAGAAGTGAATTCTTTTACTAATGGATATATGTCTTGGAGAACCATAAGGTAGCATTTCCTTGTAATGGTGGCGAAAAAATAGTGTAAAAAATCAAACTGACTATTTTTATTGTTACATAGCTTCACTGGCCCTGGCCATTGTCTTGAATTTCTGAAAATGTCTAGGAAGCTATTTAACAGACGATTCATTAACTGCTGGGTTTATTTCAACCAAACTTGAAGCGCAAGGCGTAGCCACTGCATCTCTTGTTAGCCCACCTGGCCAGAATGGCCAATTGACCTTATGGCATGGCGACGATCCCTCGTCCGTTTGTCCATCCGTTGTCCAGTATCCGGCTGTCAACTTTTGCTTAAAAACGCTACTCCTCATTAACTGCTTGGCAGATTTCAACCTAATTTGGCTGGAAGATCCCTATGAGGGTAGGCTACAGAATTTTGATTGGTAAATTTTTTCGGCGCCCATCTTGAATTTTCTGAAAATTTATGGGAAATCATTTTAAATGCTACTCCTCATTAATTGCATGGAAATTTTAACCAGGCTTTGCTGGAAGGATAGTAGGCTGGTAGGTTTCAAAACATGTATACAGACTTATGATTGGTCAATTTTTCCGGTGGCCATCTTGGATTTTCTGAAAATTTCCAGAAATCACTTAAAAGCCTACTTCTCCATAACCACTGGGTCGATTTCATTGAAACTTGGATGAAAGAACCCTAGCGTGGTAACCTTCAGAACTTATATACAGAATTTTGATTGGTCAATTTTTCCGGCGCCCATCTTGAATTTTCCAAAAAAATGGCGGGATATCGTTTAAACCGCTACCCCTCATTAACTGTTTGAGCAATTTCAACCAGACTTGGCTGGAAGGCTACTAGGCTAGTAGGTTTCAGAATTTGTATTCAGAATTTTGATTGGTCCATTTTTCTGGTGGCCATCTTGGATTTTCTGAATAAATTTGGGAAATCAGTTAAAAGGCGGCTACTCATTAACCGCTTGAACGAGTTCAAGCACACCCGGCTGGAAGGACGCTAAAGTGCTATGCTTCAAAGCTTCTATATAGAATTTTGATTGGTCAATGTATTCGGTGGCCATCTTGAATTTTCTGAAAAATGGCTGAAAATCGTCTACTCATTAACTACTTGGGCGATTTCAACCATACTGGCGGGAATGAGCCTAGGGCGGTAGGCTTTAAAAGTTTTTTCAATTTCTCTGGCCACCATTTTGGATTTTAATATTTTGGGGAATCAGTTAAAAGGCTAGTCCTCATTAACCGCTTGGCCGATTTCAACCAAACTCAGCTGGAAGAACCCTAGGCCCCGTACGCTTCAGAACTTTTATAGTGAATTTTGATGGCTTGATTTTGATGGTGGCCCTCTGGGTTTTCCAATAAATGGGAATTCATATAAGATGCTACTCCGCATTAATCGCTTGGACAATTTCAACCAATTTGGCTTGAAGGATCCTAGTGATGTAGCCTCTAGAAATTCTATTCAGAAATTCGATAGGTCAATGTTTTGGCAAAACTATTTAAAAAGGGTACTCCTTCAATCAATAACCCGATTTCAACAAAACATTGGTGTAACGATCATATGACGGTAGGCTTCAACATATTAAATGAGAGTCTTGATTGGTCAATTTTTTGGTGGCCATATCGGATTTTCCGAAAATCATCCATCATGTCTATTTAAATGCAAATGGTTTAAATGCCAGGTGAGTGCCACAGGCCCTTGGGCCTCTTGTTCAGAAGTATATTCCTATTGGTGCACATTCACCACCTACCCAGCTTCATCACTGACCCTACTCACATCAACAGTACCCACCCTCATTACCTATCCACAATAGAAGGCCCATCCAAGTGTGTAGACGTATATCTAATATACTAACCACCTCTCCAACTCTCATCACCTACCTTCTCTTATATCACCTACCCACACTTATATCACCTACCCACTCTTATATCAGCTACCACTCTTATATCCCATGTCATGTACACATTCTTACCACCTAGCCATGCTCTTATATCACCTACCCACTCATATCACCTGCCCACTCTGTCACCTACCCACTCTTAAATCACCTGCCCACTCTTATGTCACTTACCCACTCTTATATCACCTACCCATTCTTATGTCAGATACCCACTCTTATATCACCTGCCCAGTCTTATGTCAGCTACCCACTCTTATATCACCTACCCACTCTTATGTCACCTACCAACTCTTATCACCTACCCACTCTTATGTCACCTACCCACTCTTATATCACCTACCCACTCTTATATCACTTGCCCACTCTTATATCCCTACCCACTTTTAGATCACATACCCACTCTTGCCACCTACCCACTTGTATCCCTTACCCAATTTTATATCCCCTACCCACTTTTATTTGACCTACCCACTCTTATATCACCTACCCACTCTTATATCCCCTACCCAGTCTTACCACCTACTCACTCGTATATCACCTACCCACTCTTATATCACCTACCCACTCTTGTCAGCTACCCACTCTTATATCACCTTCCCACTCTTATGTCAGCTACCCACTCTTATACCACCTATCCACTCTTATATCACCTACCCACTCTTATATCACCTACCCACTCTTATATCACCTACCCACTCTTATATCACCTACCCACTCATGTGAGCTACCCACTCTTATATCACCTTCCCACTCTTATGTCAGCTACCCACTATTATACCACCTATCCACTCTTATATCACCTACCCACTCTTATATCACCTACCCACTCTTATATCACCTACCCAATCTGATGTCAGCTACCCACTCTAATATCCCCTACCCACTCTTATACCACCTATCCACTCTTATATCACCTACCCACTCTCATAACCACCTACCTACTGTGGTTACCACCTACCCACTATCATAACCTACCCACCCACCACCATTTTGACCCATCTTTGTTCTCATCAATCCACTCTCCCACATATCCTCCAATATATATATAATATAAAATATTTTGGATGATATTTTTCGCCATATTCCACAAATAATACTTTTGTGATTATTATGTTACTTCGTGGCGGCGAACCATGGAGGAAAAGTAAAATCCTGGGCTCACTGCTTTGCAGTACTGCTGACATTTCTGCACGCTGCATCATGGGGAACATAGCTTTCCAGGAAGCTATGGATTCATAGATCAAACATGCCCTTGATAAAGCGGCTACGTTTATACAATGCAACCTGCGTATCCTTGATGCTGTATAACTGTAACAGCTGGACAGCTTCAAAGGCAGCTCTAGACAAATTCGATGCCTGCCACCGCAAACACCTATGCACCATCACTGGACACCAATGGCCAGACAGCATAATTTCCAACGATGCACTATACAAGATGTGTAATACGTCGCCGCTGTCTGTAAAAGTCGCCCAGCAAAGATGGTCCATGTTTGGCCACGTACTAAGGATGCCAGAAGAGACACCAGCACAGAGAGCCTTGGAATTCGCCCTAGTCGGAGCCAGCAAATACAAAGCCAGAAGAGGACGTCATTGCATAAATCTGCTAAGTGTGCTACGAGGTAACCTCAAGAAAGTAGGACTTGGTACACTCAAGTCAAGAATGGACCTGAGGAAGCTAAGGATTTCGGCTGAGGACAAGGCACAGTGGGCAAAAGCGAAGAAGGACTGATTGCAGCTGTAGGATATTTCTACTACTACAGCTGCAGAATACAGTAATCATACATTCATATATGTTAAAAGAAAAAAAATTAACAGAAAACCCTTGCTGGGCACTTTAATTCAAATTGCATTTATAATATATTTTAATAATAAGATGCGTAATTCTTGTATAATGCCTTTCAACTCTTTAGTGCTCATGCGTGCATTGCCAAAACTTGCCTCTGCAGGGAGTCTTGAGAATTGGCCATTTGCAGGCCGAGATGAGACTATTTTTGTAAATTAAAAACTGAAATGCCGGGCTCGATAACCAAGCCCATAATTCCAGTGGTAAATTTTCAAAACGTTTAGCCCTTCATCTGCAAATGGACATTCAGTAAGAAAATATTTTGATTTTCCTAAGCAACTTTTAGCATTAAAATATTAAGTCGAAGCAGTTTTCACATGTTGCAGAATGTAAGGGGTTAGGTCGTCCATATTCTGACAGCAGAGATATAATTCCAACATTCTCCATGCGATGTACCATAGATATTATCATCTGACAGGAGCCAGATTTAGCAGCTTCCAACAAAATTTTGTGAAGAATTGAACTTTGACTTTTAGAGAAGTTCACTGGCCTATCTCATTGCCATGGCTACTGCTGCTGGTGTTGTTATAATATTATGTTGAGAAAAGATAAAATAAGTCTGTTGTAGCAAAATCTTGTTTAACCCTTTAACACTAAAATTTGGTCAAGAAAATTTCTCATAGAAAATGTCCATTTGCAGACCAAAAGGACTATTTTTGAAAATTTACCACTGAAATTATTGGCTCGGTTATCGAGCCAGTCATTCCAGTGATAAATTTTCAAAAATCATCTTCTCTTGGTCTGGAAATGGACATTTCTCAAGACCACTGCAGAAGCCGTTTTTGACTCATATGAGTGTTAAACCCTATCAGCTCCAGAATTCTTAAGTTAGTAAAACGTGGATAGCCACAGTCACTGAGTCAGGGCTCCCATATTCCCCTCTACCAACATTTTAATTGCCAACAATTCTTAAGCATCTCTGAATTTTCAAATCGACCATACAGGTTAAAACTGTTGAATATTTTGCATCTACTGAAATTAACTGGAAACCATTGCAGCATCAGCTTCCATTCAAAGTGTTACAAAATATGCAATATATTTGAGTATAATTTCTTACAATGGTAAGAATCGGTTATAGTTGGTATGTATAAGTATTAAACAGTGTTAATCTCACCTGAGGCTGAGTGAATTCTCCATATCTCATTTTCAAGGAAACCATACCGGAAAACATTTGAATGTTTTGAAATTAATTTGACTGGATGCCATTGCTGCCTACAATCTTAAACAGAATAAGTTTTATTTATCATTAAGAATAGACTTTTCAGGGATTTGTCCATGAAAGGGTTAATAAGTAGTCTGAGCACACATTATACACAATTGTGTAATGGTAAGAATTTATCAGTAAAATCAAATTTTTTATAATTTTGTAAAATTTACCTTTGTAATGGTTATCGAGCCAGACATTACGCTGATAAATATTCAAGAATACGCTTCTCTTGACATGTCAATGGACATTCCTTTGCAGATCACGTCTAAAAGAAGTTTTGGAAAAGAATTTTGTGTGATACATGTGTCATTTCATAGACTAAGACTCGCCTGAGTGGTGACAATGGATGAATACACTTTCAGCTAAGCCCCACCCATCTCTAGCTAAGCCTCCACCCACGTTTTGCTCATATTGGGATCGATCATTTAACCTTGAACTCACTGAATCTAATTTTACAGAAAACTATACAGGTAAAGTGTTGAATATTTTAAAATTAATTTTGCTCACAGGGCCCAGGCAAATTAGTTTTAAAAATATGCAACAAAATGTTTCTTAAATAGTAAAGACATACAATTCTTACAACTGACAGACTTAAAATTCCATATTTGATTGTGAAGTCAACCTACATGTGACGTAATTGATTATGATGTCATATGCTTGATTGACAGATTGTTTTCCTCAATTGTTGATTCAGGCCATGATGGTCTCCCGATATATCTACACACTTCAAAGTCTGTTCCACCAAATCCTTCCACATGCATTTTCACAGGTTGATCCTTTTACCATGGGAACAGAGATATGTTAAGTTTTAAAAAGGCATTAGCATCAATGGGTGATTGAACCCACAACTTGCAACAGTGCCTAGCATTATAGGTCACAAACGTTACCACCAGACCAATACCGCAGGATGATCCTGGGCTGTCGCCAGTTGTGGGTTCGATCCCGACCATCGATAGATAGGTTTAATAAGGTTCTGTAGATATGGCTATTATTAACTTTAATAAGATTCCTTAAATTTTTGTTTCATTGAATAATTGCAGATTATTTCTATAAAGGACGAATGAATTCCACAAATGCAGCCATGAGTGGCAATGCAGCCAAGATGGTCGCCGATTCCACATCAACGGTCCCTGAGCCTGTCAAAGCTAAGAAGAAAAAGAAGAAGCTTTCTGGTGGGCCAAAACCTAAGAAGAAGAAAACAAATGCTGTAAAGGTAGGTCACTAAACTACACCAATGGAGGGATCTGATCTGTCACTCACATATATCATGTCATAATCAATTACATCTCATGTATGCTGACGACACCCGTATTATGACGTATTATAACTCTGTCATGAAGCAAGAAAATTCTGTCAAGTGTGCGAATTGTATGTTTTAATAATGAATTTACAATTTAGTAAACATTCTGTTCAATATTTTGAAACTAATTTCACTTGACGCTGTTCCTGTCATTGTCAGCAACAGCACCCAGTCAAATTAGTCTCAAAATATTCAACAACTTACCTGCATATTTTCCTTGAAATTGGGATTCGGAGAATTCAGTGTTCAAAGGAGATAAATCGATTGCAACCCAGACAAAGCATGGGTGGAGCTTAGCTAGAAACATGTGGGACATCTAAACTATACATCAAGATCCTTCTATTATCAGTTGAGTGTTTTATTACTAGAGAGCTAACTCAGAAGCAGAGAGACATTACCCTTTTAGTGCCTAGGATTTGTCAACAAAATTAATATGTTTACTTAATGAATGTAAAATCTCTTATCTAATAGATGATCTTTAAAAAATTTACAGCTGCAATCACTGGTTTAATTATTGATAGTACTTCCTGCTGGCCCACCCACCCGCCTGTTTGGTTGCCTGCCTGCCTGTTCATCCGGCTGTCCATCTGTTTGTCTGTCTGTCGCTATTTCTAAAAAACTACTGATTTAATTTGCCTCAAATTTAGACATAAATTTGTAGGCGTAAAAGAGTATTTCCAGATTTTGACCATGATCAGAAACTACTGATCAGATATGGCTAAAATGTTAACACAAAGAAAGATTGCGACTGACACTAGGGGATTCCCCAATTTTGGTCGTAATCTGAAGACAAAATCTGAAATTAAGAAAAATGTGACGAAAAAATGGTAGGAAATCTACAATTTCTAATTTGGCATTTCTTTTCAATTTATCTCTTTTCCTAAGAACAGTGTTTCTAATGGTATCTATGTTTTGAAGGTCACAGGACCCCTACACCCCAAAATGCGGGGATCCCAAACTGAAATCCAGGGGTCACAAACTGAAAATCTGGCCTTTCAAAAAACTGTTCTCATCCATGCTAATATTAGAAGGTACCATGGATTCAAGGCTATTAATATTATGGGGTCCCATGCTAGATTGTATGGGATGTTTGTGCAAAAACCTAGAGAGCTAATTAATATTTAATAATCATACAAGAGTTTCAGAGATCCTGGTTGTATATCCTCTCAAAAGGATCGTTATGAGGATCCCTGCATTCGAGCGATGTTTAGGAATATATAGGGCAGTGTCCAACATCATTATATTTTCCTAATATTTACAACGTTTGCTCCTAGAGAATGAGGCATCTTAAGCTAAATTGTTTGCTAGGGAAGTGAGGTGTTTTCCGCTGCTGTGACTGAGGTAGCGAATAAGTAAATAGTGGTGGGCTAACAAATGAGTATGAAATAATAACTTCAGATGCTGGTCTGCTTACTGACGTGTGTTATTTTTAAGCAGAGGGAAAATGAATTCAATGATCTCATATGAACCAATCAGAATAGGTCGTGATAGCGTGATTGTTGATGTGGTCATAACTCTTGCGATGAGGTTTTACATGTATTGATTCTTCTTGAATAATATATGGTAACGTCCATTTATTGATCATACTATAGAGTCGTTCTTGTATTAGAAATCAGCCCCCCATACTTCAGAATTCAACTGATGTCCAATAATGATATGATTAAATTATTTCATCTAAATTTCAAACCAAACAGGTGTTGAATTAAAAAAAAATATTTGGCTGTAAATCATTGCTGTCAAAGCATCTTCGAGGCAAATTAATTTCAAGATATTCAAAGATTTCTCTCTGCAAAGATTTGTAACTTTGAAAGGGTTAACTAGGAAATATTTCCAGACCACACACTTTAATGGGACTAGCTATAAAAGCTACTGAATACATTTCAACATAATTTAACTGAAACTTAGTACTATTCTAGAAGCTGTTTAATCAAATTTGTACAGTTATGGTTATTTTCCATGCAGCTATAGAATGAATTCAGATACTATAACAATTCATTATCAGTTATTTGCATATGGTTTTGACTGTATAATTATGCTCAACCTACTGTAGGTATAAGTTTTGCTTTCAATCTGTCTGTTTCATATATATTGCATCGCCACCTGTGGTTATGGACCATATAATTTGGCCTAGTCTCACCTGTCTCATAATGAGAACTTGTAATTGTCCTTGTCTCACAGGTGTGCTTCAGCATGTGGTAATGCTAGATGATCTTAATCAGGCCAAACATTATTGGATAGCAATGGAGTTTATTCTGATTGTCATGGTATGGTGACTGGTCTAAAATACACCTTCCTTTGGTTGTCATGGTGAGCTCGACAGTATACCTTGATCTGGTTGTCATGGTGAGCTCTTCAATACACCTTGCTCTGGTTGCCACGGTGAATGGTCTCCAATACACCATGCGCTGGGTGCGATGGTGGATGGTCTCCAATACACATTGATCTGGCTGTCATGGTGCGATCTACAATACAACTTGCTCTAGTTGCCATGGTGAATGGTCTCCAATACACTTAGTTCTGGTTGCCATGGTGAATGGCCTCCAACTCTGGTTTACATGGTGAATGGTCTCCAATACACTTTGCTCTGGTTGTCATGCTGAATGGTCTCCAATACAATTTGCTCTGGTTGTCATGGTGAATGGTTTCCAATACAATTTGCTCTGGTTGTCATGGTGAATGGTTTCCAATACACTTTGCTCTGGTTGCCGTGATGAATGGTATCCAATACACTTTGCTCTGTTTGTCATGGTGAATGGTCTCCAATATACTTTCCTCTGTTTGTAATGGTGAGTGGTCTCCGATACACTTTTCCCTGGTTGTCAGGGTGAATCGTCTCCAATACACTTTGCTCTGGTTGTCAGGATGAATGGTCTCCAATACACTTTACTCTGGGTATCATATAGTGAGCTCTACAATACACCTTGCTCTGGTTGTCATGGCAAGCTCTACAATACACCGTGCTCTGGTCGTCATGGTAAATGTTGCCAGTATACCTACCTGTTCTGGTTGTCATGGTGAATGGTCTCCGGTGGACCTTGTTCTGGCTGTCATAGTGATGTCTCCAATACACCTTGTTCTGGTAGTCAGAGAGACATCTTTAATGCACTTGTGCTGGTTGTCATGGTGAATGATCTCAGAGTTTTAGCCACTTTGTTCTGGTTGCTACAGTGAATGGTTTCCAATGCAGTATCGTTAGGTTGCCACTTACACCCTAGTATGGTGGTCACAGTGAATATTTATATATTGATTATGTAATTTCATATGTTACATATACAGGTGTCTTATTGTATCTCATCTATATCTCCTAATCTTTGAGCCAGACAGAAACATAGCACAATGACACTGTAATGAGAATGTGTTGGTAGCGTGTCTCCATGTTCTAAAATGACATGGCTTACCTATGACAATGGTAGGGTTAATAATCTGGTCTTTGTTCGTGGGGAAAGCTATGGCCAAGAATGGGTTAATAATGGACCCAGAGACATGCAACTTGTCTGCCACACACACCCAGCAGATGATGAGGACCAGATATGCAGAGCATAAAATACCTGCATGACCACATCAACACTCACGCTATCAAAACCTATTCGGATTGGTTCATATAGATCATTGGCTTTTCTGACAGAGGCAAACCCGAATATCTGTGAATGTTTGCGCACCATATTTTCATGCCTTTCTCAGCCAGGACAAACCATGCTTTGCTAATGTGAATTAATGCGGTACGGTAAGCTGACGTTTTAAGAATAAATAGTTTTACTAAAGTGAGTATAGTGTAAGTTCATGACACATGCATGAGATTTCCCATTAACAATGGTCTGTATATTTAGAATTTACAGACTCTGGTTATGTATATGATATAGATGATACTCCTGATGTACTTTGTTTAACTGCGATGTGTGCCAGCGTATCTTTTTCCACGTTTTCTTCGTCAACATACCCAAAATTCCACTTTATTACAAACAAGTAATTTTGGCCGGGTTTGAATTTTGCAAACATAATATGAACATGCTCATTAACACTTTAACCCTCGTATTTGTTCAAGAAAATCTAAATTTTCTCATAGAAAATATCCATTTGCGCATCCAAAAAAGACTGTTTTTGAAAATTTTAACACTGAAATGGCTTGTCGAGCCAGCCATTTCAGTGGTAAAATTGTCAAAAATAGACTTCTTGTTCTGAAAACGGACATTTCTCAAGAGCACTAGAAAGGTCATTCTTGGCTAACTTGAAAACTATCAGGAAGATAATTTAGCGTGAAATGTTAGCTGCCGTACGGAGCAATAAATTTCAATCAAACTTTTTCACATTGATTATCTATTTAGCGTAAAGAAAAGGAGCCATAATACCATTTTGGATGGCATGGGTTAAGCTGTGTGTTTTGCGTTCTTGCTAGCAAAAGGAATCTCGTCTAAATTTTTAGCTTGAAATTGATAAATGTGCACACTTAGATAAATTGTCTGTTTATTTCAAATTGTTGGATTGCCAAGCAAATTGCTTTTGCTCATTACTCATCCAAATATGCTGTTAGTTTCTTAAGAGCATGTGTTGAAAAAGTTCATAAATTGAAAATTAACACGCTTTCCTGTGCCGGCTTGGAATGGCACAAATGGTGGCCAAATTTGTGAAATTTTCTGTCTAAAATGATTGAAGTGAACAGCTGTTCTGTCAGAATCAAGTACACTGTGGATAGATAATGTATACTCACCTTTAGATTTTCAACTTCACTCAACTCTTCACTGGTTATTTTGAAGCTTTCAGTGCCTCACCTTTCAATCTTTCACACTTGTCTAATGTCTAAAATTAGATCTTACGGCCATCATTCGTTATAAATTATTTTTACATTTGCGGAGTTGTAGGGGAATTTCTAGGTTTCATCGGTTTTTGGTAAACATTAATTATCTTATTCATTGCAGCACCTGGTGCTTTAAAATATTTGGTGAATTGGTCAGTGAATTTCTAATGTCCATTTGAAAAATGAGGTTACTGAAAGCTATTACTGTCTTAGACATGATTTGTTGACAGATTACAGCAACACTATTTTCAAAATAACAGCAGTTAATTAATATGCAAACTTTTAAGAACTGAATATTCAAGGCTCATAATTGTACATTTGTTACAGTAAGCTCAGAAATAACTGATAATATTTCTAAAACAAAATAAAATGTCCTGTTGAATATTTTGAACATAATTAATCCAATGGACCTTTCCAGTTTATCCATCAATCATATGACATCATAACCAACTACGGGACGTATAAGATGATGTCATAATCAATGACATCATGGATGACGTAAATAAGTTTGTCCCGAACGCTTAATTGATGACGGACTAAGCATTGTTGTATGGGTTCTATGTCAACTACGTAATAAACATTCTGTTGAATATTTTGAAACTAATTTGACTGGGTGCTGGGTCACCCAGTCAAATTTGTTTCAAAGTATTCAACATCTTACCCGTATAGTTTTCATGAAATTGATAGTCATGGAGTTATGGGATCGATCAATCCCAACACGGGCGACGCGTGGGTGGAGCTTAGCTGAAGATGGGTGCAGCATAGCTAAAAGTGGATTCCTCCATTATGTTCAAAATATTCAACAGAACATACCTGGCATTGTGTTCAAAATTGTACTAACTAACATGTTTCTGTCTTTATTTATAATGTGTCCATTAAAAATAGAATATTGTCATATTGCCTTGCATTGCTGTATTGAAGTGTGTGTAAACCCAGACGAAACTTAAACCATGATGAAGTAGTCGTAGTCGTGTATTAACATTTCACCTCATTAGGGGCTAAGCAAATTTCAACCAAACCTGTCTAGAAGAACATTGATGGTGTCAATAAGGCATTTGGAATTCTATACAGAAATTTGATTTGTCATTAGAGGGATCCATTTCTAGCTATGCCCCGCCCATTTCCGGCTATGCTCCACCCACATTTGTGCGTGTGTTGGGATCAATTTATATATATGTTGAACCATGAATTCCCAGAATCCCAATTTTAAAGTAAATCTATATGGTTAAGCTATTTGAATACAAGTATTGTGAAACTAATTTGACCTGACTGCCTCTGAGTTAAATAAATTAGTTTCAAAATATTCAACAGAATGTTTATTAAATTGTAAACAAATACATACAATTTGTACACTTGACAGACTTTTCAAGCCACATGATGAGGTTAGAATACATTATTATGATTCTGATGTTAGCTTACATGTGACGTAACTGATTATGACATCATATACTTGAGTGACAGATCAGATCCCTCCATTTTAAGCATATACATGATTGATCAATCCTTCCAGCAGCCATCTTGAATTTGAAAAAGAATTTCGGAAATATGTAAAAACATGACCCAATTTTAAACAAACTTGGCTGGAAGAACACAACTGCACACTGTCTTCGATACAGGGGAGGATGCTTACAGGATTACCACCAAATACTACAAGACAAGCATGAGTATAATATGTCAATCAAGCGGATACTACAAGCTATGATAAACATGAGAATGTCAGTTCATCAGATACAATACAGCTCATACGTGTTGGTTAGTAAGAAAATGTTCTGTTGAGTATTTTGGACATAATTTGATTGGAAGCCATTGCTGCCTTAGGCAGCAATGTCTTCCAATCAGATTATGTCCAAAATATTCAATACTACTCGTATGTTTTTATTTTGGTTTAGAAACATTTCTGAGATGCACTGCGCTGCAAGACAAACATGAGTATGACAACCAACCAAATACTACAAGACATTTAAAAACATTAAGTAGTACTAACTTGGTTTTTATCAGCGCCTAGCACACGTCGCTAGATGCATGGGTGTAATGCAAGCATAGAGTGCTTCTTATCGTCGTCGTTGTTAAGAAATTTTTTAATAACTGGTTCTACTGGAGTGATATCCCCCAGACTTGAATGGAAGCTTACCCATGGGGTCTTGAGCACAATAATATGCTAATTTTGGGTTCAAAAACTAAAACTCAGCACCAACAATATTCAGCACCATTGGTTCTCAAAATGGACAATTGATGTATTTTTAAATAACTCTGGTTCTAGTGGAGTGATCGTCAGCAAACTTGGGTGAAAATCTGCATATCGGGTCCCAAGGAGGTGTGCCAATGTTGGTGTCAAAAGCTAAAAGACCAACAACAGCTTTCAGTACCATTGCTTTCAAAATGACCGCTTTACACATTTTTCAATAACTGGTTTTACTGTAGCGATCTTCGTTAACCTTGGGTGGATGCATATCCGTTGGGCCCCAAAGACAGTGTACCAATTTTGTGATAAAAAGCTAAAGCGCAACAGCTTTTTTTTTTTTGACAACATTATTTCCAAAATAAACACTTCTGACATCATGTACATCAGTCCGATTGAAACATTTATCAATGATTGGACAGATTTGTCGTTTTAACGAGTTTTTGCACATACATGTAATTGAACTTCAGCAAGTTTGACCTAATGAGGCATATTTATCTGTGAAAGCGTCGTTAAAATAAACTAAGTTAGGCTTAAAAGGTGCTGCCTTTGAATCATGTTTTTATTGTCTATATACACACCTACCTGTCTATAGTACAAGACAAGTATGAGTTTGTCAATCCACCGATAGTGTAAGATACATAACAGACAGTTCTAAGTGTATGTTGTGTTGCGAGGTGATGTGGGGGTCAAGGGTGTGTCCAATGTGATGATGCAAACGTCAGCTCAATATCAAACAGTATACTGTTTTTCTCATTCTATGCAATTTTATAGGCATTAAATTGTGCTTAGTTGTTTATCTGTAGCTATTGAATCTGTAGTGCCTATAGTTGTTAATAGTGGCATTGTTATCGGTTTGATAAATGCCAGTGAACTTCATTGTCCGCATTCATGAGTGAAGCATATGAACAGTTAGCACATCAGATCTCATCTCTGCACAGAGAGAACTCACGCTGTCAGCTGGTGATATTGTTTTCAAACCCTCGCTACATGATTCGTTTCAAATCCATCCCGGCACAATTAAATTAGCGTATATCCTGTTAGCTAGTACAAAGAGAGCGGCAATGGAAATTTTTGCCCGCTCTAACCATATTGCTTTTGAAGCGTACATTTCTCGATTACAATATATTCGTCTACTCTGAATGCCCCTTTGGGGGTAGTTTTCATATATCGGAAAGTTCCCGTTCAGTAAACTCTATTTTCCAAATTTCTAGTTCGTGTCCAGACAATAGTCTGTCTGATAACTGCTTTGGAATAGGACATTTTAATTTCCTCTCCAAAGTAATTGAATTGACTGAAGTTCGGCTGATATAATTACAAAGAAAACATAACAGTCTTTCATCTTTCAAATTATCTCGAACACTCCCGTCTGCGGCATTTTGTTTCTAAGTATATTAGATTGCTGTCTAGAAGCTTAATAGCATTTTTATTTAAATCATATAACGTCGAAACAATCACTAATAAGATTGCAATATATGATTATTCTTTTTTGTCAAAATTCAATTACCTTCCATTTAAGGTCTGTAGAATTATTCCATAAAGCAGTCTGAGTGGTGCTTTGGCTGGTGCACTGGCATAAGAAGGGGGTAGCGCTTTGTAGGGGCTCGAATGATAGCAATGATCATAATAGAGTGCTCCATTTCTGGCTATGCCCCGCCCATTTGTAGCTAAGCGACACCCACCTTTTTTTACCTATGTTTAAATTGATTTGATACTTTGAAATCTGAATTCCCAGAATCTAAAATTACAGGTAACGATACAGGTAAGCTTTTGAATATTTTGAAACTAATTTGACTGTTATCTGTTGCTGTCTATGATGGTGGCAACAGTTCCCAGTCAAATTAGTTTCAAAATGTTCAACAGAAGGTTGATTAAATTGTAAATTCACCAATGTCATGCAATTTCTAGGTATTCGTTACAGAGTTACATCATTTTGAATGTGACTTAATTGATTATGACGTCAGGTACTTGAGTGACAGATGGGATCCCTCCGTCATATGATCTGTAATAAGAATCCATTAGCACAAAGAGTGAAACATATATAACACCATCCTCAGCTTATTTTAATGATTCAGAGTCATGGTGCATTTGTAGCCACTTACATGTGAGCATGCATGTGTGCGTGCATTGTGCATGTGTGTGTGTGCGTGCATTGTGCATGCATGCATTGTGCACTTAAACATGAATTTTTTAACCCTCACATTTGTTCAAGAAAGTGTCAGTTGTTTCATAGAAAATGTCAATTTACAGACCAAGAGAAGACTATTTTTAAAAATTTTAGCCAGTAATTGCAGTGGTAAATTAAAAAAATTAGTCATATCTTGGTCTGTAAATTGACATTCCTCAAGATCACTGAAGAAGTCATTTTTGGCCAAATTGAGTGATTAAATTGGGTCTAACATAATATTTTTCTATGTTGTAATTTAGATAATTTCGCCTGTGTGGTCATAATTCTGTGTGATATGTGTACATGTTTTAAAGGTATATCACTGACTCAAAAGGGGGACTGGTCACCTAATATCAAACTAGAATGTGCAGTCAATGGCATGCCCTCGCAAATACCCACATATTCGCCAGCTTTGACATTCTGCTCTACCGCCCCACCCCACCCCACCCCACCCCACCCCACCCCAACTACGGGGTGGAGCCTAATATAAACATTGTCTCACAATCCGCAATCATAAGGCTTAACTCAAAATACCAATTTTGGTTGAATTCCGCTGAACTTTGACTTTTTGCACACACGCACACGCACATGCACACACATGCACACACACACACACATGCACACACACACACACACACACACACACACACACACACACACACACACACGCATGCACTCATTCACTCACGCACGCACCCACGCACACAGACACACATGCCCACCCCATGTGGTTAAAGCCTAATGAAATTGTCGTCTTCCAGTCTCCAATCATATGGCTAACTCCCATAACAAATTTGATTGAATTCCACCAAATGGCTTCAGAGGAAAATGCTAGATGACTAGATAGACAGATAGTGCAGATGGATGAAGGCGATTGCAGTATATATCCCTCCATTTTTATACACTGGCAAAAAATTTGGCGGGGTATTATGTAATACCACCGTCCGTCCGGGTGGGTGGGCGGGCGGGCGGGCGTGCAGGCGGCAGAGTGGTTTCCGGATGATAGCTCTGTTACCATTTGTTGGATCGCATTGAAACTTCATATGGTGGTTGGACTTGGTCTTGGGAAGAAACCTATCGAAATCGACGATGATCCAAAATCCAAGATGGCCGCCAGCCACCGGTGGCCGTCTTGAAAATTGGTTTCCGGATGATAACTCCGTTACTGTTTGGCGGATCGCATTGAAACTTCATAGGGTGGTTGGACTAGGTCTTGGGAAGAAACCTATCGAAATCGACGATGTTCCGAAATCCAAGATGGCCACCAGCCACCAGCGGTCATCTTGAAAATTGGTTTCCGGATGATAACTCTGTTACCGTTTATCGCATCGCTTTGAAACTTCATAGAGCGCGTGGACTAGGTCTGCGGAAGAAACCTCTCGAAATCGACAATGATCCAAAATCCAAGATGGCCGCCAGCCAACGGTGGCCATCTTGAAAATTGGTTTCCAAATGATAACTCTGTTATCGTTTATCAGATCGCTTTTAAACTTCATCGGGTGGTTTGACTACCTCTGGTGAAGAAACCTATCTAGATTGACAATGATCCAAAGTCCAAGATGGCCACCAGCCACCGGTGGCCATCTTGAAAATCGGTTTCCGGATGATAACTCCATTACCATTTATTGGATCGCTTTGAAACTTGGTAGAGTGGTTGGACTAGGTTAGGGGAAGAAACTTATCGAAATCGACACTGATCCAAAATCCAAGAAGGCCTCCAGCCACGGGCTGCCATCTTGAAAGTTGGTTTCTGGATTATATCTCCGTTGACATTTATCGGATCACTTTCTAGGGTCGTTGGAATATGTCTGGTGACGAAACCTATCGAAATTTACGATAATCCAAAATCTAATATGGCCGCTAGTCAGCGGCAGCCATCTTGAAAATTGGTTTCCGAACGATACCTCCTTGACCATTTAGCTGATCGCTTTGACACTTAATAAGTTTTACTGGTCTGATGTGTCTGAGGAAGAAATAAATATTTTCTGAAAGCTGTCATTTATTAGTTTGTCATAATGGCGGGGTATTATGCGCCGTTTGTGGAGCTCTTGTTTAAAAACGTTTTGGGAGATTAAAACCTATGGGCTGTAATATTTAGACTCACCTATGGTCAACAAACTTGGGTAGTCCCCTGGTGCCTCTTATAAAGGTCTTATGTGTATCAAAGATGATCACAATCTAAGTGGGTTAATGCTTTGTAATGCTTTGTGATGCCACTAACCACTGAAGCATTTAGTAGTTACTGTTCATCCCAAAAACCTCTTGTCTACTACATTTGGGGCTGTTAACTTTCCTGAAATTAACCCTTTAATGATCAAGCCAGCCAAAACCGGCCTCTGTTATTCTCTTGTGGAATGTCCATTTCCAGGCCAAGAGAATACTGTTTGAAAATTTACCGAGCTAGTCATTCCAGTAATAAATGTAAAAAAATTGTAGTTCTCTTGGCCTGGAAATGGACAATCAATAGGCTGATATTTAAATTTTCAAATTTGACCATTAAAGGGTTAACCCATTGTTGGGGTAAATTTAGAAATGTGGCTATGTGCCAATGTAGTGGGCACTGGATTTTAGGACAGACTGTAGTATCATATTGCAAAATAATCTCAAGCTTTCTGTAAGTTCTGCTTGAAAGATATATGTGGTTGATAGCGCTAATAACCCTTTCAACACTGAATTCACAGAATCTCGATCTCAAGGGAGCTGATATAGGTAAGCTGTATTATTTAGAAAATAATTTGACAGGGATCTGTTGCTGCCATAGGTAGTAAGTCACTTCGAGTCAAATTAGTTTCGAAATAATCAACAGAATATTAATTAACCCTTTAATAGTCCAATTTGGTCAAGAAAATTTACATATCTGCCTATTGAATGTCCATTTACAGACTAAGAGAATACAATTTTTGAAAATTTATCACTGGAATAACTGGCTCGGTTATTGAGCCTGACTGGATAATTTTCAAAAATTGTATTCTCTTGGCCTGTAAATGGACATTCCATAAGACCATAACAGAGGCCTGTTTTGGCTGGCTTGACCATTAAAGGGTTAAATTGTAACTGAGTTTTTGAATCTGGCCTTTCACATTCAAAGGGTTAAATGTGGAATGACTGACTTGTACCTTTAAGGAGTGACAGTTCAGATGATGGATGCATTACAAACTGAAATGACTAAAATGGCATTAAAATAATTGCTTATAATCAATATCAGCCTCCTCATCCTCCAGCATCCCTCATATATCTACCCAGAATTCCATGTCCCTGGCTGATAATATATCAAATTACTCATTTTATGTGTTAATAGGTCCATCGAAACCAACCCTGGACAATGGAAAAGTATGTACGCTGGTACAAATAAAGGCAGCAGAGTAAATCCTTTGTTCGAAAAAAAATTAATCATAATAGTTGTCTTTCCGTTACGTTGTCTACCACGGCAGGTATTTCCCCAGAAAATAGAGAAAAAGCAATAACGGAAGCCGGATACTGTAGATATTGGTGATTGAAGTATGCTTTTCATATGATATTAAAATCATTAAAAATCTGTTAACCGCCATTGTGGTCAACATCGATACATTCTGTTCTGTATATCTTAGATCAATCATCTTCACGGCATCTTTTTGTGAAATTAGTGTAATCGTTACCATGCTAGCAACTTTGAATCAGAGTGTTTTTAAAACATTCACCACGATCCATGATTAACTCCCTTTATTTCTGTTTTCCGGGAATTCGCGATCAATATAGTTAAACTGTATGAGTGGACAAGGGGCTCAATGACAAGAAAATGAGATTTTTTTTCTCTGAGCGTCTTGTTTGAAAATTCAGTTTTGTTTATTCTGCAAGGGCGGCTGACTAGGCAGTACCCGGTTACTGGCGGCTATCGATTAAAGCATTGTTTCAGCATGCAATCAATACACACTGCTGTACAAGGCACAAACATTAAAAATTCCACCTTATAAACTATTGTGATATGGCTGTTGCCTGGACGGCTGGACGCGACAGCGGCCAATCTCATGGTGTCAAAACTGGACCCATGCTCACTTCACTTAATGCGCGACTAAACTATTGATTATCAGCGCGTATTGCATTGGCATGCCTATATATGCAAATTCCATGGCTTTGATCTTTGTTGATATGCTGAACTGATTCAGATAACAATGTGCTGATTGTTACGTCACGATGACGGCAATATGTAATTCTGAGTCAGAAATCTGACATAACAACATTGACAGATATTCATGGATTCAAGACTATTGTTGCAATTAACCCCGGACCATTACAGAAAAAAATAAATTATTTCTGATATATATTCTGTTGAGTATATTGAAACTAATTTGAATTTGACTAAACTCTTGTTGCGTAGGCTAGGCAGCAACAGTTTCCAGTCAAATTAGTTTCAAAGTATTCAACAGCTTTCCTGTATTCAGTTGTCCTGAAATTGAGGCACTGGACTTTCAAGAGTCCAACATCAGGAATGGGTCAGAGCTTGTGGACGATCTACAGATTACAGCAGTTCATTGTGAAAATGTTGCTGAAATGGCAATGGCTTTCAGAAACGATGTTTTCAAAATGAACATGCATTTTAACATGTACAGTGTTTCTGATAAATGCAAATTTACAATCAAGCAGTATAAAAATTGGCCATTTAATTGTCAAGACAGCCAAAGCCGGCCTCGGCAGTGGTCTTGAGGAATGTCTAAAAAGGTTGTGTGCAGATCAAGAGAATACTTTTTTAAGGACTTACCTCTAGAATACTTGGCTTGATAACCCATCCAGTCATTCCAGTGGTAAATTTAAAAAACAGTTCTCTTGGCCTGCAAATGGATTTTTACTACATGTAAGTATCGATGCCAATTTTCTTGACCAATCTCAACCATTAAAGGCTAGATAAGAAGTTGCAGGTCAAGTTATGGTCAAAGCACAGACATTTCCTAACAAGCCTCGAGGCTTTCTAGCTCAGATAATGATCTAGTCTACCTTGTGCCAAGTTTGCCTACAGATATAGTCTTATGGTATGATTTGAAAGTTAAGTACCATTCCTCATCTGGTTTTGGTGAGAATCTGATAGACAAGGTATGTGTGATGTGATTAATATTGGGGGAAGTGTCAGGTGGATGGCTGTGGTTTGATGGCTTTATATCTATTATTATCCACCATAGTCCATATGCCCATTTAACTGTCTCCTGTGGAATCTAGACAAAATAACTGCTTGACTTGACTGTACTCAAACTTGGTTGACTGATGAAGCTTTGGGTGAATGTGTGATGGGTTGGAAACCAGCGCATAGTGCCGTATTGTTGTAGTTAGTGAACATCAAAGTGGCATTTATTCAGTCTAACTAACGTCCCATAATTCATTGAACTTGACTGGAGACTGAATAGGTTATCGCTTCAAAGCTGTGTCATCTGTGGTCATCAAACATCGCTAGCCATTGTTACATTCCAATGTTGTATATCTATAGCTTGAATGTCATTTGTCAGAGTACAAGACATTAGGAGTCACATCATTGTTGTATTGATTGACTGGCCTCCTAGAGAATGAGCACCATGGGTTCTCATGAAGAACTAGTCTCGCCATGAAGTTTAACGTTTGTTAAATACAGATGACTTAAATGAGATATTGACTTTCCAATATTTGCAATACTTTATATTTGCTAGTGTCTCTCCCATGTCTGGATTATGACCTGAAGCTAATGAACTTAGGATGAATATATTATGATTGTGAACACTTTTAGCGTTCGTCATTAATGGTTTTCAGTCCTGAAACTGGATTCACGGCTCTAAAATTCCCATGAAATTCAAGATGCACATATGTGATACTTTATCTTTTGATAATGCTATGCTACTATGGCAGCTCTGCAACTTATGAGGCTCTGACGAAGAAAATTAATTAGTGTCAGCCCAAACACTTGCATGCGAGCCACACATCTTCATCTCAAACTCAGCATTTTACAAACTGTGTAAAAATGGTGTAAAAGCCTGTGAGGGTAGCGCAACAGCGATTGTTATTGTGTGTACAGCTTCTTCAAATGCGAGATAATATGCCTACTCAGAAAGCATTAGTTCCCAGTACTAGGTGCCAGCAAGTATCGACATGAAGAGGATGCCATAATACCACCTTGTTTGGTGTTTTGTGATCAGACCTAAAAAGTAATCTGTGGCCACAGTAATATGAAAACGAATCTAAAAGACATTATGATTATCATCATCATCGTCATCATCATCATCATCATCATCATCATCATCATCATCATCAATGTCAGCATATTTAATTGATGGTTGTGTCCGTAGTTTCCACGCCATTCGCTAGCATCTATTCTCTATTTTATACTGATTACATCTTTTATTACACTAAGATTTGTCGGTGTATTTAGTTATTGTTATAATGTATGATTACTGTATTCTGTGGCTGTAGTAGTAGAGACATCCTACAGCTGCAATCAGTCCTTCATCACTTTTACCATACAGCTGCAATCAGTCCTGTTTTATTTTTACCCACTGTGTCTTGTCCTCAGCCAAAATCTTCAGCTTCCTCAGTTCCGTTCTTGATTTGACTACCTATTCCTGCTTTCTTGAGGTCATTGTAGCACGCTTAACAGAATTGTGCAATAATGTCCTCTCTTGGCTTTGTATTTTGCTGGCTCCCAGCAGCGATGTGTTACACGTCTTGTATAGTGTACCATTGGAAATTTTGCTGTCTGGCCATCAGTGTCTAATGATGATGCGTAGTGGTTTGCGGTGGCAGGCATCAAGTTCGTCAAGAGGTGCCTTTGGAGCTACCTAAGTTACAGTTATGCAGCATCACGGATACGCAGGTAGCATTGTATAAATGTAGTCTTTTTGTCAAGGGCATCTTTGATCTACGAATCCATAGCTTCCAGAAGGACTGGAAAGCTATGCTCCCCATGACGCAGCGAGCAACAATGTCAGCAGTACTACAAAGCAGTGAGTCCAGGATTTTACTTTTCCTCCATGGTTCAACACCACAAGGTTGATCGTCATTTTCTTTAGTTTCATGCTTTGTAGATAGGTATATGTACCTGAACTCTGTTTTGGATTCATTCATAAAGAGGTTCTCAATCTGTTGCTTGCTTACAGCTATTGGGAGAAGTTCATCGAGGGTTGTTTTTATCATCATCTATGAAGTCCACATCGTCGGCATACTCCATCTCTAGCGGCATGTCCAGTATGGACACACGGGGGGTGGGGGATGGGGGTGGGTGGGTGGGTGGGCGGGTTTGGTCTGTGGAATTTTTCCGCATGGATTTCAATGCAGCAACAAGGTAAGAGTTGAAAGCACAGAGGGTAGACCATCTCTCTGTGGGGAGCCGTTTGATGTCTGAAACTCTCCGGACTTGACTGACTTGACTCGTACTCTCAGTTTGGTGTCTGCAAGTAGTAGTCTCATTAGCCGTAGCTCATCTTCATTGCAACTGAGCTGGTGTAGTACATCTAGGATCTTTGGGTGTTTAATTGTGTTGAAGGCGCTTGATATGTCAATGCCCATTTTATAGAGATCCAAGTACTTGGGCATGACTACTGACACCAACATGCATTGAGCCCATAGAGTGTCTGTGCAGCTACATCCACATTTAAAGCCACTGGGACATGATCTGTGAAGTCATCGATCTTGTCTCGAATGCAGCATAGAGTAACATTGGATAGGATTTTCCATATGCTGTTGAGGAGCACAATGGGCCGCAGATGTGGGGGGTGGGTGGGTTGTTCAGGTGGCTTCTTGGGCTTGGGTAACTCGATAAGGATGCTTGGCCTACAGCATCGATGGGAAGGTGGTGCATTAAAGCTGAATAGATTAGGTGCGTGATCAATTTTGAGATGATGTCAGTTGTGTATTTGAATAGTTCATTGCTCATGCCATCAGGTCTGGATGCACGTCCATTTTTCAGGGCCGAGTGCCTTCTCAACTTCTGCTGTTTTAATTGGTGTTAGTAATGGCCTGGGGTCTAGTGAGAATGGGCTGATCATTGTGGTTAGCGAACTGTTCCTTGAACCATTCTCAAATTGCCTCAGCTTTGCCCTGGTTGTTATAATGTTCTTATTAGTGTATATCATGGCTAACAGAGGTAAACCTGATCCAATATTTACACCATGTATCCAGCTTCGATAGCTATATTGTTGTATGACCAGAAAATGCTTTAGTGTTACTAATCAGTGTGAATTTTACCAACCTAATCCCTCCCATTTTAGATGGCGGATTCTGTAAGATTAACGTTCCTTATACAGGATACTGTTCTCCTTGCATTCAGGGGCATGTGGGACAAATTTAGTTCTGCATGTTGTACACATGGCTTCTTCAGTCTTTTCCATGTGAAGGCATGGTCGTATTTATTTGCACATACTTCTTGCCAGAGTTAATCTCAGCGTGTTTTTTCAGATTCTTGTGTGTTGTGAGCTTGTCATGATCTGTTGATGGAGTTTCATCCGGTGTCAGGTTTGGTTCATTTCCTGCTGCTTAGAACTGCAGAATCGATGACCAAATTGTGGAGCAGTCATGGTATTTGTGGACACAACTGGAAAACTGTGGTGATATCCATGTCCTAACGTCTTCCTTCTTCCTGTTGAATTGTATTGCATTGCCTCATGTGCTTGTTCAAAAATGTATTCAAAGTTTAAATCTTGAGAAAGAACAGTTACACGGACACTGAGCAGAGCTTAAAATCGTGTAAAGCATGCTAGTTCCCTTGTGGGAGCCTGATTATATTATAGGCCAGCTGGGCCTATGGAGTTGCTACAACATATATGTGGTTGCCTGGATAGGATTCATTCATTCTATTGCTAAGTTTAAGAAATATTATTTTGTCGTGCAAATGGTCATTCACTACGCAAAAATATCAAATTTCTTGATTCATCTCGACTATTTAGGGTTTACATAAGCTCCTTCATCAGGTCAGCTAATGTCTTCTACTTCTATATCTAATTATTATCACTTTATTTTCCACTACAAACAAAATTTCTAGAAAATTGTGTAATGACGTGTGTAAGCAAAGAATCTATGATAAGGCCCAATAACCAGGGGGTAAAGTTGGAAAGTCGGCAGAGCACGCAAATTATAAGGCAGACTAATAAACCATGACATACATCTACCTATACTAGTTAATAATAAAGGTGTCTTATTTTTCTTGCAGAGATCAAAAGATAGAGCAGATCTTCTTGCCATTAGTGATCTACACGATGAGTCCGACTCCGACTTGGATCTTAAAAGGTCTCTCAAACCAATCAGTGGTTACATAAAGGTACGCAGCGACATGCTGGAGCAGATGTTCCACAGTGTACGTGGACCCAGTCTCCAACGGACACTTCCGGATATTCTCAAGGTGAGACATTAGACAGGTTTTTAAATTACATTTACTCATCATGAGGTTCCAAGAGCAGTGTTGAACAGGTAAATGTCTAAAAAGGTAAATGTACCATTACACATTAGTGTGTTAGTATTTAGCATTGTCAATGCATCTAAACTCAGCGATCATGCGGAATAAGTCTAGAATCTACCATTGTCAATACATCTAAATTCAGCAATCATGGGAATGAGGTTAGAATCTACCATTATCAATACATCCAAACTCGGCAATCATGCAGAATAAGTCTAGAATCTACCATTATCAATACATCTAAACTCAGCAATCATTCTGAATAAGGTTAGAATCTACCATTGTCAATACATCTAAACTCAGCAATCATGCTGAATAAGGTTAGAATTTACCATTGTCAATACATCTAAACTCCCCAATCATGGGAATGAGGTTAGAATCTACCATTGTCAATACATCTAACCTCAGCAATAATTCTGAATAAGGTTAGAATCTACCATTGTCAATACATCTAAAGTCAGCAATCATGCGGAAAAAGTCTAGAATCTACCATTATCAATACATCCCCAATCATGCTGAATAAGGTTAAAATCTACCATTGTCAATACATCTAAACTCAGCAATCATGTTGAATAAGGTTAGAATCTACCATTGTCAATACATCTAAACTCAGCAATCATGCTGAATAAGTTTAGAATCTACCATTGTTAATACATCTAAACTCAGCAATGATGCAGAATAAGGTTAGAATCTACCAGTGTCAATCCATCTAAACTCAGCAAACATGCGGAATATGGTTAGAATTTACCATTATCAATACATCTAAACTCGGCAATCATGCAGAATAAGGTTAGAATCTACTATTGTCAATACTTCTAAACTCAGCAATCATGCGGGTAAGGTTAGAATCTACCATTGTAAATACATCTAAACTCATGAAGCATGCGGAATAAGATTAGAATTTACCATTATCAATACATCTAAACCCAGCAATCATGCGGAGTAAGGGTAGAATCTACCATTGTCAATACATCTAAACTCAGCAATCATGCGGAATAATGTTAGAATCTACCATTATCAATACATCTAAACTCAGCAAACATGCAGAATAAGGTTATACTCTAAAATTATCAATACATCTAAACTCAGCAATCATGCAGAATAAGGTTAGAATCTACCATTATCAATACATCTAAACTCAGCAATCATGCAGAATAAGGTTAGAATCTACCATTATCAATACATCTAAACTCAGCAATCATGCAGAATAAGGTTAGAATCTACCATTATCAATACATCTAAACTCAGCAATCATGCAGAATAAGGTTAGAATCTACCATTATCAATACATCTAAATTTAGCAAACATGCGGAATAAGGTTAGAATCTACCATTTTCAATACATGTAAACTCAGCAATCATGCAGAATAAGGTTAGAATTTACCATTATCAATACATCTAAACTCAGCAATCATGCTGAATAAGGTTAGAATCTACCATCATCAATACTTCTGAGCTCAGCAATCATGCAGAATAAGGTTAGAATCTACCATTATCAATACATCTAAACTCAGCAATCATGCGGAATAAGGTTAGAATTTACCATTGTCAGTACATCTAAACTCAGCAATCATGCAGAATAAGCTTAGAATCTACCATTGTCAATACATCTAAACTCAGCAATCATGTGGAGTAAGGTTAGAATCTACCATTTTCAATACATCTAAACTCATCAATCATGCTGAATAAGGTTAGAATCTACTATTGTCAATACATCTAAACTCAGCAATCATGCAGAATAAAGTACCTATCATTGTCAATACATTTAAACTCCCCAATCAGAATTCTTAGAACAAACCATTTAGGAAACATCAATCTCAGACATAACTGACAACAACCAAACACAACACGTTGTCATTCATCTCCCGAAGGACCACGTTACTACAGACGAGGAAACAGAATTATTCCAATGTGTATTCGTTGAAACGGCATACATCTCGGATACCGTTTACTTTGCGGTACCAGGGAGACAGACAGAACTGAAATATTACGTCGACCGGTGCACTGACCCATAAAGGTAAGACATAACTGTCTTCAGTCATTCTCAAATTTTTGTGATTAACCTTATCCAAAAATGTCAATTGAGAATGGTTCTCTGATGAGTAAAACTAAACAAAGTACGAAACACTATAAATCTGAATCATATGACCGATCCATGCCACTTTCATAACTTCTGAAAAGGCAATGTCCAACTAAAAAACGCTTTGTTACGCGCATGTGCTATAAATGTCTAAAATTGACACACACAAAAATCCGCAAATAAGTAAAAAAACAACTATCAACAAACAACAAAAATGAATTAAAACCAAAAAATAATTGATAAAAATCAAAATAACCAAAACTGAACGTCATACACATTTGACGGTTACAAAAAAACAAATTCCTGGTTACACCCAACCAACAAAAAAACAAATCAATGGTTACAAAATAATCCGGTTACACTTTCGCTGCTCAGGAAAACTTTTCCGGTTACACAAAACCGATTTTGACGGTTACACATACCGTAATTTCTCGACTAAAGGCTGCCCTCGAATATAGGACGCTGTCCCAAATTTGACCAAAATCCGCCCAAAAAACTTGTATTCACGTATAAGACGCTGTTAAATTTAGAAAAAACGACCTTTAAAAAATCGAAAATTGGTATAAAAAATAACCATCACTCAGCGCTTTGTTTAATGCATGACTAAAAATTATCATGGTGGAAGAGAAATTATTAAATAGGAACGCCTAAATATCGTGTATCTTCAATAAAGATTGTTTATTACATCAAAATCAATCTAATTTTGGCATAAAATGTCTCCTTGAAAACATAGAAATTGCGTGATAGAAACAGATTGTAATGGCTCTTTTGCATTTCGAGGCGCTGTGTGATCTTATGCGCTAACAGGAGTTGGTTATCTGGCTCTTTTGTGATTGGAGGCGCTGTGTAATCTTATGCGCTAACGGGAGTTGATTATAAAACGGGTATGGGAATATTCAGATGGTCACTAGTTGTAATGACTCTTGCGTTTGGAGGCGCTGTGTGATTTTATGCGCTAACGGGAGTTGGTTATCTGGCTCGTTTGTGATTGGAGGCGCTGTGTAATCTTATGCGCTAATGGGAGTTGGTTATCAAACGGGTACGGGAACATTCAGTTCCTATCACGCAATGAGGATATATAGCAATTTCTGAGTCCAGAATATTTAGATCCTAGTACTCGCTCTAATTAGAATAAAGATCTTTTGCGATTGGAGGCGAATCACGTGATTTATACATGTATCTTTTCTCGACGCCATTTTATGTCAAATTCTTGATTAATTTTGATGTAATAAGTGATATGTATTAAAGAATAAGCAATATTTAGGCGCCCCAATTTAATAATTTTGCTTCCGCTTGGTGTTTTTGGAGTATACATTAAACATAGTCGTCAGGCGGCGCGAATTGTCTAGGGTAACATTTAGTTCAATTTCCGTGGTATAATCTGTGACTTTTTAAGAAAAATTTTGACCCAAAAATGTGCAGAAGGAATGTTCTCGATTATAGAACGCACCCCCCTTTCTAGTACATGTATTTTGACAAAAAGACTGCGTCCTTTAGTCAAATTATAACAGTAACCAACAAACATTTTAACGGTTATGCCATTAAAAATTGACGGTTACACGGCGACCATTAATGGTTACAAGAACAATCAAAACGGTTACAACCGGTTACAGCCTGGTTACAACCGGGTACATGTAACCGTCAATTTCACCAACAGGGTCACGTGTAGAGCTTTCGTAACCGGCCAGAAAAACTATAAAAGCAGCTGCAGAACACTACACTGACATTCAGATTTGGATACATATTGTATCAGCGTCACTTAACAAGTTGACCAGACCAGTTGAATTGAATTCATTTTTGCTGAGGGTCAGCAACTAGGCGTACATTATCTAGTACTTGACTATCACACTGATGTCAGACAAATTCTATGGCCGACTCAGATTCCTTGATCTCATGTAAATCCAGTGACATGCTCGTCAATCTGATGAGCAGTCACGCAATTGATGAGGAGCCGGGCAGTCACCAACGGAGGAAGAAGGTGCGCCACAGTGACGACACTGAGGAAGTGATCACCACAGTCACCACCGCCAACAATCCAAAGAAGAAACCAGACATCCCGAGTGAATTACTAAATACATACCGCCAGTGGCGCAATGCCGCCTGTAAATTAGTCAACATCCAATTGCAGATGGAACAAGAGCTCCGCAAACGGCGCATAATACCCCGCCATGATGACAAACTAATAAATGACAGCTATCAGAAAATATTTATTTCTTCCTCAGACCAGTAATCCTTATTAAGTGTCAAAGTAATCCGCTAAACAGTCAAGGGGGTATCATCCGGAAACCAGTTTTCAAGATGGCTGCCGCTGACTGGTGGCCATATTGGATTTCGGATTATTGTAACTTTCGATAGGTTTCCTCACCAGACATATTCCACCGACCCGAGGAAGTGATCCGATAAATGGTAACGGAGATATCATCCAGAAACCAACTTTCAAGATGGCAGCCCATGGCTTGCGGCCATCTTGGATTTTGGATCAGTGTCGATTTCGATAAGTTTCTTCCTCAACCTAGTCCAACCACTCTATGAAGTTTCAAAGCGATCCGATAAACGGTAACAGAGTTATCATCCTGAAACCAATTTTCAAGATGGCCTCCGGTGGCTGGTGGCCATCTTGGATTTCAGATCATTGTCAATCTAGATAGGTTTCTTCATCAGACGTAGTTGAACCACATGATGAAGTTTAAAAGCGGTCCGATAAACGATACCGGAGTTATCATCTGGAAACCAATTTTCAAGATGGCCACCAGTGGCTGGCAGCCATTTTGGATTTTGGATCATTGTCGATTTCGATAGGCTTCTTCTGCAGACCTAGTCCAACCACTCTATGAAGTTTCAAAGTGATGCGATAAATGGTAACAGAGTTATCATCCGGAAACCAATTTTCAAGATGGCCACCAGTGGCTGGCAGCCATCTTGGATTTCGAATCATTGTCAATTTAGATGGGTTTCTTCCGACCTAGGCTAACAACTCCATGGAGTTTCAAAGCGATCCGATGAACGGTAACAGAGTTATCATCCAGAAACCAATTTTCAAAATGGATGCCGTTAGCTGGCGGCCATCTTGGATTTCGGATCATCGTCGATTTCGATAGGTTTCTTGCCCAGACGTAGTCCAATTACCCTATGAAGTTTCAATGCGATCCGACAAACGGTAACAGAGTTATCATTCGGAAGCCAATTTTCAAGATGGCCGGCGGTGGCTGGTGGCCATCTTGGATTTTGGATTACCATTGATTACGATAGGTTTCTTTCCAAGACCTAGTCCAACCACCCTATGACGTTTCAATGCGCTCCGCCAAACGGTAACAGAGTTATCATCCGGAAACCAATTTTCAAGATGGCCGCCGGTGGCTGGCAGCCATCTTGGATTTCAGATCATCGTCAATTTCGATAGGTTGCTTCCCAAGAGCAAGTCCAACCACCCTATAAAGTTTCAATGCGATCCGACAAACGGTAACAGAGTTATCATCCGGAAACCACTCTGCCGTCCACCTGCACACCCGCCCGCCCGCCAGACGGATTGCGGCATTACATACCAGCCACAAAACAGACCATTCCAGAGGGGCCACCTAAGCAGAACGAGAGACGAAAACGCAATTGCAACGAGAGTATACAGGGGCAGTTTCAGAAGAACAAACACAACTTTAGCACTTTAAATAAAGTGTACGATCTTCTGAAGCAGATGCAATGCTAATGTGAACTATATACAGACCGTTTCCAATACGGAAAATATTTTTTTAAACTTTAAAAATAAAGATTTTGTAAAACAAAAAAAACCAAAAAACAAAACTCTCCCGAAAGAGAACTCTTATCTTGCAACAAGTTTCATGTTAACCTGTCTGAGGAAACACTCAGTACAGAGCTTAACAAGGTATTAGAATTGGGACGAGGTTTTAGTCCCACTGTAATCGAACCAAACATGGGACAATTACACACAGATCTTAATAGGGTTTTCAGGAGGCTACGCCTCAAACGACACTTTGAACACCCGCCCAACTTATGGCTGAACAACACAAGCAACACAGTGCTTACAACCACACAATACCAGTGTCGTCTTTTCAAGAAAAATTAAAGAGAAAATTTAAGCCAGCCAGTACCTGGACACCACCACCAGGTAATGATGATGTCTTGGACACATTTATCAAAATGGTAAAACATGATGTCAACAAACAAAGGCACCGCCGTAACTATAACAGCAACAAAAATCTGACACAAAGAAAACTAACACAAACCCTTGCTAATAACCACAAACTAGTGGTCAAGAAGGCGGACAAGGGACAAGCCACTGTACTAATGAATTCCATTGACTACAACGGTGAAGCATTAAGACAATTATGCGATACTCACTACTATCTACAGGTCAAAGGAGACCTGACCAGTCACCATGCAGAAAAAGTAGAAACCTGCATTACTGACCTAGTACTCAGTGGTCAAATTACCACAGATATAGCAAGAGTTGACAAACCAAAAATCTCTAGGTTCTACCTGCTTCCAAAAATTCATAAACAAACACGACCCACACCAGGTAGACAAATAATCAGTGGCAACGGCTGCCCCACTGAACACATCAGCTGCTTCATAGACAAACATCTCCAAAATCCACCTTCCGGATATTCCCTCATACGTAAGGGACACAACAGATTTTACCAATAAACTAGGAAACTTCGGAAAAATTCCAGAACATGCATTCGTAGTCACAATGGATGTAACATCTCTATATACTAGCATCCCACACTCTGAAGGCCTCAAAGCCGCTGCTCAACACATACGTCAGTACGGCATGCCAAACCTATCACCAAGATCACTTCTAAACCTACTCTCCATCGTCCTTAAATGCAATAACTTTGAATTTAATGGCAAACAATACCTCCAAACAGGAGGCACCGCCATGGGATGAAACTGGCACCCACGTATGCTATCATCTTCATGGCACAATTGGAGAAAAACCTATCTACATCGCCACACCAACCAGCCCTACATCTACGCTACATTGATGATATCTTCATGATTTGGACCTCCGGCAAACAAATACTGGATGAATTCATAAACCATATGAATAACTCACACTCAACAATCAAATTCACAGCAGAAAATTCCATGGAAAAAATCAATTTCCTGGACACCTTAGTTTATATAGATCAAGACCGCACCTTAGGCTTTGATCTATATTCAAAACCCACAGACACACATGGATATCTCCATTATGATTCCGCACACCGACAATCAACCAAGAACTCCAACCCTTATGGTCAATTCCTTCGCCTCCGCAGAATCTGCAGCAAGGATATTGATTTCCACACTCACGCTCATGAACTGATGGGTTATTACCAGAACAGAAATTGCCCTTCAGACCTTTTCCTCAAATGCTATCAAAAGGCATGCAAACATCAAAGACTGGAGTTGTTAGCATCAAAACCTCCAAACGATGACAACATGAACAGGATTCCATGCATAATGGACTTCCACCCACAATGCCACAAAGCACGCAACATTATAAACAAACATTGGAACCTACTAACCAGCAGCCACAAATGTAAGGACACTTTCACTACAGCATCAATGTTCGGATACAGAAGGAATCCTACGATCAGAGACACATTGTATGATTACTGTATTCTGCGGCTGTAGTAGTAGTAGAAATATCCTACAGCTGCAATCAGTCCTTCTTCGCTTTTGCCCACTGTGTCTTGTCCTCAGCCGAAATCCTTAGCTTCCTCAGGTCCATTCTTGACTTGAGTGTACCGAGTTCTTCTGCTTTCTTGAGGCTACCTCGTAGCACGCTTAGCAGATTTATGCAATGACGTCTTCTCCTGGCTTTGTATTTGCTGGCTCCAAGTAGGGCGAATTCCAAGGCTCTCTGTGCTGGTGTCTCTTCTGGCATCCTTAGCACATGGCCAAACATGGACCATCTTTGCTCGGCGACTTTTACTGACAGCGGCGACGTATTACACATCTTGTATAGTGCATCCTTGGAAATTATGCTGTCTGGCCATCGGTGTCCAGTGATGGTACGTAGGTGTTTGCGGTGGCAGGCATCAAGTTTGTCAAGAGCTGCCTTTGGAGCTGCCCAGCTGTTACAGTTATACAGCATCAAGGATATGCAGGTTGCATTGTATAAACGTAGCCTCTTCAAGGGCATCTTTGATCTATGAATCCATGGCTTCCAGAAGGACTGGAAAGCTTTGTTCCCCATGACGCAATGTGCAGAAATGTGAGCCGTACTGCAAAGCAGCGAGCCCAGGATTTTGCTTTTCCTCCATGGCTCGCCGCCACGAAGTGGGTCATCATTTTCTATGGTTTCATGCTTTGTCGATAGATATATGTGAGTGAACTCTGTTTTGGATTCATTCATAGAGATTCTCAATTTTTAGTTTGCTTGCAGCTATTGGGAGAAGTTCATCAAGGGGTTTATCTTCCTCGTATATGAAGTCCACATCGTCTGCATATTCCATCTCTAGCAGCATGCCCAGTATTGACACTGGGGTTTTTTGGTCTTGTGGAACTTTCCCGCACAGATTTCAATGTGGCAGCAAGGGAGCAGGTGAAAGCACCGGAGATAGACCATCTCCCTTTGGGGAGCCGATTGATGTCTCAAACTCTACAGACTTCACTGACTTGACTCGTACTCTCAGTTTGGTGTCTGCAAGCAGTAACCTCACTAGTCGTAGCTCATCTTCATTGCAACTGGCCTCCCGTAGTACATCTAGGATCTTTGAGCATTTAATTGTGTCGAAGGCTCGTGACATGTAAATTCTCATTTTGTGGATGTCCCAGTGGTTGGACATGACTACCGACAAAAGCATGCGTTGAGCCCATACAATGTCTGTGCAGCTGCGTCCATGTTTGAAGCCACTTTGACATGATCCGGTGAAGTAATCGATCTTGTCTCGGATGCGGCATTAGTTAAAGCTAAATTTGAGATTTCCGCCAAAGCCGGCATCCAAGGAAAAACTTCTTAACCCCATTGATCCATGCACCAGAAAAAACTTCTGTCACAACATGGCCAACAAACGCGAGTTCACTAGCACTCATATGGGCCTTAAATACAGGTGTAAAGTTAAAACATACTGCGACACACGCAATGTCGTCTACCTTCTCACCTGTACTAGATGTAAAAAACTATATGTAGGTGAAACAAAACATGAATTCCATATTAGAATGAAAGAACACCTATGGGATATCAAAAAACAAAAGGACACCCCAGTAGCACATCATTTTAATTTGCCCTCACACTCAGCACAGAACTTGTCCTATAAAATTATACAAGTTCTACCTCACGACCTTGAGGACACAGAGAAAATACGTTTACGAAAAGAGCGGGAGATGTATTGGATACACCAACTACACACGCTAGATTCCATAGCGATCAATCATGCAGACTGGTGATTCTTTTATAATTAGTTTTTCTTAAGTTTAGAATCTACTATCGTCAATACATCTAAACTTAGCAATCATGCAGGATATGGTTAGCACCTACCATTGTCAATACATCTAACCTAAGTGATCTAGAGGAACAAGTTTAGAATCTACCATCGTCAGTACATCTAAACTGAGCAATCATGTGGAATGAGGTTAGAATCTACCATCGTCAATACATCTAAACTTAGCAATCATGTGGAATGAGGTTAGAATCTACCATCGTCAATACATCTAAACTTAGCAATCATGCAGAATAATGTTAGAATCTACCATCGTCAATACATCTAAACTTAGCAATCATGCGGAATACGGTTAAAATCTACCATCGTCAATACATCTATACTAAGCAATCCAGGCGGGGGGTATCTTATGACATCTAATAATGCACAATATGGTAGGACGGCTAGTCGCCAAAAAACTAATGATGGATTTCGTGAACATTAGGTTAGAATCTACCATTGTCAATACATCTAAACTCAGCAATCAAGGGGAACAATGTTTAAGAATTTACTATTGTCAATACCTGTAGACATTTTTTATGACATCTACATGTGTATTGTCTTCTTGTGGATTAAATGAGTTCTGAATAGATTAAACCGTTAATGGTCAAGATTGGGCAAGAAGATCATTTTTGCTTAGCGAATGTTCATTTATAGGGCAAAATGCTATTTTTAACAACCTACTAGTGGAACTGCTACTACTACTGGTTTTGAGACAAATACATCTCTCTAAATATGCTAACCTATAATAAGTTAATTATTAACTCTGTCACCGCTGGAAGTCGGCGTCACCATAACTTTGTTGTGTATTGTAAAAAAGACAACATGACAAGGTTGTTAACAGTTGTCAAAATATACAACAGATTACATGTATATATCTGAGGAAAGTTATTTTTCACACACTCGGCAGTGAAATCTTGAAGAAAATTACATCTATATAGTTACTCATCCAATTACATACAGCACAAGGCTGAAGGTAATTCTGCCTGTTATTTGAAGAAATTAATTAATTATTATAATCTGGTTAATTGCATTCTATTGTCTGGTTGTTATGGCAACAACTATGACTGCGCGTTGAAAATAAGTTTTCACATGAATTGTGGTTTGTTTAGTTTGATTATAGGTGTGATTACTTTGTGCTTTCGTTTCAATATCATTAATTGAAGCGCGTATAATACAACATCTGATGGACACCACAGCACATTCTCACTATTATTATCTTCCAGTAACCCTTTAACCCTCGAATTTGTTTAAGAAAATCTGAATTTTCTCATAGAAAATGTCCATTTGCAGACCAAGAGATTATTTTTGAAAATTTACCAGTTAAATGACTGGCTCGGTTATTGAGCCAGTCGTTCCAGTGGCAAGTTTCTCTTGGTCTGCGAATGGACACTTCTCAAGACCACTGCAGAAGATGTTTTTGGCTGATATGAGTGTTATAAGGTTAACCATATTAAATCTAAAATCTCAATTGTAATCATATAATTATAAAGATTTGTCAGTAACATAAAATATTTTTACACGTAGCGACGCAAGGGTAAATGTGAGCATGGAATGCTTCTTCTTTTTGTTGTTGTTGGTGTTGTTGGTATTGGTGTTGTTGTTGTTGTTGTTGTTGGTATTGGTGTTGTTGTCGGTGTTGTTGTTAAGACATTTTTAATAACTATGTTTCCACTGGAGGAATCTTCTACAAATTTGGAAAGAAGTATACCAGTGGGTTCCCGAGCACATATGCCAATCTTAGTGTATAAACACAACAGCAAGAACTTTCAGCAGCAGCTTTCAAAATATAAATTTTTACGCATGCTTCAATAACTGGTTCTACTGGTGCAATTTTCTCCAGATTTGGGTGGATTCTCGTCCATGTGGTCATGAACATGCACGCCCATTTTGTGGCCGACAGCTAAAAACGCAACAGCTTTCAGCAATGTTGTTTTCAAAATAGACATTTTTGCAGCATTTTTCAATAACACTAATGAAGCGATCTTTTCCGAACTTCGGTTAATATGTGTCTGTGCGTGGGGTCCCGAAGATGTATGGCAATTTTGCGGTAAAAAAATAAAACGCAACAGCTTTCGGCAACATTGTTCCCACAATAGGCATCTTTGACCTTATGGTGGCCCGACTGAAAAATATATCAACGAGGCAGGTATTGGAGAAATTTGTCCTTGTTATTTATTATTGAATGTCCATTTGCAAGCCAAGAGAAAATCTAACTTTGGAATGACAAGTCTTACATTGTGAGTACATTCGTACATTAAGTGCTTAGCACTGTATATACATGTATCAAACTGGAGCGAATAAATAAATTAAAATTGAAATTTTTCAAATGTTTAAAGATACACTTAGGTAATAGATCTGTTAGGTTTTACATACAGAATTACATGTATGTGCATAAACTGCTTCTGGTTTTGCATTGACAAATATTTAAAAAGCGTAAAACCTTATTTTATGGCAGAATTCACCACCATTTCGCGGAGAACAGCTGATGCGGATAGAATTTCTGTTGTGATTCTAGGCCCCAGATTATGTGAGCTTGTGGCTAATAATAAGTGATATCTTAAAAAAAATTTGTGTTAATATTGGTGGCAGAGACGAAATTTCTGTATAAAAACTAGTGGGCAGTAACAATATCTATCAGCCATTGCCTCTAGTTCATTGGCATAGTGTACTACATATTAGGTCAAATATTTAATTTATCAGGGTTTACAGAAATCAAATTTTGTTGGAATCACAACAGCTGCAACATTGGAGACATGTGGTTAAAAAACACAACTTTACTTTATTAAAATTATGCAAATTAAATCCATAAATCATCGTCACTCAAATGATATTCATTTATAATAAATATAACAATTTCCCTCCTAATATTTTCTTTATTTTAATGTGTATAATGAATTAGTGTTTTTAGAAAAAAAGTTGATGAAATTTTATATCTGTGTCACAGTTAACGTTTAGCTATCCAGTAGCCATTAACGTGTTGACACAATGAAAAGCGTATTTTATATGAATCATCTTTTATTGACATACATATTGCGCTACCAAACACAGGGGAATTATGCATATGTGCTAGTTAAACAAAACAGCATTAGTTTAAATAGTTGAAACATGACTGTTTGAGGGAGAGCCAATAGAGGGTATAATTCTGCATACATGGCGGCAAATTATCCTGCAATTACTGACAAAACCCCGCTACCGTAAACTAGCTTTATTTATTTATAATTGGCTCAAATTGAATGTTAGAATTTTGAACTGCAATTATCTTTTTCAAAATTACACTCAAGTACTGTTAGATATTTGATGATTGCTTGGAATGGCGGCCAGGGAGGGAGGGAGGGGAAGGTCAGGGAGGGAGTACCTTATTTTCATGTCAGTTTCGCAGTTTACTGTTCTGTTTTCCCTCGGTCAATACTGGCACATTTTGCGTTAATTTTCAACAGTATAAATATTCTATGCCCAAACTAAGATTATTACAAAGCTTTGTTCGCTGTATGTATATCAATCTGTGTATGTATCTATTTAAGTTTTCTATTAACAACTCAGCTTATTAGGCCCTGTACACTGTATCGAAATGTCAAACCGTGATACAGAAACACACATCACATATGTCTAGTTAATCCCTTTAACCCTTGAATTTGTTCAAAATTTTTTTGTTAAGAAGTGTCCATTTGCAGACCAGGAGAAGACTATTTTTGAAAATTTATCACTGTAATGACTGGCTCAGTTATCGAGCCAGTCATATTGAATATCCATTTACAAGCTGAAAGAATACAATTTTTGACAATTTATCACTGGACTGACTGGCTCGATAGCCAGTCAGTCCAGTGGTAAATTTTCAAAAATTGTATTCTCGGCTTGTAAGTGGACATTCCCCAATAGCATAGCAGAAATTTGTGATGCTAAAAATTAATATTACAGTATGCATATATATTCATAAGTACTATAGATATATAAGTTAATATAACTGATGGTGGCATCCCAGCCCTGCCTTACCCCTCTGTTTATGAGGGACCATTATATCACATGACATACTGACATAACCCCTTTAATAGTCTATATTGGTAAAAAAATATTGAAAGTTTATCTCTCCTTCACTAAGCGAGGTGAGATATTGGGAGAGAGGAGGATTTTGTTGGTATCAGCATTTCCATCGGCGTCTGCTCTGATTAAGCTTTTTTCAAACAACATTAATTTACATCATCGATTTAAATAAAACTTTAGTAGATTCATTCTACATTTTGCGATGCTTAGAAATTCAGCATCAAGATTATATTGATATTTTGAGATTTTTCCATACTTTTACATCTTTTGAACATAGACAATTTTCTGGGTCCAGGCTTAAGCTTTTTTCTGTGGGCATCTGAACTTTGACAATTTTATCCCTTCAGGTTAAGTTTTTTTGCTGCAGTTAAGCATTTTTCAAATCACAATTTAGCCAGCAAAGTGTTTCATATTTCAATAACACTTTGTAGATTTGTTCTATATGATTATTAGGCCCTTAACCCGTACCACACTGATGTCAAAATTAAAAGTTGAACTGGTGTTAATTTTTCAACAAATTTGGTGGAAGATGGTGCTGTCGTAGAGAGTAACGTCATCCACCAGAGTTGTTGAAAAATGTACACCAGTTTCTTTGCTATTGACAGAGTAAAAAATTGAATATTCACACCAGAGAAGATAATCCCAGGTAGCGTAAGTGAATATACAAGTTCAAGAATATCCAACTAGCTTGAAGTCTTTTATGCCTGACAAAACAAATTCTTAGATAATCCAAGCTAGCTTGAATTCTGACAAATCAGAAAAGTCCGAGAAAGTCCCAAGAAGCTTGCACGTTTTCATGATGACATTAAAAAAGTCCTAGAAAATCCAAGCTAGCTTGAAATTTTGACAGGTTGGTGAAGTTCAAACTACTGCACAAAATCCAAACTAATTTAAGGAAATCCAAGTTTGTACGGGTTGAATAATTTTCTAGTAGCTGGGATGTTCACGAAAATCCAAGCTAATCCAAGATAACTTGAATTTTATTTTACGCGGGTTAAGGCGTGCATCAAGACGAAATCACTTAGACAGACTTCTCTTTACAAAATGGGGGTGGGGTGGATGGTGTTGTGTGAGTGGGCAAAGCAATATTTGTCTGTGAAAAACTGGGGTGGGCCTAAAGTTAGTACATGATAATAGCTGTTGGTCTTGTCCATTTGCAGGCCAAGAGAAGAATATTTTTGAAATTTTATCGCTCGAATGACTCGGGCTCGGTTACCGGGTTAACCATTCAAATTTTCAAAAATATCCTTCCTGATCTGCAAATGGAGATTGCCCAAGACAAAGATACCATTAAGTGATTAATGTCTGGGACTGATGGTTCAATGAAGCATGTTGACCATTTGGAAAGGTCAGTAGGTTACACATCCTTTCCAACTTTTATATGAACAAAAATAATTTAAGTGCAATAAAGTTATCTGTACATCCTTCGTTCTGACATATTCTGCAGATTGCGTGAAGTGATGGTATCGTGGATTAACATTCACACTGCTCTTGCCTCTGAGTAATGATGAGAAGGTATTTTATCATATTTCTTCAAGCTGCAGGTTAAATGCCATTTTTCTGACATTTCTTATTTCAGAGATGAGCTTGAAAAATTACCTTTGATCCATCATTAAGTTTTATGTTGTTATTCTTGTTATAGCAACTTAAATATTAGCCTCTTTGATTAATCATTTAATTGTCAAGAAAATCAACAGTTTTGCTTTACTCAATACCTAATTGCAGGCTCAAAGAAGGCTATTTTTGAAAATTTACTGCTGGAATGACTGGATTAATTATCGAGCCAGTCAATCCAGTTGTAACTTTACGAAAATAATAGAACTGCATTCACTTGGCCTGCAAATGGCCATTGGTCAAGAGCACTGCAAAGGTGTGTTTGGGCTGGTTTGACAATTAAAGCGCTTATTGCTGTTGTTGAATATTGAAGTTTGCCAGAGTTTGTATAATTTCTTAAGACTGCTGTAGATTTGAGTGATTATATGTTGTTAAACACTAGAATTACAGTCACAGACAGCAATGGGTTCATCAACAGCGCTTTTAGCTCGACTTTGTAAAGTAAAATGACCTACTATGCTACCGTCCATGTCGTCTGGCAGAGACATCGATGGGGTCGTCATCCTCGACATCGTTGTCCAATGTGCATATACGTGTAACTCAACTTAGATGATAATCTAATGTTGGGTCAAGGGTACCACAGCCATACTTGGAGACATGCCTTCCTATAATGAGAGGGCATGATTGTACAATAACTAAGTTTAACCCTTTAACCCTCATATCAGCCAAAAATGGCTTCTGCTGTGGTCTTGGGAAATGTCCATTTGCAGACCAAGAGAAGACAATTTTTGAAAATTTACCATTGGAATGACTGGCTCGATAACTGAGCCAGTCATTCCAGTGGTCAATTTAAAAAAATTGTCTTCTTGGTCTGCAAATTGACGTTTTTTTTGAGAAAGTTGAGAGTTTCTTGAACAAATTCGAGGGCTAAAGGGTTATGGTCACTGTTTTTCAACATTAGCATTTGCGTTAAGTGTATATCTCTAATGCTTGGTTAATCATGCTGGACCCAAACTTGGACACATGCTTCCACGGTATGAGTGTTGATGACACACATTTGTGGGGGTCTAATGATCAACGTCTTTGACTTTGGTAAAAGCTTTGGTTTTTTTCAACGTTAATATTGCCTTTATTATCAACTTCTAAGCAATATAGGTCTCATATTTGATTGATCATATTGCACCCTAAGTTGGAAACATGCTTCCTTGTTATAAGTAGAGATGCATGACCGTATTGTCAAAACTTTGTAGGTCATCATAATCACTGATATGTGAATTGATAGGCCTTTATTTAGCCTTTGTCTATGATTGTACCGGTAAGTAGAAGTCATGCGTCATAATTCATTGCAGCATCAGAAAGTCGAGCTTCAAGATTCCATTGCAACCACATTTCTGGTTAAAATGGACATTAGCTATTATTGTTATAATACATTGCCATTAGGATTCTGATATCTAACTGGCTTTTATATCACTGCATTAATACTAAATACAACAGGAAGAGTCAGAGCTTGCAGACCATCACACTTCCGCTCTGTTACAAGACATAATTTTTTTTTCCCCAATATTTTTTTTCATTTCAATCAACGTGTTGGAATCCTAATGTATCGCAACAGCATTGTTGTGTCAAATCTGAGCGAAATCAGATCGGTACTTTGAGATATCACTGGAACATGAATTTGACCAGATCCAAATTCAGGTTTTTAAATTTCAATCACAACCAAAAATTGGAAATCCTAGTTTACAGTAACAACCATTCTTATGTGAAAATTTGAGATAAATGTAATCAATAGTTGCCGTGATATCAGTATATGCAAAATTTGATTCAATCCAGATCCATGTTTTTACATCCAGATCACAACAAAATCTGGAAATAGTAATTTAACGTAACATCCTTTATAGTGTTAAACTTTGCGGAAGATTGTATCAGCAGTTTGTGAGATAAAGCTGTGGACAGACAGACAGCCCGACCGACCAACAGACAGACAGACAGACAGGTAGGCAGGAAGGCAGGCAGGCAGACACAGACCTGAATGCATTACCATCTTTCTCTCCATGTGGGGTGAGGGAGTCTGGATGGGGTGGGGGTATGGCGTGGGTGGGTTGGTTTGAGGGTAATTATTAATGCTTGACTGGATGAAGAAAAAGATAAGAACACTGAAGTGAATCAGGATATAAAAGCTTTGGCAGTCAGTGCAATTTGTAGTTATTTGTTGAATAATTTTTCGAGTATATCATTCCATTAGCTTGATACAGTACGGATCAGAAATAAGTTCACATGTTTCCAAGACAAAATAAAACATACTGTTGAATATTCTGAACATAATTAGATTGGGAGACATTGTTGCCTTTTACGGCAGCAATGTCTTCCAATTCAATTATGCTCAAATTATTCAACAGAACATTTCTTACTTACGAAGATGTTTCTGTTTTTGTATTGAAAGCATTCTAAGTTTTTTCAGAGGTGTATTGTATGTCATTCCATTGGCATGATATATCTGTTGTTGAATATTTCAGGTAGAAATATTGTAAGAAAAATGGTTGAATATTTACTGGAGCTTATTGTGGTATAATTCAGCATTTTGTCTGCCACTATGTCAGAATTACTCGGTCAGTATCTCGTGTAAGCACGGGCCTGATATGAATGCTCTTGTCCCAGTGTGATTAAATATTAATCGCCGGTATTCAATCATCCATGCTTGATGGAATTAAATTCTTAGAAAGATGGCAAATAAAATTGGATTTCTCTTTGTTCTGCTCATCCGATCCTCTTTCAACGTAATTACTGAAACTGCGACTTTGATTTATTGCTGGCATATATTCGCAAGCGCAGAGCTTAGCCCTGCAATCTAGGTCCCCAGATTCATCGATGTATTGTTTCTCCACCATAAAATATACACCGCTATAATAATTGAAAACGGCTATTAAGCTCTATTTGTTCGTTCGGCTCTAATAAATTTGACTCTCAAATATCCAAATTATGGATGCAAGGGTCTTTCTTTCAAAATATAATTCATTCGTCGTTGTATAATTGTTGCGGCTTAATTATATCCGCTATAGAAATTACTGGAGTGATTTAAGGGCATTAAAGTCATTACCGTTCTCCAAATGTGTGCACGGAGAAACTCTGTATAAATCATGGTTCCAGCTTAATTTTTAAATGTCCAGTTTTTATTCAAATTCGTGCCCTGAATAAAGCATTTCAGATTTTATGGTTTACATGGAAACGACAAAAAGAATGTTTGATTTATATTGCATGTTTTACAGATACAAAATGTACTAAGCTCAGCTTGCAGCTGATCAATTTTATAACTTCAAACAAATATCTTTCTGTCAATAAAATCTGTCTCCAATTCTAACATATTAATTCCCTTTAACCCTTTAATGGTTCAGATTGGCAGGAAAATTATCATTTTTGCATAGGAAATGTCCATTTACACGTCAAGAGAAGACTATTTTTTGAAAATTTACCACTAGAATGACTGGCTCAGTTATTTTCAGAAACAGGCAGAGGCCGGATTTGGCTGGCTTGACCATTAAATGGTTAATGCTAGAATTTGGTCAAGATAAAATAAATTTCTGATTGAAAATGTCCATTTGATGGCCACGGGAAGACTATTTTTGAAGATTTACCACTGTAATGACTGGCTCAACTTCCAAGCCAGTCATTCCAATAGTTAATTTCTAAAAATAGTGTTCTTTGCCTGCAAATGGACATTGCCTAAGACCACTGCAGCGGTCATTTTGGCTGGCTTGACTATTATCGGGTTAAAACTCTTAGCTAATGCAGTCAGTTAATCTGAGTTGACTGGAACTTTTGCGCAGTAAGGGATGGTTGCAAGAAACATGATCTAGTTATTTAGACCTGAATGCATTACCCTCTTTCTTTTCAGGTCTAAATTTGACTGAAAACCGTATAGGCAACAAACAAGAGCTTTCAATCGAATCGCTGTCTTAGTAGTAAACCATGGTTTTTAAATAGAAACTGCTCCGTTAATTGTTAAAAATGACAATTAGAAAACACCAAACTGAATGCACCAACCATAAAGTAGAATTTGACATTTTACATTTGAGCTGTTGTGCGGACCCATTAAATGGTTCGGTTTTGATCAGAAAATATTATTCTGCTTTAATGGATAGTTGGGGCTCGTGTTTGATGGGTTGGGAGGAGGTGGTGAGGGAGGGATATCATGGGCAGTGAGAGTGACATGGAATGGCAACTCTTATTTATGGTCTTAATTTAAAGCCTCTCGTTCTTGTAACTGAAGAGATATATGTATTCTTCATATAACTCTCTGTGGTACTAATGTAATAGTCCGGCTAGTGTACATTTCACTAACTCATGCATTTTGGTCTGAAAAATCAATATTCCAGATGGAGGGAGACTGAGAGAGTTTAGTTTGGCAATAAAGAACAATGTATTTTAATGTCACAATTATAGTACTCACCGCTTTCTTGCTTTTCATCAGTACATAGGCAGCGGACATTCACCCTTTAATAATAGAACTGGCCAAAAATCGCTTCCGCACGGGTCTTGAGAAATGCAGACCAAGAGCAGATTATTTAAAAAAATTTACCACTGGATTGACTGTGTCGATAAACGAGCCAGTCATTCCAGTGATAAATTTTGCAAAAATCATTTCCTCTGTCTGCAAACGGAAATCTTCTATGTTAAAATCGTAATTTTCTTGAACAAACTTTGTGATTGAAGGGTTAAATGTTCGCTGGACAGCAGTTGAATTCACGCTCTTTATAAATCATTCCAGACGCTTAGATTGCTTTATGTTTATCAATATTAAATATAAATATTAAAACATGTGTTCCCATGACAACCAATGTGATCCTACAGTGTCCGAGACCCATCAGTTCAGTGTCCTTGTCAGAATAGGAAATGAGAGTAAAAGTGAGAAATGCATACTCTCAAAACTTGTCTATTAATTGATGGGTAAATGAAAATCTAATGCCTGTATTTCTAGAAAGAAATTTAATTGTTTTTCAGTTTGTTTTTATTTCCAGACGTCGTATGTGCATGCTCCTAACTTCATGCATAATGGATCTTTTCATTTTTAGCCATGACCCGCCCGTCTCTAGCTAAGCTTCACCCACACCTCGCTCGTGTTGGGATCGATCGATCGATCTCTGACCTCCCTGACTATCAATTTCCAGAAAACTATACAGTTAAGCTGTTGAATATTTTGAAACAAATTTGACTCGTTGCTGTTGCTGCCTATGGCAGCAACAGCGCCCAGTCAAATTAGTTTCAAAATATTCAACAGCATGTCTATTAAATAGTAGAGACAATTCTTACAACGTGTCAGACTATTAAGAGTTCAAAACAGGGCCTTATAAATAGAATCATTTATGATGTACTGATTATGATGTCATCAAGCCACTTACTCTGGAAATCCATTACAGTACAACTCATAAATATATTCACATTTTTCCAAAACAAAACGAAACCAAAAAGAAATGTATTCATTCATATAACGTTAAGGTGCGTGATACTGAGAAATGTTCTGTTGAATATTTTGAACATATTTAGATTGGAAGACTTTGCTGCCTTCAAGGCAAACTAATAGACAATGCATTTTATTTTGTTTTGGAAAACATTTGGAGCTATTTATTGGCTGTACTGTACGTACCAAGCTTCAGATATGTGTCCACTGAATATGGCTTAAGTGGAACTGTGTGTGTAATGCTCATGATGATGGGTTAACATTTTGGCATGGTCAAAGGTCAATGTTGAGATGATGCGAATATGGATCTTGCCTTACCGTATGCAAACGGGTGATGTGCTGAAGAGCTCTCTTGGCCTTGACATGATGGATGCAACAATTGGTGGTCTAAGGAAGCCTATAGATTTTATTTCATATGGTCAAATGTCAACGTCGTGGTGACCCTATTATAAAAATGTGTTTCCAGACGGTATCTTGAGGTCTATTGTCATACAGGATCTTTGCCAGTCCAGCTTGCATTTGTCATCTCGAAATAGTTGGTGTCAAAATATCAGTGTAATGGTTTCCAAAATAATTTCTCGCTAAAAACACTTCAATAAATGTTCCATTAACCCTTTAACCCTTGAATTTGTTCAAGAAAATTCCAATTTTGTCATAAAAAATGTCCATTTGCAGACCAAGAGAAGACTCTTTTTGAAAATTTACCACTGGAATGACTGGCTTGGTTATCAAACCAGTCATTCTAGTGGTAAATTTTCAGAAATATTCTCTTGGTCCGCAAATGGGCATTTCTCGAGACCACTGCAGAAGCCGTTTTTGCCTGATATGAGTGTGAAAGGTTTAAAGAAATGTTCACCAGACTTGGCAGAAATTTTAACATTGGTCTTCTAAAGAACCAACCCTATTGATTTGGATGAAAACAATCATGGTTCATGACAACGTTGTGAATGTGGTTACAGAAACTGTGTTTTCAGATGGTACAATGTTGCTCAAGTTTTTATGAAATTGATCGTCAGCAGACCATGGGCACCTGAGAAAGCATAGAAATCTTTTTGATATAGTCATTTCAGATAACAACTTTCATTCTATGTGGAATATTCACCAAAATTTGGACTCCTGGTTGCCCTTGCTTGCTTTCCCAAAGAACACTCAATTGAATTTTGTATCAAATCATCAAAGGTTCATCATCGTTAAAATGGACAAATTATGGGAATTATTGGAACTAAAAATGAGAATAGACTCTGTAATTCAGAGGATAATACAGAAATGGTGGCATTGGGCCACAATCCTTGGTAATTATTCTTTGAATGTTTCTGAAGAAAATAGACTTGATGACTTGGTTATGCAGTTGTAAGCAGGACATTTTGTTATACTTTCACCTGTTGACATCCGACTTATTAATCAAGTGGACACTGTTTTATCATTGGCTTAGAGCCCATGTATGAAGTACTGCTTTCTCTACATCTTGGTCTGCCTTTTATCATCCCCAGTTTGTCATGCTCGCCCGTGGTCTGAGTGCTGGCTCAGTGGATTATAAATGTCCAAGCTCTGGACATCTTGTCTTCAAGACTCTGGTTGGAGTTAAAGTTGAGATATTGATTTGGCTCTGTGACTTCTGTATACTGCCAATTCACACTTTAAGGGTCAAATTTTGTCAAGAAAATATAATTTTTCTAATAGAAAGTGCCCATTTGTCAGTCATTTCTGTAGTAAATTGACAAAAATAGTTCTCTTGTTCTGCAAATTGACATCACTCTAGATTACTACAGAAGTCATTCTTTTCTGCCTCATAATCATCAAAGGGTTAATCTATCATTAGCTCAGGGTCAGCTGTTGCGAGCTAAAATGTCCAAAAATGGAATTTGACTAATTTCTTCATTTTCATGGATGAACTTGCTGATGTTGTGGCTCGCCATTGTTACTAAGATTAGATTATGCCATAATTACACTGCAGTTTATAAATAAGTTAAAATGTTTCCAAAACAAAAACAGAAAGATGTTAAGTTAGCACAATTTTGAACATGATGTAAGATATATTCTGTTAAATGTTTTAGACTTAATCTGATTAGAATCCATTGCTGCCTGACTAATTAGGCATCAATAACTTCAAATCAAATTAACATCAAAATATTAAACACAGACTTACTTTATTTTGTTTGGAAACATTTTATGTTTGTGAGGTGGACTGTCTGTATTCAGCATAGCGAACACATCATTCACATTGCAATAACTGGCCGATGTTTGCACTCAGATCTCAAAACTTCCTCCTGAAACTATTCCTAGAATGGTTAGTGAAATCATGTGGACACTACTCATTAGAATTAATTAATCTTCACACATTTGGAATGCGATCAGTATCATTTTTCATCACATTTACCTAGCTATTGTCTTCTAATATCCTTCCTTGGTATGCATTAAAGCTAGCATCTAGATCTAGGAACTAAATCAATCCACTTTCAGAATTTACAATTTGACTGGAATTTTTCTGTCAAATTTAACTTTCAATGGAGGAATCCAATTTATCGATCAATCATATGACATAATCAACTATGTCACATGAAGTCTGACGTCATAATCAATTACATCATGAATGATGTGATTTAGTCCGTCATAAAGGCTTAATAGTCTGTCAAGTTGTACAAATTGTATATCTTTATTATTTAATAAACATTCTGTTGAATATTTTGAAACTAGTTTGACTGAGTGTTGTTGCTGCATTAAGGCAGCAGCATCACCTAGGCAAATTAGTTTCAAACTATTCAAGAGCTTACGTGTATAGTTTTCTGGAAATTGAGATTCAGTAAGTGCACGGGATTGATTGATCCCAGCCACGGACAAAGCGTGGGTGGAGCTTAGCTAGAGATGATCAGGGCATAGCTAAAGCTGGATTCCTCCATTAACCATTCAACAACTACATGTACCATGTTTGAATTTGGGATTTTGAGATTTCAGACCTCGTAGGATTAATCTATGGCTTAAGTTAATCTATGGTTTAATGGTCCAAATTTTGCAAGGAAATTGAAATTTTGGGCTTAATGACGTCCATTTGCAGGTCAAGAGCATATGCTTTTTTGAAATTTTGTCACAGGAATGGCTGGCTTGGTCTCTTGACCTGTAAATGGACAGTCAACAAGACCACTGCAGATGCTGGCTTTCAGCATGAAAGGGTTAAATAATAAATAAATTGATTACAAATTTACATTCTCTCTTGAATTTTGTTAATTTTTGTTGTGTATAAAATGAATTTAATTTATATGACAGTTGGTAAAACTCTTTGTGGGAATGGGATGAAGGGGTGTAGAGTAATTATTGAATTTATATATAAAATTGTGAATTTTTAACCTATTTTTATTTCCATTCAATGAAAAATAAACCAGATTCTTAGATGTTTTTTCTCAAACTATCTAAATTTAAATATGGGTGTTTACCTTCAAACTTCTCTTCAGTGAATAGTATCTAAAGAAAAAAAGTATAGTTTGTCATTTAATTTGAATTTTATGACAACTATTCGTATATAGGTCACGTTTGATCATCAATCCTTTCTAAAGTGTTTTTTCAAATTTCACTATTGAAAAACTACATTTAGTATTCTTGATAGTGGACACTGTGTACATTGAATTTCTTTTCAATTTTTTTTCCACCACTAAAACTTTGACTGTATATAATATATATATTTTAGCTGTACTATTAACCACCCACCCCACCTCACTCCAACTACCATCCCCACAACCACAACCCCACCCAACCCACCCACCACCGGACAACCAATACAGAATTATTTGTCCAATACATAAGCTGACACATTCTGATTTCTGTCATGCCTCACCTCTGTAGTAGAACATGAGATGATGCAAGTTAATCTCACTATAATGGACACGATCTTAACCCTTTAGTGCTCATATCTGATCAAAAAAATTTAAATTTTCTCATAGAAACTGCTCATTTACAGGCCAAAAGAAAACTGAAAATTTAAATTTAGAATGAAAGCTTGTTTACCAAGCCAGTCATTTCAGGGGTACATTTTCAAAAACTTGTTTTCTTGAGTGGTCAATGAGCATTTCCCAAGACCACTGAAAAGGTTCATTAACCATTAACAGGTTACTGATCCACTATCATTTTGCTGTTTGCATAACTTTGATAAATGATAAATGAGCAGAAATTCCAATGCTTTTCAAAGATTTTAACGAGTAAAGGTATAATGGACAAATCATGTGGCCAGATGGATGATAGATTTGGAAGATAGCCATTTGAAAGCTGATATGGGAAGTAGTCTTAGAGACTGTGGGGAAGAAAATGGAGTGGTGGGGTGGAGAAAATTACAATGTCCTTTTATCAATGGTGTCTTACCTATTAGCGGTGATGTTGATGGAGATGGGTGGGCATGGTTTGTGTGATGTGGGTAGTCATGTGTCTTAGTGACAGTAATTCTGAACTTAATTTGAGTTGTTTAATATCATCTACAGTTTACTCTGATTTCTCTGTCTTTTCTCAGCATAGCGCTCTGCGATGCAACATTTCAAACCCACATCTAGAGCGCTTATCAGGTTTTACTCTGCCTCATTACAAAAGAGGTCTGACTTTTCACTTGTTATCACAAAAGAGCCAGTCAGGTGGAAATTCCTTTGAAGTGCAATTTTCTGTTTTGCTAATTCAGTGGAACAAATCCTTCCACAGATTGCCTCTCTAATGCTAATCAGTACAGCACTGCGTATATAATGCTCAGTCAAATCGGATCATTTTACAAAATCCCACAAATTTTATGCTAATGTCTTTCATTATTTACTATGGTCTCTTCGCAAACTAGAGGTAAATATGAATACGTCCATGATTATAACGCTGATTTACGTTTAACCTTTGAGTGACTTTACAGACTGAGCAGTGAGGAGCGGTGGGAGTACTTCTATTCTTAATGAGGCTATTGTTTTACTAATTAACTTCACATTTAACTTAAGCATTTGTATTTAGTCAATAACACGTTTTATCATGAATTACCATTAACAATATGGTTTCACATGAATTATGGATTTGGTATATCTTAGTGAATATTGTAAAACCCACCCGACTGAATGATGCTGCTATAGCTGTCAGTCAAATTGTTGAAATCACCTTAAGAGTCTTTAGGAGTGAAGATGATTGGAAAGACGAATCTGAGAAGGTGATGTTTAGGATATTTGTGGATAATGTGGCTCTTCAGAGGGCTTTTTGTGGGTCTAACTTCATTTGGTCACCCACGCCCACTTTATAACAGGTTCAAAATCAGAAAACCGGTAACCAAGCCAGGTTTTGTATTAAACTAAAAAATGGCAGTACAGTTTTAGTTCACCTAGCCTGAAAGGCAAGTGAGCTTATGCCATGGCGACCATCCGTCATCCGTCTGTCATCTGTCTATCAACGTTTGCTTAAAACGTTACTCCTGGTTAACTGTTTGGCAGATTTCATCTTAATTTGGCTGGAAAGACACTATAAGGGTATGCTTCAGAAATTATATACAGAATTTTGGTTGGCCAATTTTTGTGTGTGAAAATTTACTAACAATTGTCAAAATGCTACTCCTCATTAATGACTGTACAGATTTAAAACTAATAGGGCTTGAAGGATCCTATGGCTGTAAGCTTCAGAACTTGTATACAGAATCTTGATTGGTCAATTTTTTGGGTGAAAATCTTAGATTTTATGGAAAATGTACCGGAAATTGTCAGAACGCTACTCATCATTAACCACTTGATGGATTTCAACCCTCGTTGGCTGAATGGACCATATCAGGGTAGGCTCAAGAACATGTATTCATACTTTTGATTCATTGATTTTTGTGTTGAAGATCTCAGATTTTATGAAAAGTTTGCTGGAAATTGTCAAAACACTTCTCCTTAGCTGCTTGACAGATTTCAACAAATTTTGGTCAGAATGCTCTATAATGGTAGGCTCTAGAATTTCTATTCATAATTTTAATGTTTGTGGCTGAAAATCATAGATTTTATGAAGAATAACGGAAATTGTCTTTAACCGCTTGGTTGATTTTATCCAAATTTGGCTGGAAGGATTTTATCGTGGTATGCTCTAGAATTTCTATTAAGAATTTTGGTTGTTTGGTTCTTTGGTGGCTTTCTTGGATTTAAAAAATAAATTTCAACCCCATTTAAAACACTACTCATTTATTAATGATGGCCCGATTTCAATGAAACTTGGGTGGACTGATCATATGGTGGTATGCTTCAACGTATCAAATGAGAGTTTTAATTGGTCAATTTATTATGTGACCAAATTGTTTTGTTTTCCTAATTATCCATCATGTCTATTTGAATGCAAATGGTTGAACTTTTAATTTCATCCAGGTGAGTGTCACAGGCCCTTGGGTCTCTTGTTAAGATTAGCAATTAACATGATCAAAGCCTGCGTACTAACATATGTCTAAATATGGGGAATCATTTTTTGTGTTAAAATGTGATTCCGATGAGACCTGTCATGTCCAAGAAAACAGCGTGAGCAGACAAAGATACAGATAGACAGTGGGCCAAATTCAATACTAGCTTTATTTGTGAGTGTAAGTAACTAATGCTCATGATTGGCAAAGGACATAGTGAATGCCAATTTACCTGGCAGGAGATGCTGCATGAGGTAGACTATTCTTGAACATTTACCACTGGAATGACTAGGTGTGTTATCAACCCACTAGTGGAAACAAGTTGTGTCATCAACCTATCCGTGGAAACTGAGTGAAAGATAGTCTTGCCAGATAATGAACATTTAGTAAGACCACTGCAGAGCCAGGCTTTGGCCGGCTTGACCACTTTTAACTGGAACTCATGATTTCCAGTGAAATATTTTTCAAAATATTCAGCTGTGTTTACATTTGATGTCTGATATGCAAATCCTGAGGGTCCGATGTTAACTCTTTAACGCGCAAGATGGCCAAAAATGGCTTCTGCAGTGAGCTTGACCAATGTCCATTTGCTGACCAAAAGAAGACTATTTTTGAAAATTTACCACTTGAATGACTGGCTTGATAACTGAGCCAGTCATTCCAGTGGTAAATTATCAAAAATATTCTCTTTGTCAGCAAATGGACATTTTCTGTGAAAATATTAAATTTTTTAATGTGATGGTTGAATGCCTTATTAATTACAGTGGGGATGTCTGAATTGACCTTTGGTTGACCTTTAACTCCTAATGATGCTGATAATGATAATGTAAGCAGGTATTACATCTTCTGGATAATATATGGCTGAATGTTTTGAAAACAACTCCCCTAAAAGTATTTTTAAAATTAGTAGTCAGCAAGTTATATATTTCCTCTGCTTTGAAACTGTGAGAATTTGTGATGAAAAAGTCTAATTATAAATGATTAAGTACCAGTACTATGGTTACAAATGCATGCTGATGTAGTATTAATTAATGACTCGATCCATCCAACCCACCCATCCACCCAACCACCACCCCTCTGAATGCTGGCTGCTTGGATGGAAATAGAGGACTCTTGTTGTTCAATATTTTCAAACAATGAATAATTGATAAATACCAGAGCTTGCTGATCAATAATGTTATCTCTCAGTTTGTCAATAATTTTGATAGCAATTGATAGAAAGCAAGCCATCCTTTTCACCAACATGTCTTATATGGCCATAGTTTGAAATCTTAGTGGTGGGTCAGGCTGGATTGCATAGTGTGTGAAGGGGTGGGGGGAGGGGTTTGGGTTGTCTGAGCGGGAATAATATTAGCAGTTTGAATACTGATATTGTAGAATCTAAAGTTTAAAACTTTAATCTTCAAAACTGGTCGAAAAAGAATGTCCATTTTCAAGCTAAAGCTATTTTAGAAAATTTACCATTTGAAAAGCTGTCTCGATATTAAGCCATCCATCCCAGTGATAAGTTTAAAAAAATATGTTTTTGATGTTTTACAAATTTGAAACATTTCTCAATACAGCAAAGGCTGGTTATGTTCTCACTTGACCATATGTAAGGGTAATATGGCAGTCATACCTGGGTGAGTTGTAGGACATTTGTGCAAAATTTAATTGGAATCTGTTAAAGTATAAGTTTATAAAAATATTCAATTAAATGTTTATTAATTTGTAAATAATCTCTCGTGTTTGATTCTTCCAGTTTCACCCTTTCATAGTCTATCCGGCCAAAACTGGATTTTACAGTGGCCTTGGCACATGTCCATTCACAAGACAAGAGAAGACTATTTTTGAAATTTACCAGGAATGACGCTTGTTATCGAGCCAGTCATTCCAGTGTTAAATTTTCAAAAATATAGTATTTTGTTCTACAAATGGATATTTTCTATGAGAAATTTGAATTTTTCTTGAACAAATTTGAGGATTAAAGGCTTAAAACGTTAATTTAATTGTGGAGTTGTTAAAATATATTGTTTTCTTGGAAGATTCCATTCTTGCTTTCTATAACCTTCATGATCAGCCAAAAACGGCTTCTGCAGTGATCTTGAGAAATGTCCATTTGCAGACCAAAAGAAGTGGTAAATTTTCAAAAACAGTCCTCATGGTCTGCAAGTTAACATTTTCTATACGAAAATTGAAATTTTCTTGAATAAATTCAAGGGTTAAAGGGTTAATCTAGCCAGTGTTGTTAACCCTTATCACCTCGATGTCAAAATGAAAAATTTTTTAAATTAAATTATAAGATGAACTGGTGCTCATTTTTGAACAAATTTTGGTGGAAGATGTTACTGTCGGAAGATGCTGCTGTCATAGACAGCAACATCATCCACCAAAATTGTTTAAAAATGTACACCCAGTTTCTTTGTTATAGACACAATAATATATAGAATATTGACATCAGAGTGGTAAGTGTTAGTATCTGTTGTAGTCTTGCAGCAGCAACAGCTTGATTCATGGTAGACGCTTATGGTTCTGGTGTACACTTTAAATGCTGTTGCGGTCAACTTTTCTTTCCATTAGCATGGCTTCCACAGATTTCTATTCTGTAAGTCTACATCTTTGAGATATCATAAGGTTATAATGAGCGTTCTTCAGAAGGAGTTCAAAGTGTGTGGTGGCTTGTTATTTATTTTGATAAAACATCACCTTGTCATTTTATACTCTGTTTCCTGATACCTCACCATACCAGCTTGTAACACACACCCCCACCACCACCAAAAAAAAAGAGAAAAAAAATATCACAATTGTTTTTAGGACAACTTGACTGAATTTCTTTGTTTCCTGAATAAAGCATTGCAATTAACCCTTTAATGGTCAAGCCGGCTAAATCAGCTTCAGCAGCATCCTTGAGATGTGTCTATTTGCTGATCAACAGATTAGTTTTGAAAATGTATTACAGGAAAAACTGGCTTGATAACCAAGCCTGAGTTATTCAAGTGGTAAAATTTTCAAAAATAGTCTTCTTGGTCTGCAAGTTTCAAAATGTGGGGTGTAATTATATCATCAGTCTTTGATCATGATGGGTTGTTTAGGTGGGTTAAATTTGGAATGCAGATGTTTCAAATTTATCTCTGAATTTCTTTGTATCTTAACATGTTTTCATGGAGCTGTCTATAGGTTCTGATAGAAGAATGTGCTCTATCCAATATCATTAAGCAGTTGTCTATATGCTTCATTACCACAACTCTCAATGACTTCCAGATGCTGCCTCTTCACTGATCTCCAGTCAGAGGTCAAGGTTTTAAACATTTGAAATTTGTTATGTCTGGCCTCTGTTCTTAATGGTTAGCTTAATTAAGGGAGTCACTGGGAATGCTGAAGTTTGCCAGCTACTGCAGGCTGATGGACACTCTGCAGTGTCTTGCTCTGGAGTGAAATTGAAAATAATGACTGGCATCTTTACATGTGGGGTTGTTTTAATTAGCATAAAACTTTGCTGAAATACTTTAAAGCCAGGAGGCTGGAAGCAATGAAATTAACTAAATCACTTGTGAAGTTACAGAGATGAACCAAGTTACTGGTTGCTAATGGTAACTGTATCAGCAATCTTGCATCTATAGGAGGTTCAAATGAAAATAAACAACTATGATACTCGATACATGTATTACAATAGCAACACTGAAATGGGCAGAAGAGAGCCAGAAAATCCAGTGTCTGCAGGGCTGTATGGTGGGCTTCTGAAAGGTGGGGATTTGTGGGTGGGGTGGGGGTAATTTTTGCATTTCCCCCCCCCCCCCCCCCACAATCTAGGCATAAAAATCAACAAAATAGATGATATGAACATAGTCATATCTGACTCATATTTATATCAAATATAGGCAAATTCAATACACAGATATTTAAAAAAAATGCCCCGTAAAAAACCCCTATGAACACCCCTCCTCCCCCACCATACGGGCCTGATCTGCTTAATTGAATGTACATTTGCAGTCCACACCACAGCCCCAACCTTTCTTCATCGTGTCATGACATCACAACACACCACAGCCCCACCATTCTGCATCGTGCTATGACATCATAACACACCACAGCCCCACAGTTCTGCATTGTGCCATGACATCGTAGTCCACACCAAAGCCCCTCCCATTCTGCATCGTGCCATGACATCTTAGTCCACACCACAGCCCCCAGCATTCTGCATCGTGCCATGATATCATTGTCCACACCACAGCCCCGACCAGTCTGCATCGTGCCATAACATCACAGTCCACACCATTCTGCATCATGCCATGACATCATAAAACACCACACCATTCTGCGTTGTGCCATGACATCATAGTTCACACCACAGCCCCCACCTTTCTTCATGGTGCCATGACATCATAGTCCACACCACAGTCCCCACCTTTCTTCATCGTGCCATGACATCATAGTCCACACCACAACCCCCCCCCCACCATTCTGCATTGTGCCATGACATCATAATACACCACACCATTCTGCATTGTGCCATGACATCATAGTCCACACCACAGCCCCCACCATTTTGCATTGTGCCATGACATCATAGTCCACACCACACCCCCACCATTCTGCATCATGCCATGACATCATAGTTTACACCACAGCCCCCACCATTCTGCATCATGCCATGAGATCATAGTCCACACCACAGTCCCCACCATTCTGCATCATGCCATGACATCATAGTCCACATCACAACCTCCACCTTTCTGCATCATGCCATGACATCATAGTCCACACCACAGTCCCCACCATTCTGCATCATGCCATGACATCATAGTCCACACGACAGCCCCCACCTTTCTGCATCATGCCATGACATCATAGTCCACACCACAGTCCCCCACCATTCTGCATCATGCCATGACATCATAGTCCACACCACAGTCCCCCACCATTCTGCATCGTGCCATGCCATCATAGTCCACACCACACCCACACCATTCTGCATCATGCCATGACATCATAGTTTACACGACAGCCCCCACCATTCTGCATCATGCCATGACATCATAGTCCACACCACAGCCCCCACCATTCTGCATCATGCCATGACATCATAGTCCACACCACAGCCCCCACCATTCTGCATCATGCCATGACATCATAGTCCACACGACAGCCCCCACCTTTCTGCATCGTGCCATGACATCATAGTCCACACCACAGTCCCCCACCATTCTGCATCATGCCATAACATCATAGTCCACACCACAGCCCCCACCATTTTGCATTGTGCCATGACATCATAGTCCACACCACACCCCCACCATTCTGCATCATGCCATGACATAGTTTACACCACAGCCCCCACCATTCTGTGCCATGCCATAATAGTCCACACCACACCCCCACCATTCTGCAGCATGCCACGACATCATAGTTTACACCACAGCCCCCACCATTCTTCATCATGCCATGACATCATAGTCCACACCACAGCCCCCACCATTCTGCATCATGCCATGACATCATAGTCCACACGACAGCCCCCACCTTTCTGCATCATGTCATGACATCATAGTCCACACGACAGCCCCCACCTTTCTGCATCGTGCCATGACATCATAGTCCACACCACAACCCCCACCATTCTGCATCATGCCATGACATCATAGTCCACACCACAACCCCCACCATTTTGCATTGTGCCATGACATCATAGTCCACACCACAGCCCCCACCATTCTGCATCATGCCATGACATCATAGTTTACACCACAGCCCCCACGATTCTGCATCATGCCATGACATCATAGTCCACACCATTCTGCATTGTGCCATGACATCATAGTCCACACCACAGCCCCCACCATTCTGCATCATGCCATGACATCATAGTCCACACCACAGCCCCCACCATTCTGCATCATGCCATGACATATATAGTTTACACCACAGCCCCCACCATTCTGCATCATGCCATGACATCATAGTCCACACCACAGCCCCCACCATTCTGCATCATGCCATGACATCATAGTCCACACCACGGTCCCCCACCATTCTGCATCATGCCATGACATCATAGTCCACATCACAACCTCCACCATTCTGCATCGTGCCATGACATCTAGTCCACACCACACCCCCACCATTCTGCATCATGCCATGACATCATAGTCCACACCACAGTCCCCACCATTCTGCATCATGCCATGACATCATAGTCCACATCACAACCTCCACCATTCTGCATCATGCCATGACATCATGGTCCACACCACAGCCCCCACCTTTCTGCATCATGCCATGACATCATAGTCCACACCACGGTCCCCACCATTCTGCATCATGCCATGACATCATAGTCCACACGACAGCCCCCACCTTTCTGCATCGTGCCATGACATCATAGTCCACACCACAGTCCCCCACCATTCTGCATCATGCCATGACATCATAGTCCACACCACAGTCCCCACCATTCTGCATCGTGCCATAACATCATAGTCCACACCACAGTCCCCCACCATTCTGCATCATGCCATGACATAGTCCACACCACAGTCCCCACCTTTCTGCATCATTCTATGACATCATGGTCCACACCACAGCCCCCAACATTCTGCATCGTGCCATTGACATCATAGGCCACCACCCCGCAGCCCACACCATTCTGAATCATGCCATGACATAGTTCACACCACAGCCTACAAAATTCTGCATCATGCTATGGCATCATAGTCCACACCACAGCTCACCATTCTTTATCCTGCCATTACATCATAGTCCACACCACAACCCCCACCATTCTGCATCAGGCCATGACAGCATAGTCCACATCACAACCTCCACCATTCAGCATCATGCCATAACATCAAAGTCCACACCATTCTGCATCATGCCATGACATCACACCACAGCCCCGCCTTTCTTCATCATGCTATGGCATCATAACACACCACAGCCCCCACCATTCTGCATCATGGCATGATATCGGCAGGCCATACCGTAATACACCAAGTGTTGCAACAGCACATCACAGATCATTGGACAACATCATGCCATGCCAGGTCACCACACTGATATAGCACAGCATGCTACACACAGCATCATCCATCAGGATACCACAGTACATTGAACAGCACAGCACCAACACCACACTCCATTATCAGCCACACCAATCAAACAACAGCACCACTCATAATGCGGCACCACCATGCATGCTATGTGACAGTACACCACACCAAACATTTCCATTGTACATCAAGCAACCTGATACCGCATCACACACCAACACACCTACACGCCATGTACCCCCTAGTCATGCCGTGTAGCTCACCACATCACATAGCCACACACCTACATGCCATACACCCCTAGTCATGCTGTGTAGCTCACCACATCACATCACATAGCCACACACCTACACACCATACACCCCCTAGTCATGCCGTGTAGCTCACCACATCACACACCAACACACCTACATGCATACACCCCCTAGTCATGCTGTGTAGCTCACCACATCACATAGCCACACACCTACATGCTCTACACCCCCCTCCACACACCTACACGCCATACACCCCCTAGTCATGCTGTGTAGCTCGCCACATGACATAGCCACACACCTACACGCTATACACCCCCTAGTCATGCTGTGCAGCTCAGCACATGACATAGCCACACACCTACACACCATACACCCCCTAGTCATGCTGTGTAGCTCACCACATCACACTCCAACACACCTACACGCCATACACCCCCTAGTCATGCCGTGTATCTCACCACATCACACACCAACACACCTACATGCTATGCACCCCCCTAGTCATGCTGTGTAGCTCACCACATCACATAGCCACACACCTACATGCTATGCACCCCCCTAGTCATGCCGTGTAGCTCACCACATCACATAGCCACACACCTACACGCCATACACCCCCTAGTCATGCTGTGTAGCTCACCACATCACACACCAACACACCTACATGCATACACCCCCTAGTCATGCTGTGTAGCTCACCACATCACATAGCCATACACCTACACGCTATACATCCCCTAGTCATGCTGTGTAGCTCACCACATCACACACCAACACGCCTACACGCTATACATCCCCTAGTCATGCTGTGTAGCTCACCACATCACATAGCCACACACCTACATGCCATACACCCCCTAGTCATGCTGTGTAGCTCACCACATACTACACAGCAGCACAGACTGCTTCATCACGCCGGTAAATGGTGGTTCTTAATCAGCCACCTTAACCCTTTCACAGACAAATCCGTGAAAAAGTAATTCTTTACGATATAAAACTTGTCTGTTGAAGATTTTGAAATAAATTTGACTGGAAGCCGGTGCTGTCTAAGGCAGCAATGGCTAATTCCAATCAAATTGGTTTCAAAATATTTCTAGCCTATCTCCACCCACTATGTACACGTTGCAATCGATTTTGAAACTGAATTGTGAATACCCTGAATACCAATGGACCTTTCCAGTTTTAGCTATTCCCTGCCCATCCTTAGGTAATATCCGCCCACACCTCACTTGTGTTGGGATCGATCGATCCCCGAACTTCTTGATTATCAATTTCCAAAAAACTATACAGGGAAGCCTGTATAGTTTTATGTTTAGAATGTTTATTAAATGGTAAAGACATGCAGTTTGTACAACGTGTCGGACTATTAAGCAATAAAGACAGACTATATCGAGTCATTCGTGATGTCATGATTATGACATCAGTCTACATGTCACAGAGTTGATTATAATGTCATATGATTGAGTGAGGAAATGGATTCCTGAATTTCAAGGTAACTAGTGATGCAGGTAATATGTTAAATATTTGAAACTACTGTCAGTAAGATTAGTTTCAAAATATTCAACTGAATATTTTTTAAAGTGTAAATTCATCAAAGACATTCACTGCATACACCTTCGTGAGAGACCATTATAATGTTTGTGATGGACTTATGTCATTTTGATTGTGACATCACGGTGGTACCTAATATGTGACATATTTGATTATGATGTCTTATACATGAGTGACAGATCAGATCCTTCCATTCCAATAGAGGGTTTGATTTTGCCCATTTAGTGTTCAAGTTGTACATTGTACAAGATGTCCTGACCCAGCTGTAGATCAAGCTTCAATCATGACATAAGATCATTATTCCAGCTGTTACAATCCTCAACAGCTCTCCTACAGTATACCTCAGAAATCACTTCCATGTTTCCAAAACAAAATAAAACATGCTGTTGAATATTTTGAACATAATTGGATTGGAAGACATTGATGCCTACGGCAGCAATGTCTTCTAATCCAAATATGTTCAAAATATTCAACAAATCATTTCTTCCTATCATGTTTCTCTTTTTGTCTTGGTAACATATTAACTTATTTATGAGCTGTAGTGTACCACTCCTTTACAGATGTCTAATGATTTCTTATAATAACTACTCTTAAACACAAGGGAGAAAACTCATGCTACTAAACCATCCTATAAAATTCAATCTCATACATCGCTTCCAATTCGCTATCTTTTTTGGCCCCTAACAACGTTCATATTGATAAATGGTGTCCTTGATCTTGGCCGGCGCATGTGCCTTTATGCGGTATCGTAACATTCTGTTCCTGAGAATTAATGTTTCCAGTTGTGCATTCCAATACAGTTAGTGACGAGCTGATGTCTAGAGATAATTTGCACACAACAATCTCTGGTTGGTTATCTCCACTATGGACCGCTCACCCATCCCTTCTTAGGTCCATCATACAAATAGTACATCCACTCACCCCCTACTCCTTGTCCTTTTGCACCCACCCCCTAGTGGCAATTTCTTTACTTTTATGGTCATGCACGTTTGGGCTAGCAGGCAGCTCATTTCAAATTGATTAATGTTTTTATTACCAAATCTCCTAGGCTGAATTATTTGCGTGTTAAAAGCTGAAAATTTCCAGTGCGTTCCAAGACTGTATGAATTCTATGAATCATGTATGTTTGCCTGTCTGGAGATGTGTTATTTCCTCCAATATACATACGTCAATTCAGAATGTGGTATAAAATTTCATGTGTGAAAGCAGAGAATAAGCGATCATTACGATTCACTCAGTCGATATAATGAAAGTTTAACTGTACTGATGAATATTGGTAATATTTCTGCATAGCAAACAAAACCCTTTCATTGTTCCCTGCCCGCGCGCTATTATGGCAGTTTGGTCATGTACCGTTGTTTGGCTATGGTAGCTGTCCATCATTTATTGATCGTCCTGCTAAGACTTTACCACTAGCCCGCGGGGCGGTTGTATAATGACAAATGTTTCAAACACCAATAATCACAAATATTTAACTAGCATTTTCAGAGCAAGAAAGTGAAAATTTCAATCTTCAGATGCCTAGTATCCATGGAAACGGACGAAGAATTAATGAAAATATCATGAGTGGTACTTCAATCAAATTGACTGCAAATCAATAATACGAGGAAATCAAATCGGGCTGGCTTCTTTTCAGAATCCCGCTTTGAAAATCAGGGTCCAGTTCTATTAACTTCAATACTCGTGCAAAAATAGAATTTAGTGGCTGGCGCTGGCCCATGTATGGTCATGCAAAAGCCGTCAGTGCGTCGACGTCGACGGCCTGCCCGGATTCCGGGGCATGTACCGCTGCCTCAGTAGCAGGCGAGTTGACTGAAGTACGGGACAACGACTGACTATACACTGGCTAGCTCCAAAACATCCCCAGGCACCATATAAAGTATTGATTTTTTTGGCTCGCTCGGCTAAAGTTTCAAAATTTTCTCATTAATTCTAATAGATGTACTGGTCATTGGGAGCTTGGAAATTTTCGCGGCTGGCATGAAGCGTTGATTATGCTTGGCGTGGGACGTGATCAGTGCTTCATAACGCCGCAGAGCGCGTTTCGCAATTAAATTTAGCACTCCCCATATTTGAGGAGCTCGGACTTAATTCATATTGCTGGACAGGATCCGATTACTCGAGGCACTATACAATTTCGAGTCAGCTTTCTGAGAATACATACACTATACAGCTATAGATGGTGTCATTCACTGACTTTTCTATCTCACAAACATCAGGGAAATTTGCTGTTCAGCATTCAAAGCAGAAATCTAATAAATTATCAATATTTTGCTTGACCACTTTTATTCTTAATTATAAATAATATGTACCATACTAGCTTTGATACTTAAAACCTTACTGGTTATTTTGAAAGCAATTTGACTGAAAATTGTTGCTGCATTATGCAGCAACAATTTTCAGTCAAATTGCTTTTAAAGTAACCAATAAAGTATATTTATCTCATTTGTAGAATGTTTTTAAAACATTTATCATGAGATATAATTGTTAAATAAATATTTTTTCATATTTTATTGGTACGGTGAAAACACAGCTGTGCCTTTGTAACTGTATGTGTCAATGTGGAGACATACTATTTATGCTGATTTAAATATGACACGGCTGAAACTTTATTTTAACATTCTATTTTATATCCTCTATTATTCCTATTTTCTATTCAATTTGAAATGTCCATATGATACATAATTAAAGCACATAGCCATTGCTAAATGCGATATCAACTTTTATTATTTATCAAATATTTTTATGCCTTTTTCAAGTTTTACTGGACAATGCGTCAAAGTCAATGGGAGGAATGAAAACATGGCATGAAATTTGTTCAAAGATCTTTTCAGTTTGAACAAATTTTCTTACTATAACCCCGCTTCACAAGCAAATATATTAATGTATGGAAATTTCAATGAATCTATTCAGACATATGAAATATATTTTAATGGATTAACTCAGTGGGTGGTTTGAATATCTGTATATATGTATTCATATGATCCCATTTCATTCTACGAGTCCAGGAATGTGATGATCATAACGAAGCAAAATATCAATTCTTCAACCACCTAATTAATTTAACGTTCAATCAAATTGTTTTCAAAATACTAAGCTGTGTTGTAACTAGATAAAACACCACCTCTTTATAAATATATTGGATTCAAATCAATGGCTTAATATACATGTGTGTGTGCGTGCGTGAGTGTGTGCATGTGTGCCTGCATGCGTGCATGTGTGCGTGCGTGTGCTTGTACATGTTGAAGATTGGCAATCTTCTCAAATGACCGGTTCTTGAAAATTCATAATAGAATACAGCGAGGAATAAAAACCTCTTTCGGGTTTTTATGACTTTAAAAATTGTAAAGAAATATTTGAAATCTGTATATGAATTAATTTATGTTTATCCTACTTGCGAGTTTTTGTGTACATTGTTGACAAAATATTAACACTTTACTTCTGTATATTCAGTTATGACAAGGGACATAACTCTGGTCATGTATCCATAATCTCTTATCAGATGAGGAAAGTGTAATTTTCACTCATATTACTGGTTTTGTAAGCTGCAGCTATCAGCATAAAGTTTTCAAAAGTACTCTTTCCTCCCTTGTTTGTTATTTTTCATAAGCGAGAGTTTGCTCCCTTGCCTCAGTGACCAGTAGAGAGTTAACACTTTAACCCTTGAATTTGTCCAAGAAAATTTTAATTTTCTCATAGAAAGTGTTCATTTGCAGACCAAGAGAGGACTATTTTTGAAAATTTACTACTGGAAAGTCTGGCTCGGTTATCGAGCCAGTCAATCTAGTGGTAAATTTTCAAAAATTATCATATCTTGGTCTGCATATGGACATTTCTCAAGACTACTGAGGGAAGCCATTTTTGGCTGATATGAGTGTTAAAGGGTTAATGATGTTTGTTTTATCACTGAGTTTCTTGAGTTAAAGTAAACTGAAAGAGACATCTGTAGGTCTTGCTTATAATGCGGTAAAAGTATAACACATCTTTGTGAATAAAAGGAATTGACACCTAAATTCTTGAGAAAATTTATGCATACATTAAAATACATGTTTGTTATCCCTGGTGTCTCCATTCCACATGTGTCAATGGATAAAACAGATCTGTCACTCAAGTATATGACATCATAATCAATTACATCACATTACGTTACATATATGCTGACCGTTACATATAGGCTGACGTCACAACCAAAATTTATAATGAATGAGTGTCTAGGTCATGAACATTTAAAAGTCTGTCAAGTATGCAAATTGTATGTCTGATAGATTTACTATTTAATAAACATTCAGTTGAATATTTTGAAACTAATTTGACTGGGTGATGTTGCTGGCATAGGTAGCTACAGCACCCAGTCAAATTAGTTTCTAAATATTAAACAGCTTACCTGTATAATTACCTTGCAAATGGGATTTGGAGAACGCGTTGACTTCAACATGCAGGAAAAAAGTGGGCGGAGCTTACCAAGAAATGGGTGGGGCATAGCTAGAAATGGATCTCACTGTTGCTGCCTCTGTAATGTCCTCAAAAGCGTAATCCAAGGGAGATAAATCCTGTTCATGATTTTGATGTAATGTGGTAACCCTGTTTTCAAAATAAATACCATGATTTTAAGCCTTTAAGGTGGACAGAACACATACAGCTGATTTTATCCTTTAATGCCTAATTAAGCCAGCCAAAAACATCCTCTTCAGTGGTATTGAGAAATCTCCATTTGACGGCCAAGAGTAGAATATTTTTTTTAATTTACCACTGGAATGACTGGCTCGATAACCGAGCCAGTAATTCCTTTAGAAACCTTTCAAAAATAATCTTCTCTTGGTTTTGCAAAGCCATTAAATGGTTAATGGCAAAGCCGACCAAACGAGTCTTTTCTAGGCCTGCAAATAAACATTCAATAAACAAGTATTGTAATTTTCTTTACAAATATTGAACTTTATACAATTTTTGAAAACACTTGGATGACCACCAATGTCACCATACCTGCACATCCCATTCCAGTAAATTGACAAGTTGTGTGCTGGTAGAGTCTCAATGAGATGGAAGAATGGTTAATGATTATGTAAGGGATGCTGGGACCACAGATATTCTAATGCACAGCTTTGTCATGAAAATGGGTGTGATCAAGCTGTTTACCTATTCCACGCTTGTTTTCTTCTGAGCGGAAAGCCCTGGATTACACAGACACAAAGAGTAAACCTTTATGCCGCAATAGTTCAAAGTGATTTTCATGCATTTATCCATTGATTTCAAAATCGTCCTCGATTTATGGTAAACATGTTTTTAAAGGTTATAATATATACAGTCAAACCTGTGCTAAGAGGCCACCCATGAGAGAATTTAAAAGTGGTCCCTTAAGAAAGGTGGTCTCTTAAGAAAGGTGGTCTTTATAGCATGTTTGACCGCATGTAATCAGAAAATTGCGTACACTATGAATATGATTATGATATCAGTATGAAATTGGTGAATGTAGTTTTTAGATATGCTCCCCCCACTCTCTAGCTAAGCTCCACCAACACTGCCCGTGTTGGGATCGATCGATCCCTGCACTCTCTGAATCTCAATTTCTAGAAAACCATAGAGGTATGCTATTGAATATTCTGAAACTTGTTCGACTGCCCAGTTAAATTATTTTCAAAACATTCAACAGAATGTTTATTAAGTAGTAAAGACATACAATTCATACAATGACACCTAGTCAGTCATCAATTAAGTGTTCGTGATGAACTTAGTTAGGGCATACATAAGGTAATTGATTATGACATGTCATATAGTTGATTATGACATCATATGATTGATGAGTAAACTGGAATCCTCTATTTACTGGTTAACCCGTATATGGCCAAACTGACCAAAGCCGGACTCGATCAACAGTAATTGAGAAATGTCCATTTGCTGGGCCAGAGAAGACTGTTTTTGAAAATTTACCACCGCAATGACTGCCTCTATACCAGGGCCAGTCATTTAGGTGCTAAATTGTTAATCATATGGTCTTGTACATTCACTAGGAACAGGTTTGGATCTTATTGGACAATCTTGACCAGTAAACCTGCACAATTTACATAATGGTGTCATGATGACTGTGACCTTTGAACCACAGAATCAAGGGTCGAGTGACATTCAATCTTGTTCAAGAAAATTTGAATTTTCTCATAGAAAATGTTCATTTGCAGACAAAGAGAAGACTATTTTTAAAAATATACCAGTGGACTGACTTGCTCGCATATCGAGCCGCTCATTGAAGTGGTAAAATTTCAATAAAATATTCTTCTGAACTTATACTTACTGAACAATGATAATTACATTTTAGTTCTGATGTAGTTGATGGATTATGAAATTAAATTATAAATGTATGTGGCTAATCTCCACACTTTCTATCCAGAGCGACCTTCTATCCAGAGCGACCTTTTTTTGCTTAAGCCGCTCATCCACCACCCATCCCTGCCTCCCATATAACTGGCAAATCTCTGTAAACACATTTCTACATTCCTTGCCACTTTGATGTCAATATTATATCATTTACTGTCTCGATAGCAAAGTAACTGGTGTACATTTTTCAACAATTTTGGTGGAAGATGTTGCTGTTAAAGACAGCAACATCTTCCACCAAATTTGTTGAAAAATTAACACCAGCTCATCTTTTAATTTAATTTGAAAAATTAAAATTATGACAGCAGAGCGGTAAGGGTTAACCTTTTGATGGCCAAGCCTCTCTAAAATAGCCTCTGTAGTGTTTTTGAGAAATGAGGTCCAGAAAAGAATATCTTTGAAAATTTACTACTGGAATAGCTGGCTAAACATAAGATAACAGGCAGAGTCAGTGGTAAATCTTAAAGACATATTCTCTTGGTCTGTAAATGGACATCATTAAGTATCTATTCTTGACCAATCTTGACCATTAGAGATAATGTTTTGGTTTGTGACTAAACAGAGACTGTGGGCATCAATGTTTATGATTTATCCACAAACTGATAAATGGTCAAAATTGGTCAAGAAAAGATAACTTCTCATAGAGACTGTTGATTGTTGAGCACAAGAGGAATATTTTCAAAAAAACGTGTAATCTTATTTTCAGCCGTAATCTGCATTTCCAAGATTTACTGTAAATGTCATTCTTGAGATATTTGACCATAGAGTTAGGAGACTGCTGTTTAACTTTGTACGACTGAAACTGACGAAAAATGACTTTGCTATGGTCTTGAGAAATCTCCTTAGGCAGAGCAATAGAAGACTATTTTTGAAAATTTATGAGTGGAACGACTGGCTCAATAACCGAGCCAGTCATTTCAGTCGTAAATTTTCAGAAATAGTCTTCTATTGTTCTGCAAATTGATATGTTCTGTGAGAAAATTTTAATTTTCTTGAACAAATTTGAGGATTAAATAATGTTAATGCTAAAATTAAATTGCTGTCATTTATTTTTTAGCAGTTTTAACTCCTGGCTTTGTGTCTGCTTGGAATATTTAAACAATGCTTTGTTGGATTTTAATTCATACACGCGGGTGCTGACTGATTTCTCATTTCATTGTTTACGCATCTTTATGGAACAGATGGTGAAATATATCAAATTTTAAATTGCCTTGACAACATCGTGCAGTAAAGCCATTGAAAACTCGTTGATGAAAATTTGAATAATTTAATAAGCCGTCGCCTCACATGCATGGCTCGGTGCTAATGACATTAGCTATGTGACAGAGGTGGTGGTTTGCTTGCTGGAACTCTGGCAGCGTTCAGTTCTGCATAATGTCTGAACAATGGCAGCTGACGAAGCCACTAATTAGCAACTCATCAGATAATGTCAGTCATGCTTCAAAACTGTTGAAAAATAAAATAATGTTTACGTTTTAGACCTTTTGTCATTTCTACCATAAAATATAAATGATTTAACAGGAGATAATAATACTTTTACCAATGAATTAAATTTTCAAAGCATCCACAAGAAAACTGTTGAATATTTGAAATTAATTTAAAGTGAAACTATGGCAGCAACGTCTTCCAGTCAAATCAATTTCAAAAAATTCAACGGAATAAGTCTTATATTGTAAATAATATATTTTTCCGGAATTTGTCATTGAAAGGGTTAAATTAAAATTTTCCGTTGTTGATTGATGCATAAATATCACATACTGAAAGCCTGCTATTTTATTCTACATATTGTAGATGAAAGTTTCTTATAATTTATTTGGAACTTAGATTATTATTTTGAAACCAACATTGACTGAAATCGTTGCTTTGGCAACAATTAAGCTTTTTTGAATAACTTTGGTTCTAATGGAGGGATCTTCTCGAAATTTGGATGGACACAATGATGTGGGTGTTGGAGGATGTGTCCTTGTTATTATTGATTCAGTGAAATCAGGATGTGAAGGGTGTCATTATTCTTACTGGGAATGCAGGGTGTATAGGGTTATTATTAATTCAGGAAATTATGTGTGCAGTGTTACTATTATTATCTCACCTGGCCAGAATGCAATGGCCTTTTGAGTTGAAATGTCTGTTCTAGGTGAGCATTACAAACCCCTTCAATGGCTTCTTGTTGATTGTAGGAAATTCAAGGTTTGGCGGGTGGTTATTGATTCTGGGAATTCATGGTTTGGAGGGTGGTTATTGATTCCGGGAATTCAAGGTTTGGAGGGGTGGTTATTGATTCTGGGAATTCAAGGTTTGGCGGGTGGTTATTGATTCTGGGAATTCAAGGTTTGGGGGGTGGTTATTGATTCTGGGAATTCACGGTTTGGAGGGTGAATATTGATTCTGGGAATTCAAGGTTTGGAAGGTGATTATTGATTCTGGGAATTTAAGGTTTGGAGGGTGATTATTGATTCTGGGAATTCAAGGTTTGGAAGGTGATTATTGATTCTGGGAATTCAAGGTTTGGAAGGTGATTATTGATTCTGGGAATTCAAGGTTTGGAGGGTGATTATTGATTCTGGGAATTTAAGGTTTGGAGGGTGATTATTGATTCTGGGAATTCAAGGTTTGGAAGGTGATTATTGATTCTGGGAATTCAAGGTTTGGAAGGTGATTATTGATTCTGGGAATTCAAGGTTTGGCGGGTGATTATTGATTCTGGGAATTCAAGGTTTGGAGGGTGATTATTGATTCTGGGAATTCAAGGTTTGGAGGGTGATTATTGATTCTGGGAATTCAAGGTTTGGAAGGTGATTATTGATTCTGGGAATTCAAGGTTTGGCGGGTGATTATTGATTCTGGGAATTCAAGGTTTGGAGGGTGATTATTGATTCTGGGAATTCAAGGTTTTGCGGGTAATTATTGATTCTGGGATTCAGGAAATTTATCATGCCATAAATAAGCTGAACTAGAAAATCTAAAGTCTAAATGGATTTTCTAGCAGGAGAGCTACCTGGAGGTGGAGTGTAAATATTATACCTAAATAGTATCAGGCTTTTAACCCTTTAATTGTAACATTTTCTCATGAAATCCAAAATATTTGCTAACTAAATGTCCATATGCAGGACAAGAGAAGACTATTTTTCAAAATTTACCACTTAAATGACTGGCTTCTTGTCCTGCTAATGGACATTCCTCAAGATCACTACACTCAGAAGGCCAGTTTTGGCTGTGTTGACCATTAAACCTTTAACACTCATATCAACCAAAATGGTGCAGTGGTCTTGAGAAATGTCCATTTGCAGACCAAGAGAAGGGCGATCATATATATACATATATATATATATATATATATATATATATATATATATATATATATATATATATATATATATATATATATATATATATACTGACATTGGTGCAGTGCCTCTTATTTATCGGCCACGTGACCCGGCAAGGGTCCCCACCACTGAGCATGTGCATGGTTAGATGGACCCTGAATTCAGGGTCCCTGCTACTGAGCGTGTGTGCGCACATGCCCAGTGATTGGCCTTAGCTGGGACCCTTGATTCAGGGTCTCTGCTACTGAGTGTTCTTAGCTGGACCCTGAGCAAGAAATACCATAATTTTATAGCAAAGACACCCCTTTAACCTCTTGTAGCACCCACTGACCTTTTATCAATCAAGGTAAAACTGCAACTGATTGCCTTAAAGCTTTAACCCTTACCACACTGATGTCAGATCTTTAAATTTTCAAATTAAATTAAAAGATGAACTGGTGTACAGTTTTCAACTAATTTGCTGGATGATGGTGCTTTCGAAGACAGCAACATAGTCCACCAAAATTGTTGAAAAATATACACCAGTTTCTTTGCTTTTGACAGGGTAAAAGATAGAATATTGACATCAGAGTGGTAAGGGTTAATGCACTTTACTGGAAGGTTCCTAGCGCTCTAGGTTTCTAAACTAATATGCAGAAATTTGATTGCACAATATACTAAGCTAAATTATCATTCACAGATCTTAAGTTATATAGGATCTTAATGATCCAGCATCAAAAACGAAATTAATTACATGATTGTTTTAATGCCTTTACAACCCGATCCATTAAGCACATCTCTGTATGAATTCTAGATGCATTTTCATGGATTTGTCAATGTATGTAGATGGAATGTTAATGGTATTTACAACACATATACTGGTCAAATCGGCCAAAACTGGCCTTTACAGTGGTCTTGAGAAATGGCCTGCATTTACCGGCCAGAAGATTATACTTCTGAGAATCTACCATGGGAATGGCCGGCTCGATAACTGAGCCGTGTCATTCCAGTGGATATTTTTCAAAAGTAGTTATCTCTTGGCCTGTAAATGGGCATTAACTGTTAAGCAAAAGTTTTAACTTTCTTAACAATCTTGAGGCCATTAAAGAGTTAATGATAGCATAATACAATGAGCCTTTCCAAGTTTATCCATCCATCATATGATATGTAGGATGATGTCATAATCATGATGTCATGGATGATTCAAAATAGTCCGTCTTTAGCACTTAATAGTCTCACACGTACGAATTGTAAGTCATTACTATTTAATAAATATTCTGTTGAATATTTTGAAACCATTTTGACTGGATGCTTTTGCTGCGATAGGCAGCAACAGCACCCAGTTAAATTAGTTTCAAAATACTTAACATCTTACTTGTATAGTTTTCTGGATCCCAAGACGAGCAAGGTGTGGGTGGAGCTTAGCTATTGATGGGCGGGGAATAGCTAGAACTGAAAAGGTCTGTTACAGACTGTTAACCCTTTAACACTCATATCAGCCAAAAACGGCTTCAGCAGTTGTCTTGAGAAATGTCCATTTGCAGACCAAGAGAAGACTATTTTTGAAAATTTACCACTGGAATGACTGGCTCGATAACCGAGCCAGTCATTCCAGTGGTAAATTTTCAGAAATATTCTTCTCTTGTTCTGCAAATGGACACTTTCTAAGAGAAAATTGAAATTTTTGAATAAATAAAAAGGGTTAAAGGCTTAATAATAATGGCTTTGCTACCAAACCTGTTAATGGAGGATTCTACTTTATCCATGCAATCATATGTCATAGTCAATTACATAACATACTAGGGTGACATCATCATCAATTACGTCACGAATGACGTCCCCCAAGTTCATCTTGAATGCTTAATTGATAACGGATTAAACCTTGTTGTACAAATTGTATGTCTTTACTATTTAATAAACATGCTGTTGAATATTTTGAAACTAATTTGATTGGGCTGGCGCTGCAGTCAAATTAGTTTGAAAATAATCAACAGTATACCTGTGTAGTTTTCTGGCAATTGATTGTCAGGAAGGTCAGGGATCGATTGATCATAACACAGGCGAAGTGTGGGTGGAGCTTAGCTGGAGATGGGCGGGGCATAGCTAAAACTGGAATACTCCATTAGGCAAATCTTGCAAAACTTTCTGCAATGTTTGCATGGATTTGTCTATGCTTTGATGGAATACTAGTTGTATTTTAAAATCAATTTATTACTTTTTCCGCTGTAGTACTGAAGCATATATAGATATTTTTAATCGTGGTTATGTCCCTTGTTGCTTCAGGCGGTAAATGCGTTAGTCTTGTTGATAATTTATTAGCCCATTGATCTGACTTTATTGATTTTCCATTTATGCTCCATTAAGGAATTGGCGCTGAAATTTTCAAACCAGCACAGCACATCTCTTGATGCTTTTTTACTGTGTCTTTTTATTGATTTTTTTACTATTAAACATGAAAAATAGTCTTTGTTTGTATTTTATTACCGGACTTCCAGAGTCTGTGTACAGAAAAACAAACTTAGCTAAACACACCGACGCAGTGAATAGCTGAAGCGGTGATGATGAACCAGCCACAATTCCTGTCAAGGACAGTGGCTGAACAGCGACAGAATCCTCATCAGCCACAGAAAAAATAAGGTCATATTTGACAAAGAAATTAAATTTGATATTCACAGATATTCTGTTACATTGATTGTTGTTGCCATGGAGGCCGTTTCCTCAAATCTTGAGATTAAAGTTAATCTGCTGCTTTGTTAGACAGTTGTGGTGGCCAGCTGGAAGGCTGCAGGTTTTATGGCCACTAGCTTGCTTGCAATATATCTTGGAAAGGAAGGGAAGCTAAGATTAAAATTCTAATTTATTTTTAATAGCTTTACCATATGGCATGATGCCATCCCCAGTTTGTCATAAAACATGTTTACAGATCCTGGCATGACTGGCACTTAAAGGGATGGGGTTCCACCATTAGTTCTATCCGTTATTGATTATGCTTACTACTGTATACAATATAGGTAAACTACTGCTGATTATTCTGAAAACATTTTTACTGAAAGTCATTGCTGTCTAAGGCTTAGGCACCAATTGCTTTAAGTCAAATTGTTTTCAAACAATTCAGCAGTTTTTCTATTTACTATCGTCACTATATGTGTGCATGCATATTTTTGTAATTGATACAAAGTATTCAATAATATAAAATGTTGACTTTTGCATTCAGCTTGATAATAAGGTTTTCAGAATTTAATTGTTTCATCAGTCTGTTTGTCCAACTTACCTTCATTCAAAAAATTATAAAGATTTAACCCTTTAACACTCATACCAGCCAAAAAGGGCATCCGCAGTGGTCTTGAGAAATGTCCATATGCAGACCAAGAGAATACTATTTTTGAAAACTTACCAATGGAATGACTGGTTCGCTAACCGAGCCAGTCATTCCAGTGATAAATTGTCCAAAATAGTCAATTGGTCTGCACATGGACATTTTCTATGGGAAAATTTAAATTTTCTTGAACAAGTTTAAGGGTTAAAGGGATAAGTGGTGTAATTTTTACTCAAACATAGGATTTTTCAAGTGATATTTATTAAATGAACTCCTTAATCCCCTCCAGACCAGAATGGGCCTTTCCAGTTTTAGCTGTGTCCCGCCCATCTCTAGCTAGCCTCCACCCACACCTAGCGTGTGTTGGGATCGACTGATCCCTGAACTCCTTGATGATCAATTTGTAGAAAACTATACAGCTAAGCTGTTAAATATTTTTAAACTAATGTGACAGCAACTGCACCCAGTCAAATTAGTTTCAAAATATTTAACGTGATATTTATTAAATAGTAAAGACATACAATTCATACAACCTGACCGACTATTAAGCGTTTAAGACAGATTAAATCGAGTTATTCATGACATAATGATTATGACGTCAGCCTACATGTCGCATAGTTGATTATGTCATCATGTGATTGGATTCATGAAATGACAAATTGTTTATAATATAAGAAATATTCTGTTGAATACTTTGAAAATAATTTGACTAGAATCAAATTAATAGTTTTAAAATATTCAGCAGCTTTCCTGTATAGTTAGTTTGAAATTGATATAATGAACTCTGAAGTGTTAAAGCTAGAACAGTCAGACATTGAAATGACCAGCCTCACCACAATGAAGATCCAGAATGTGTTTCAGATCCGGATCTGCATTCAGATCCTGATCTGAATTTGGATCTAGAATTTTCCTCGGTTATCGGAACAACCTGTCTTGTTATAAAATTGATGCGAAACATGTGAACAGTGTCCGGAATATATCCATGTGCCCATTGGACAGTCAAACAAACAAAAAGTAATCTCAAATTATATGCTCCCCCCCCCCCACACACACACACCCAAGCCTCTCCAGCTGTGAAGGATGAGGGTGTGTTAAAAATATTCCTCCAGTCAGTCACATGGTATGGAATCTACTGATTCTTGTGTGTTCGTGTGTGCTTCAGGCCATTACCCTTGTAGCCTAACATTGCGATATGAATTTTATAGTGCAAAACTTAATTAACTTTTTAATCGACTTTGAAATTTAGTTTTTGTCATAGAAAATAGTAATTTTGCATCCCAAGTGTAAAAACTATTTTTGAAAATGTACCACTGGAATGACTATTTCACTTATTTCAATTGGCTTGCAAATGAACATTTCTCGAGACCATTACAGAAACATTTTTTAGCCTGCTTGGTTGTTAAATGATTACAGTCAGTTATGCTTAATTGCCTTACTCCATAGCTATATAGCTAACACCACACATTTAACCTTTTAACCCTCGAATTTGTTCAATAAAATTTCAATTTTCCCATGGAAAATGTCCATTTGCCGACCAAAAGAAGACTATTTTTTGGAAATTTAGCACTGGAATGACTGGCCCAGTTATCGAGCCAGGCATTCCAGTGGTAAATGAAAAGAAATAGTCTTCTATTGGTCTGCAAATGGACATTTCTCAAGACCACTGCAGAAGCCATTTTTGGCTGATATGAGTGTTAAAGGGTTAAAAGTCAGGTCAGTTACTGATGTTGCAGTAGTCATGTAAAATGTCCATTTTCAGGACGAGAGGAGAGTATTTATGAAACCTTAAATCTGGATTTAAGCTAGGTCTATAGCTGAGCCAGTCAAATTTATCATTGGAATGACTGGCTCAGCTATCGAGTCAGTCATTCTAGTGATGAATTTTCAAAAATATTCTTGACCTTGGTCTGCAAATGGACATTTCTCAAGACTAGTGCAGAAGCTGTTTTTGTCCAGCTTGAGTGTTAAAGGGTTAAGACTGTTCTATTGAAAGCTGTTGCTGTTTTAAGCTGTAACGCTGTGTGTTATAGACAGCAACAGTGTATAGCAACATTATTTTCTGCTTTCTTGATTGAAATATGGAAATGTTTAACCCTTTAAGAGTCAAATTTGGTCAAGAAAATCAAATGATTTTTCTTACAGAATGTCCATTTGCAAGCTAAGAGAAGAATATTTTTGAAAATTCACTATTGGAATTCCAGTGTTAAATTTAATAAAATACCCTTATCTAGGGATGCAAATAGGCATACACGAAGTAAAAAAATCTTATCCTTTTGATCAAGCTGGATAATTAAGACACATCAGTATGTGATCAGGCAGGCCAGTCATGGGACAGGCAAGCCATGTGATCAGACACGTGATGTGACCTCTATCAATTATATTACAATGTTCATATAACCAGAATGAATCATTCCACAGTGAACCAATAATGTGTGCATGGCAATAGATAGATGTTGAAATATGTCAGGGGAGAGAACTCTGTACAAATATAATTTTCTGAGATTCAACTTATCTCCCTTGATAAATAGAAATATGTGGGAAAATACCAACAGTACTATCTGCATGATCATTATAAGCAAGCATAATGCATGTGATATTTTGGCATATTTTAGATTTAAAATAGTTGAACTCTGTGTTTTGGTATATTTTTTATTTTTGGGTCAAAATTATCCAGGCTTTCATTTCTGGAATATGTCTTGAGGCATGTACTTTAGCATTTGGAATGAAGTTATAGATAAGTCACATGACAGATGTGATTGATGCCTGTTTTCTAACATCGCACTCCCTGGAATCATTTCAACTTCACCTTGATCCCTCAGTGTTGTTAAAAATTTAGTTTTTTTTTAGTTCCGGAAATTAGCTGATGTCAAAATTCTATTTTTTATTGGTTGGATGGCGAAGAATCTGGTGTACATTTTTCAACAATTTTAGTGGACGATGTTGCTGTCTACGACAACACCATCTTCCACCAAATTTGTTGAAAAATGAACACCAGTTCATCTTTTAATTTAATTTGAAAATTTAAAAGTTTGACATCAGAGTGGTAAGTGTTAATCAAATATTACACACATTCTACTGTCTAGACATCCAGTATTGCCTGGGGTAAAAGACATGTTTCAATCTAATCTAATTTTACTTCATTATTCCTCTGAAACATGACATTTTAAATATCATTTCAGATAAAAATTAGGGATTATGCCAGAGAATTACTCATACTGAGTGACAAGCATTTTGGTATCAAATGCGGAGACAATGACAATGACAGGACAAATTTATTGGAGTTCTTGGTGTGACTCACACTCTAACCAGTACAAGTCAGTTTGGTAAATTTGTTTAAATTTTTTCTGAAAAGGCCACCTACATTGCAATGGACCTTTCCAGTTTATCCATCCATCATATGACATCATAATCAACTACGTGACATTGAGGATGATGTCATAATCAATGACGTCATGAATGACATAATTAAGTAAAGCATTGTCATATACGAATTGTATGTCTTTACTATTTAATAAACATGCTGTTGAATATTTTGAAACAAATTTGACTGGGTGCTGTTGCTGCCATAGCAACAGCACCCACTCAAATCATTTTAAAAACATTCACCAGCTTGCCTGTGTAGTTTTCTGTAAAGTGATAGTCAGGGAGTTCAGGGATTGATCGATCCCAACACGGACGAAGTGTGGGTGGGGCTCAGCTAGAGATGGGCAGGGCATAGCTAGAACTGGATTCCTCCATTATAACCGAGCCAGACATTCCAGTGATAAATTTTCAAAAATAATCTTCCCTTGGTCTGCAAATGGACATCTTCTATGAGAAAATAAATTTTTCATGAACAAATTTGACGGTTAAAAGGTTAATAGGAGAGAATGGCTCTTTGTTTTTCAAAGAAACCTACATGTACCATCTGTGTTCTCTGCAATGCAGAGTTGCATTATCTACATTTGGAGAATACATTTTGGGGGTTTTCCGCTTTTGTTTAGGGCTGGGTGGCCTGAGGGGTGGGGGGAGGTGTGTGTGTGTGTGTGTGTGTGTGGTGGGGTGGGGATGGGGCATATTGGGCGGGTGGGGTTATGGAGGTTGGGTGATTTGGGGACTTTAATTTTTGTAATCTGTTGCATTTTTCCCACAGTATTGAACTTAATATATTTTAAACATTTTTGTGGTCATTACTGGTCAAACGTTTTGGGATCAAATAATTTTGGTCAAAAGCCTTTTATGAATTGGATTTGATGATACTACATGTAGTTACTTAGCTGAAAATATGTCCACTAGAATGCGATAATTTAAAAATACATCCATTTTTAATATACCTTTTGAACATAATTGGATTGGAATATTTCAAAATATCCAAAAGAACATTTCTTACGTGTTCAAAATTGTACTAGCTAAAATGCTTGTTTTTGTTTTGGAAATATTTTGTTTCTGAGCTGTACCAATGGCCAGACAATATAATTTCCAATGATGCACTATACAAGATGTGTAATACGTCGCCCCTGTCTGCAAAAGTCACCCAGCAAAGATGGTCCATGTTTGGCCATGTGCTATTGGATGCCAAAAGCCACACCAGCACATGCTACGAGGTGACCTCAAGAAAGCAGAACTTGGTACACTCAAGTCAAGAATGTACCTGAGGAAGCTAAGGATTTTGGCTGAGGACAAGACACAGTTGGCAAAAGCGAAGAAGGACTGGTAGCAGCTGTAGGATGTTTCAACTACTACAGCCGCAGAATACAGTAATCATACATACTGTAATTTTTAGCTGTCCTGTCTGAAGATCAAAGCGCTTATATCATCACTATGGTGGCGTCATCAGCAGTGTCATTGTCAGCTGCCTCCGCATCCGTGCCAGTTTGGGCTTGCTTTTCTATATAAGCTCTGCTACAGCTAAACATTGATGGTGATGAGTAAGCAAACTTCATCTATAATTACTGCATTTATATTAATTGTACAATGCATTTATCCCATTCCTCCCTATATTTTCAGCTCAGGGACTTTGTTATTTCTGGTAAAGTTTTGTGTTAGTTTGACGTAGTCCATACAGTAAAACTAATCTCTATTTAACTCTGCTGCAGCCAAACTATTAGGCTTATGATAACCTGACATCATATATATCTTTCTTACTGCATTTATGTCTACAATCTTCATATGTACTAAGATACAAAACAGGCGAGCTGCATACTTGCGCTGCAACCCTTCTTGGAGTCAAAGATAGTCATGGCTTGAATAGACCTAGGCCTGAGTGGCCAAGTAAATCAACAAACTGAACTTGCGCAGCAACCAGTTACTGGTATTATTTTATAATGTTATGAGAGTGTATATTTTTAGTCCTTTTTACTTTGAATTTCTGAAAGATAAATGTGAAAGGATCTGAATATATTTGGAACTTGAATATATCTTATGGATACCTCTGTATTGATTCTGGAATCAAGACTATTTTTGGAATTTTACCACTGAAATTACTGACTCGCTTACCGGGCCAGTCATTCCAGTGGTAATATTTTAAAAATAGTCATCACTTCGCCTGGAAATGGGACATTTCTCAAGACCACTGAAAAGTCTGTTTTGGGCACCACTAAGAAATAGGTTAAGCACCATTTCAGTCCAGCAGTGATTTACCTTGATGGAAGCAGAAGCGCACTCAACCCTGCTGTAATTATGCAGCACCTACACTAAAACTAAATTTATTTAATTTTAACAACAAATGCCCTAATTTTATAGGAAAAAATTCCCAGATGCCTTCTAGCATGGCACCCCTATTGTCATTCAAAGTCAAACATTATCAAATCAGCTTATATTCTGTTGAATATAATTATTCTTATCTTATTAGTTGTTTCTTGACCTGCAAATTATTATGAGCCATTCCTCTATATGACTGCCAATGTCTGTATTAAACGACTAAAACATCCATCACCTACAAATTATTGAGATTTCTTGAAGATTTTAGATGTGTATGAGTAAGGGAGGAATCCATTTTGAGCTATGCCCCACCCACACTTCACCCGTGTTGGATCAATCGATCCCTGAACTCCCTGACAATCAATTTCCGGAAAACTACAGGTAAACTGTTGAATATTTTGAAATTAATTTAACTGGATGCTGTTGTGCCATAGGCATTAACAATGCCCAGTCAAATTAGTTTCAAAATATTCAACAGCATGTTTATTAAATAGTAAAGATATACAATTCGTACAACACATAGTCGGAGTCCATCATCAATTCATGAATCGATTTCCTCACTCAATCATATGATGTGATAATCAATTACATGACGTGTATGTAGGCTGATGTCATAATCATGACATCATGAATGCTTCAATACTGTCTGTGTTTAACGCTTAATAGTCTGACACGTTGTACAAATTTTATGTCTTTACTATTTAATAAACAATCTGTTGAATAATTTGAAACTGATTTGACTGGGCGCTGTTGCTGCCATAGGCTGCAAAAGCTCCCAGTCAAATTAGTTTCAAAATATTCAATAGCTTACCTGTATAGTTTTCTGGAAATTGATAGTCAGAGAGTTCAGAGATCGAACGATCCAAACATGGATGTGGTGTGGGTGGAGCTTAAATTGAGATGGGCGAGGTATAGCTAAAAGTGGAAGGTCTATTAAGCATCCATCTAACTTAACTACATCATTCATGACGTAATTGATTATGACATCATCCTACGCTGCACGTAGTTGATTAGGACGTCATATGATTGATGGTCCTGGATTACTTCATTGAGATAAAACTGTTTTATGTTCAATCTTTGTTTATCTTCAAAATATTTCTGTTGTTAAAACTGCTCATTATCACTGTGTCCAGACACATGAGGGAATTACAATGCTTGATCTACAAGAGAAACCGCCTCAATTTGTATCCATTAATACCATAACCATCAAATTTGTTTAAAAAAATTTCAATTTTGTCATAGAAATTGCAGACCAAAAGTTTATTTTTTGAAAATTTACTACTGGAATGACTGGCTTGGTTATTAAACCAGTCATTCCAGTTGTACATTTTCAAAATTAGTCTTTTCTCGGTCTGCAACTGAACATTTCTCAGGACTGCTGCAGAAACCGCTTTTAGCCGGCTTGAGCACTAAAGGGTTAAGTCTGGTACAAAATTATATGATATATTGTTTCTCCCACAGGACTTGCCTATTGAGGAACTGAAAAGGCGATGTCTCGACCAACTAGAAAACATGTCTAAGAAATGCATCAGGAGAATCATTGGTGGTGAGAATTTACATTTTTAACCATTAATTCACTGATATATCTCATTATCAAGACAATCATACAGGAAACCTGTTGAATATTTTGAAATTGACTTGACTGAAAGCATTTGCTGCCCTAATTTCAAAATATAACAGCATAAGTTTTATACACGTATCGTAAAGAATATAGTTTTTCAGGTATTTGTTGGTTAACCATTTAATGGTCAATTTTGGTCAAGAAAATTAAAATATTATTGAATGTCCATTTACAGGCCAAGAGAATACAATTTTCGAAAATTTATCAGTGGAATGACTGGCTCAGTTATCGAGGCAGTCATTCCAGTGGTAAATTTTCAAAAATTGTATTCTCTTGGCCTGCAAATGGACATTCCATAAGACCATAACAGAGGGCGGTTTTGGCCGGTTTGACCATTAAAGGGTTGCTACTGGAAAAACCCTGGAAAAACAGTAACCGTATACTTTAATTTTTGTTCCACATTCAAAACAATTTGACTGTTGCCGAGTTAGATATTTCTTCATACTATTGACCTTGTTTCCTCTCTATTACTCTGCTGTATTTTCCCCACAAAATTTCATACTCCTGATCTTCAAGAAATTAATTTTAATGATTTGCCAAGGATTCAGACGACAAATTGTAATCAGGATATCTTCTGTAGCACAATTTTACGTTTGAATTTTTACCAAACGTTTCTCTTGACACTGAACCTTGGCAAAATGTTGCATCTACATTATCTAAGAATAATGGTTCATTCAAATCCAAATATCACATTTAATGTTCTTGGATATCTAGAAAATGTTGAGGCCTAAATGTGGAAATTAGTTACTTATAACCATCAAATTCTGCCAAATATTTTTGTGTCTTTCGCTGAAAGCCTATGGCAAAAACTGTGTTCAGTCTAATTGTTTTCAAAATTTTGTCTGATCCATATTGTATTTCATTAAGCATGTATTAAAGTAGACCGAAGCAGGCTTAACTGTAAAAGATCATGTCAAAACACTGAAGAAATTATCCACTTTAATCGTACCAAATGTGTAAGAGTAGCTCAAGTGAGTACATCAAGGATGATGATGAGGACGAGGATGATGATGATGATGTTGATGATGATGAGGTGGAGGAGTAGGATGGATAATGAGGATGATGGATAATGATAATAATGATGGTGATGATAAGGATGATGATGCCGATGACGATGACGGATAATGGATGATGATGATGATGATAAGGATGATGGTGATGATAAGGATGATGATGACAACGGATAATGATGATGATGATGATGATGATGATGATGCTGATAAGAATGATAAGGATGATGAGGATAATGGATAATAATAATGATATGGTGGATGGCATTGATGGCAGACCTGGTGTTTGTTGGGGTTGCTGCAGCTGCACTTCTAATACGGTTTTACCTTTGATTGTCAGCACCTCCCAGAGACACGTTTTTCATCTTCTCGTAGCTGGGTGTTATCATTTCTTTCAGGCATTGAACTTCGCCTAGTCTAAATGTCATTACGTCGGAGTCCCAATCAGACTGGGTTGGAGACGTGATAGCATCACAGTATCCTGTGAATAATGGGGTGGTGGTGGGTAAAGCGGTGGAAGACGAGTTTCCTAATCTCAAAAGTTGAGGGGAACAATTTACCATTAGTAGTTAGTAGACAGCTGCAACGGTAGATTCACCCTAGCCTGTGGAACAGAACTGTTCAATGACTAGTGGATAGCCTCAAGTTACGGAGCAGACGAGATGTGTCTTTTGGGAGAACGTTGCTAAATAAAGCATAAAGCTTGTCACCAACTTTTCTCCTTGGATGCCCAATCATGCACAGATTCATATGAATACTCTCGTTTATATGGTCAATCATGACAGACCAGGCGACATGGTTGCAGGATCTCCATCACGTTAGGATCTACACAACAATGAGAAAGCAGTAGATTGAATTCGTCTGCTCTTATCTGCCGTTGCATGGCCGATGTTGAGCGAAATACTGTTTTCTGTGCTATCACAGGTTTGACTCTTGCATGTGCGATCTGCCACTGATGCCTGACACTGCTCCACACTTGCAAAATTTGGCTGTTGGCTCAGAGCTCTCAACTATTGAAAACTGAAAGCGTGAGATTTGGGCATGGGTCTGGGAGGGTCTGTCCCACTCCCTAAGGTGGGTGCCTGGGGGTCCTTCCCCAAATTAAAAAAAAGCGATATGAGACACAAAAACGTCAATTTCTCTCAAATATCTGAGCTCCAAGATGGCTTATGGATGTCATATTAACCCAGCAACAGATTTTTGTCAGATAATCTGACACTTGATGTATGAAATCTGCCATTTTACAGTAAATACTGGATCATAATAATTAAACTTTAATGTAACGCCAGATGCATGAGATTGACATGTAGTTGCATGAGAGTGAGAAAGAAGTCAAATGTGTGAGTCTCACTCTGAATGTGTGAGAGTTCAGATGTCTGCTGGCTGGTTATCATTCGTGTGTTTCTTGTCTCCCTCATCCTGTACCTTTAACTGTTGGAACGGGTGGTCTGAATGTTTGTAGGACACAATCTTGTGGAGCGTGTTGACTCAGGTTACCGCCTCGCAGTGCTTCTGCTGTTAGATTTGTCTCCTCTCTTGCACATCATGTGTGTTCCACGGTCAGCACACAACGTGGTCAGCCCTGTGTGCTGACGTGTACTGATAATTTTGAAAGTTATAGTTATGAATGTTTATTAATTGATTGCTTCTCCATCTCCCTCAGATCAGATCTATATTTCTTCATAATGTACGATAAATGTCTCTCCTTTCATACAACAGTGTGGCCTTCTGTCGTCATCTCTCATGCAGCGGATGGAATGGCACTGCTATTTCTTATAGTGTTGTGATATTACTTTATTTCTAATGAAAACATTTTCTTACCACTTTGGATCGACTGGACAGTCAACTCTACCTAACTCTCTCTGACCACTTTGGATGGCATATATTTCAGGTCCCTGTTAAACAGGTCCCATTCTCTGACCACCCAATATCCTATCTCTTTTATACTCCTCGGAGAGATTAAGCCAGGTGGTCTGGCTTATCATATCGTGAGCTCTTGCTGGCTCAACGGGTGGCACACTGATATCCAACATCCAGTCGAGGTTAGGGTGCACGCTGTATAAGCCACTGGTGCAATTTAATAGATTGTGGTTCACTGGTCATAACTCAGTGCAGCGGGGTTCAGGAGTTAAGTGTACCACCACCTTCTCTCCTCAGGAAGGCCTATTATTGTATTAAGACTATGCCTCTTGTTCTATGACGCAAACATGCGCAGCAACCCATTCATCGAACTTTAACTTTCCATGCTCTTACGCCTATGCAGATAATTTTGATACCACACCTTCCATTCTCAACGAGTGCTGGGTGGTGAAGGAGGCCATGCCGTGATCTGCGAGTGGATTATTAACACTGCTATGGCCATAGGTCAGCTGCATCATACTAGAAACCAGGCACCGACACATTCTGTCTGCACTGATGATGATGATGATGAGGATGACGAGGAAGAGGCTGATCAGGAGCAAGAGGATGACGACGATGATGAGGAGCAGGAGGTTGAGCAGGAGCAAGAGGATGACAATGATGATGATGATCTCTCCCACCAGGTTTCTGGCCCCATCCACAACTTTTGGTGTGCGCGTGGGTGCTTGTGGATTGGTTTATTATGTGTTTAGCTCACCAGGGCCAAGTGAGCTTATGCCATGGCCAAGTGAACTTATGACACGGTGTCCGTCCATTGTCCATCCATCCGTCCATCAAATTGCATCTCCTCATTTATGCTTTGACCGATTTCAACCAAATGTGACTGGAAAGATCCTATGGTGCTCGGCTCCAGAACTTCTATACAGAATTTTGATTGGTCAATTTTTCTGGGGACCATCTTGGATTTTCCAAAAAATTTCAAGAAATTTAAAATGCTTCTCCTCCAAGATAAATGGCCTGACTTCAACGAAACTTGAGTGGACTAATTCTATCCTGATAGGTTTCAACACTTCTAACGAGAATTCTGATTGGTCAATATTTCCGGTCGCCATTCGGTTGGGAGAACCCTATACTGGTATACTTTAGAACCTTTATACAGAATTTTAATTAGTCTATTTTTTCGTTGGCCGTCTTCAATATTCCAAAAAATGGCGTGAAATCGTTTAAAACGCTACTCCTCATTAACTGCTTGGCAAATTTCAAGCAGACTTGGCTGAAAGGATACTAGGCTGGTAAGTTTCAGACCATGCATACAGAATTTTGATTGGGTAATTTTCTGGCAGCCATCTTGGATTTTCTGAAAATTTCTGGAAACCATTTAAAAGCCTAGTCCTCATTAACCATATGGCTGATTTCAAGCAAACTCAGTTGGAAGGTCCCTAGAGTTGTATGCTGTAGAAGATGTATACAAAATTTTGATTGAGCATGTTTTTTGGTGGTCATCTTGAATTTTCTGAAAAATAGCGGGAAATTGTTTAAAATGCTACTCCTCATTAACTACATGTACTTGGACAATTTCAACCAGACTTGACTGAAAGGATACTAGACTGGTAGGTTTCAGACCATGCATACAGAATTTTGATTTGTTAATTTTCCTGGCAGCCATCTTGGATTTTCTGAAAATTTCTGGAAATCAATTAAAAGCCTACTCCTCATTAACCACTTTGCCGAGTTAAGCAAACTCGGGTGGAAGGACACTAGCGTGGTATGTTATGCTTCAGAACTTGTGTACAGAATTTTGATTGATCAATTCTTTTGGTGGCCATCTTGAATTTTGCAAAGAAATGGTGGGAAATTGTTTAAAATGCTACTTATTAACTACTTGGGTAATTTCAACCAGACATGACTGGGAGAACACTAGCCTGGTAGGTTTCAGAACCAGTATACAGAATTTTGATTGGTCACTTTTTCTGGCGGCCATCTTGAGTTTTCTGAAAATTTTGGGAAATCAGTTAAAATGCTAGTCCTCATTAACAGCTTGAATGATTTCAAGTAAACTCCATTGAGAGAACCCTAGAGTGGTACGCTTCAGAACTTGTCTAGAGAATTTTGATTGATCAATTTTTTTTGGCGGTCATTTTTACTGTTCCGGACAATGGCACGAACTCGTTTAAAATGCTACTCATTAACTGCTTGGGCAGTTTCAACCAGACTTGACTGAAAAGATACTAGCATGGTAGGTTTCAGAACTAGTATACAGAATTTTTATTGGTAAATTTTCCTGGTGACCGTCTTGAATCCTTAACCACTTGGCCTATTTCAAGCAACCTGGGCTGGAAGGCCCCTAGAGTGGTATGGTTCAGAGCTTGCATACAAAATTTTGATTTGTCAATTTGCTCGGCATTCCATTTTGAATTTTCCAAAAAATAGTTGTAAATCATTTAAAATGCTACTCATTAACCGCTTGAGCAATTTCAAACAAACTCAACTGGAAGGACCCTAGACAGGTTCACTTCAGAACTTGTATACAGAATTTTGACTGCTTAATTTTTTGGGGTGACCATCTTGGATCTTCCTAAAAATGGGAATTCATTTAAAATGCTACTGCTCATCAGCATTTATAACTTATATTATTTAGTGCATTTATAACTCCAATTAGGAGTACGTTGACGAAATTCTATTGAAATTTGTTTTTGCCTTAATTATAGAAACAACATACAGTCAAATTGTTTTCAAAATATCTATATGATGTAAGTTCTATGACATTTATAATATAGTTTACGAAAGACAGAACTGATTCTCAGTGTTGTATACTCTGGTGTGTAAGCCGTGGATGTCACATCTGCTACTTATTGCTCATAACACCATACTTTACTTTATGATCACATTGCAATGTCTTAGTTTTATAGGCATACTAAAAGTCATAATTTCTGTAACTTATTCTCATTTTCTGCCACATATTCATAGCTTGTCTCCCCCCCCCCATCCTACAAGAAATCTCATCGTTCACCCACCACCCTACAAGCATCTTCATAACACACTAACCCACCCACCCACCCTACAAACACCAGCACAAAGTATCTGCCACACACACATGCATACCTACGCGCACGTACACACGCGTCACACGCACACGCGTGTGCGAGGGGGGGGGGGGGGGGGTGCTGCACGCACGCACACACACACAACACACACAATAATGAAAACTTTATGGACACATATCTCTACTCAGTTTGTAATTAAAACATTTAGAGCAGAAAAACAGATTGTTATCTGCGCTATTATTACACTATTTAATACTTTGAAAATAATTTGACTGAAAGTCATTGCTTGGCAGCAACAACTTTCAGCCAAATTATTTTTTTAATATTTGATTTTAATTTAATGTAAAATGTGGCGTTTATATATCAATTCCAGAATGCTTGTGGAATTGAGTTAAGTTTGTGATCTGTGGCTGGTGGATAGAATGTTCTATGAAACACTCCTTTTTAACCCTTTGACCCCCAATTTTTTGCAAAGAAGTTTCAATTTTCTCATAGAAAATGTAAATTTACAGACAAAGCGAAGATTATTTTTGAGAATTTAAGACTGGAATGACTGGCGCGGTTATTGAGCCAGTCATTTCAGTGGTCAATTTTCAAATATAGTCTTCTCTTGGTCTGTAAATGGACATTTCTCACGACCACTGCAGAAACTGTCTTTAGCTGATATGAGTGTTACAGGGTTAACAGTGAGGCTTGGGCTGATCTGGGTGGCGGTGGGGTTGAGAAAGGGGAGGGGGGTGGGGTGGGGTGGTTGGGGTGGTGCTGTTGTAAGTATATAGTAAAAGTCCAACATTCCAGACAATGCCAAGTCTTCATTGAAATGTTTCGTTTTTACTCAGAAGTATTCCGTCTATTTCCCCTGCTGTTGTACCACAGTTCTTCATGAAATAGTTCACACATGTCTACCTGTGTTTGTGAAAGATCGTTTGTTTGTTGTTTCTGGCCAATCCGTCACTGCTTTCACTTCTGCCTGTGATGGCGCTGATTGATGTTATGGCTAGATATACCGCTGTTTCTACACCTTCAGAAGCTTGTCTCTACGTGGGTAGCCATTTCCCTCTTGTCGCCTCGTCACTCATTCTATCTGTTAGACCATTTAATAACAATTATACACAGAGACTGCGTTATTAATTGTGGTCATGATTCAAGGGAGGTAATCTGTAATGTAAGGTTTCAATAAACCAAGGGTGGTAATCTAATGTATCGCTTTAATAAACTGAGAGGGGTAATCTGTAATGTAGTTGTTCAATAGACCAAGGGACATAATCTGTAATGTATGGCGTCAATAGACCAAGGGAGGTAATTTGCAATTTAGGCCTTCAATAAACAAAGGTATGTAATCTGTAATGTATTTGCTTTAATAAACCAAGAGTGGTAATCTGTAATGTAGTCGTTCAATAGACCAAGAGAGATAATCTATAACGTATGGCATCAGTATATACTAAAGGTGGTAATTTGTTATGTATGGGTTCATTACACAAAGGGAGACAACCTGTGCTGTATAGATTCATTAGACCAAGAGCCACAATCTGTAATGTATTGCTTTAGTTAGACCAAGGGTGTAATATGTAATGCATGGTATGTCAATATACAAAGGGAGGTAATTTGTAATGTATCGCTTTAATGGACCAAGGGAGATAATCTGTAATGATTAACTTCAATAGACTAAGGGAGACAGGTGAGGTAATGTGCAATATATAGTTTCAAGGTGGGTGTGAGTGGTTCATCTGTTTAGCGCTGTTATGACTACCTCGCCTCGATAACTGAGTCAGTCATTCGAGGGGTAAATTTTCAAAAACAGTCTCTTGGTCTACAAATGAACATTTGCTATGAGAGAATTGAGATTTCGTTAGCAAATTTTAGCCTTAAATATTTAATGTCGCTGGGTCAAAGATCATTAGTCAAAACCTCAACATTAAATCATTCTGTTTCATGATTGGCCCCAGTTATTGGAACTAAATTTGAATAGATTGTTACGTAAACTGAAAGAAGGCGACAGCACTGTGACATCAAATTTACTATGTCAGCGGTCAAGATAATTTACCTTTCCAGAGTATCCATCTATCAATCTGACATCATATGACATCATTATCAGCTAAGTGGTGTGTAGGATGACGTCATAATAATTACGTCCTAAATGATTCTGTATGGCCCGTCTTTAACTCTTAATAGTCCGACACGTTGTACGAATTGTATGTCTACTATTTAATAAACAACCATAGGCAGCGACAGCGCCCAGTCAAATTAGTTCCAAAATATTCTATAGCTTACCTGTATAGTTTTCTGGAAATTGATAGTCAGAGAATTCAGAGACCAATCGATCCGCAACACAAGCGCGGTATGGGTGGAGCTTAGCTAGAGATGGGCGGAGCATAGCTAAAAATGGAAAGGTCCATTGTGACCTTGGTCCAAAATGTTGTCTTTTTCCCATTTGGATGTGTTTCTTATAGCTCTGCATCATATCTCACGTTATGTATCAAGAAGGGGAAATTTTGTTGGAACTATAGTCTTTGGTAGCAGTCATTATAATAATCTTGGTAAAGAACTCTGTTTTAGTAATGTGAAATTTTTGCATTTATCACAGATTCTTGGTCTAATTTGGCTCAGAAAACATCATCTCTAATTAGGTTGACTAGACATGGAAACATTGAGGTCAAAGGTCAATGTAATTTTTGCATCATCGCAAACTTGCATTAGCTCCACATCTCACTCTATAGTTTTTAGGATTGCCATATATTTGTCTAAAATATTCTCTTGGCCTACAAATGGACATTTTTCAAGACCACGGGATAAGCCATTTTTTGTTCAGCGTGATCATTAACGTGTTAATATATGGCACTGCTGAGAATTAATTTCCAAATATTTTGGCGGTCTGTATGGATGTATCTTTTTCGATGCAATTTAAGCTGAGTGGAATATTGTTATAGGCACTATAATGGGCATGTATTATTCATTATGTTTCCATGCTCTCGCCATAAATTGCACGATTCTAGTGCCATCGTTTGATACACCCTCATCACTCATGTTCCAAGTGGCCCTGAATTCCTGTGGGTGAAATATAGTACATTGCAGTGGCAATTTAATCATGTTTCCCTTGCAAATAATCCCTCTCTCTGGCAACGCATTTATTATATGCAAACATTTATTCGTGAAACTTTTGACATTTTGATGTGAACACAATTCATCTGTCAGAGTGTCTCACAAAAAACGTCAAACTCAATACGTGCTTTGGGTCGTTTTTTCCCGGACATTCATTATTTGAAGTTTGAAGGTCATACAGTGATTTGCAATTAGAACATGTCTATATAATATACGCCTCTCGTGTCAGACAACCATATCTGTGTCTATGCTTCTACAGATTATTTTGAAAATAATTTGACTAAAATCTATTGATACCTTTGGTAGCAATAACTTTTGAGTCAAATTCTGCTCAAAATATTCAGTACGTTTCATATCTAGTTGTCATGGGAACCATAGGAGGTATAGTTTGTGGAACAGGAACTCAGAATGAAATATCTTGATCCATAATTCGTAATCATTTTTTGATCAGTTTATGTTTGAACATTTTATAACTATTGATTGTGTGTCGGTGTTGCTTGATATATTATGATGTGTGCGTCCATTCGACGGATCGCATAAATTCTATTGCTGGAATGCGATTCGGGATATAAAAATTGCCAGGAAGCTGTCATATTTTTACATCCTTTTTAATTAATCTTTTATTGATTGGGTTATCAAGGGGAGAAAACTATTTCATCATTTTTGTGCGCGTGTATCTGCGTGTGCACTTGTATCTGCATGTATCTGCGTGTGCTCATTCACATGTGTGTATGCGCGCATGTGTACATGCTATATAGTGAAGGGCCATTTAGAGACTAACAGAAGACTATTTTTGAAAATTTAGTATGGAATTACTGGCTTGGTACAACTTTAAAGCTATTTAGAAAGTCATTTTGGAATTAAGTACATGTCATGCATATATGCTTAAGAATCATAAGTGTGAGGAAACTGAATGTCAATGCCATCAAGTAGGCCACTTGTTACCAATCAGTATAACTTTTGCCATCACTCCTTGTTGAACACACACCCTTTCTAGAATCCATGATGCTATATGGTGGCATTGTACTCTCTATTACTTTTAACTCCCAGATGACAACTCCTTTTTATTACACAATATATGAGCGAACCCTTTCAACGATGAACTGCCCATACCTTGTTTTCAATGCTACCATTCAGAAAAACTTGAATACTTTGAAATTAATTAGCAGCAAATGAGCTTCCAGGAAAATTAATTTCAAAATATTCAACAGAATAAGTTTTATAATCTAATTAATATGCTTTTCCCGGGCTTTGTCAGTTAAAAGGTTATGTGTCCATCTCCCATACCACAGGAGTCCCTTTCCAGTCCTCAATTTAGTATTTACAACCCCCATGGGGAGTCTCTTTTCAGTCCCCTATTCCAACTATGTAAATGAGGACTGAAAGATGACTCTGAAAAGGGACTACTTATGAGACTCTGTTAAGTTTCCTGTTCCAATTATGCAAATGAGGACTGAAGAGGGACTCCATGGGGGGGGGGCCCTTTTGATTTCTGGACTGAAAGAGAGTCCGAAAGTCCTTTTTCAGTCCCTCAAATTACCCTTGACTCTTGATCAGATAGTTAGGAATAATGTTCTGTAATGGCCTCTTGCTTTCAGGCCAAATATTAACGATAGTACATGTAATCTTTTGACAGATGTTGGGTGAGCTAATAACAGATAACTAATCCAATTTTAACAAGGCATCGACACTATAATACCTTGTTTGCTATAACCAGAAACTGTTAACATATTACATGTATTAGAAAGTCAGGTCACTGCATTACTATAGAGTTTAAGAAGTTGAACCCAAACGGGTATCTCCAAAATAGGTTTAATTCCATTTAAAGGATACTAAGTATTCTATTTAACAGTTGTATCAGCACTTTCAAAGTATTAAATTTAGTATCTCATAATATATAATACATATATGGCCAATTGCACACCTATGGCTCAGGTAAGCCTAAGCTAACGGCTGAGCGGGGGATCAGGTAATCGCGGCGTAAACCTGACTTGAGCCGAGATCTACTGAGAAGGACTTCGCTTGCAGATTGGCAAACTGAGTTTGGCTTACGCGACCTAAGCTCAAAGCCAACTTCGCTTCTGATTCAGCCATTTTTAGCCTCTCTGTCCCAAAGAGCCAAGTGAGCTTATGCTGTGGCGACCGTTCGTCGTCGTCCTTCGCCCATCCATTCGTTGTCCATCCATCAACTTTTGCTGTAAAACACTACTCCTCATTAACCACTTGGATGATTTCAAGCAAATTTGGGTGGAAGTACCCTATGGTCATAGACTCCAGGACATCCATTCACAATTTTGATTCTTCAATTTTTTGCTCAAAATCTTAGAATTTATTAAAAATTTACCAGAAATTGTCAAAATCTTCTTCTTACCATTTTAACCCATTTCAACCAAATTTGGCTGAAACAACCCAATGGTCGTAGGCTCCAGAACTGCCATTTAGAATTTTGATTCATCAATGTTTTTGGTGAAAATCTTAGATTTTATGAAAAATGTACCAGAAATTATCAAAATGCTTCTTCTCCTTGCCTGGTTCTGAGCGATTTCAACCAAATTGGGCTGAAAGGACCCTATGGTCATAGGCTCCAGAACTTCCATTCAATTTTTTGGGCGAAAATTGTCAAATTGCTTCTTTTCTTTACCATTCTGAACGATTTTAACCAAATTATGCTGAAATAATCCTATGGCCATAGGCTCTAGAATAGCCATTCTGAATTTTGATTCATCAATTTTTTGCATGAAAATTTGAGATTTTAAATGGAAATTGTCAAATTGTTACCCCTGCTTAGCTGCTTGACATATTTCAACCAAATTTCACTAATGAATTCTATTGTGGTAGGCTCTAGGCTCTCATATCTATTTCAATGCAAATGGTTCAAATGCTAATGGTCCAGGTGAGCGCCACAGGCACTTGGACCTCTTGTTCACAATGCCTTCTAAAGCAAAAACGCCCAATTTTACAGAGCAAGCTTGTACAGAGATGGAAAAACATAGATGACGTAAATAAGTTAAATGACACTGAAACATTTGAATCACACTTATTGGACATGATTTCACTCAGTATTTCTGATGATAATGATGATGATGATGATAATGATGGTGCTGGTGCTACTGCTGCTACTGCTGCTACTGCTGATGATGTTGATGGCGCTGGTGCTGGTGGTGGTGCTGGTGGCGCTGCTGCTGCTGATGGTGGTGGTGGTGGTGGTGGTGGTGGTGGTGCTGCTGCTGATGATGATGATGATAATGATGATGCTGGTGGTGGTCATGGTGGTGGTAGTGGTGCGTGTGCGCTGAGTATGGTGGGTCGTGGTCGTATGCTCAGCCACAATAATGAATTATTTAGAGGTAGTAGTAGTAGTAGTAGTAGTAGTAGTAGTAGTAGTATCGGTAGCGACAGCTGCAGTGGGAGTGGCAGTAGCAGCAGCAGCAGCAGCAGCAGTCAATTGTAGTTAACAACAACATCGATTTGGCCCGTTATAATTAAATAATCTGCCATTTACTACACTGATCTTAGGTCTGAACCTGGTCAATGGCAGGTTCAAATTTTACAGCAATCTGAGCGGGGTTTACGTAAGCCAAGCCCGTGTGCAAGCGGACGCGAAAACAGATACCCAATGGGGTGGAGGGAGAATTCCTTTGAGCTTGCTTCGTACTGTAGGGCGAATGACTTGCCATCGCTCTCTTCTACCTTGGCAGCACCAACTGCGTACACATCTACCAGGTCAGCAAGACCAGTCGAGTGAGCAAATATGGGTTCAATAGCATGCTATAGGAGGGGTTTAAACGAGACATATAACCATGCCGATTGTTCGACTGCTGCTCTCCGGTGGTGAGAATGTAATCTCGCCCTCTCTAGAGGGGAGACGGGTGGTACAGTACTGTGTAGAATGGGTCCTCTTCGAGGTGCCCCAGCGGGGCACAACATACATACACGCCAGTGTGCTACATCAACCTCCGGGCAGTGCACACAGCAGCTCACTGGTAGAAGTCAGTCAGGACGTGATAGAGTATCTCCCAGGTGCCAACAGCAACCTATGGAAAGCTATCAGTCCTAGCCTGTTCACACCTGTAAATCACCTGTTTGACAGCCCCTCCATTAACATATATGCCAGCACGGATGGGATATCGGACGCCCATTTGAAGTTTACACTCTTATTACTCATTGACCTGACATGATATCACACCAGGAGTATCTGACCTTTGCCGAGATGATGAAAAGCCTGCTACAGGATTGCCCCTTCATGACCCCTGCACAGATAAAGGCCTTAAACGAACAGAGGCTCGCACTGCAACAAGAAGGAGAGTGACTACAGCGGGAGAGCTGGTATCAACAGAACAAGAGCCTTGCAAGGAGGCGAAGGAACAGTGAAGGTTCCCGATACGGGCAGGCCCTCCTGGAGGAGAGTAAGCGGGACGATGTCTTCACATGCGACGATGAGCCAGATGTAGCGGAGACCGCGGACGATGCAGCGGAGACTGCGGATGAGGATGAGCCAGAGAGTAAGCGGGACGATGAGCCAGAGGTCTTCACATACGATGATGAGCCAGGTGTCTTCACAGACGAGGATGAGCCAGATGTCATACAGTGGGAAGAGGAGATGGCGCAGAAGTGTAAGACCAAGAAAGCCATCCAGCGGCAGACCTACTATCTTGGTCATAAGGTGACATTCCAGATGTCACATCTCAGAAAGCTACTGGCACCCGACAGTGCTGGATGATCTCTGTCTAAGAGACGTCTGTCTCGAAACTGGCAAGCTGGCACGGTTCGCCAGGCTCTCCAAAATGTACCCTTCTAGGACTCATGAGCAGATTCTGCAGGTGATGCAGGTTTAATCTCCAGGTATACTATGGCAAAATCAGAGTGGCGGAAGCAACCAGAAATATACCCCTCCCTGATGGCTGACGAGGGCGGTATCATCCACGGCTGGCGACTCCAGCAGATAGATACCATCAGACAGAATCTCGGCCATGAGGCAGAAAAGTACAGCAGAATGCGCAGGCGATATAAGACAGCCTACAACATCCTCGCGCATACAACCACTGCTGCGGGTGTGATTGGAGCCAGTGCTGGGGTGGCAGCTGTAGCCACTCTCGCTACAGGGGTGGGGGCCATCGTTTCCATCCCGCTGGGTTGCGTGGCACTAGCCGCCACTCTCTTGGCCACGGGCTTGGGGGTGGGGCAGCGGCAGATCACAAGGAGGCTGGAGAAGCATGTTAAGTACGTGGCACTGGCACAGAGTATGCTATGGACTATCAACGAGTCTGTAAGCAAAGCTGTCGAGGATGGCCAGGTCACCGCTGAAGAGTACCACCATATATTGAAGGTCCAAGCCCTGTACCGCACGGAGAAACCTAAAGAACAACAGCAATACCTCAAAGGCTCTAGCGTCCGGGTTGATATGGAGGAGTTAATCAACGAGATGTTACGGCGAGGTCGCCTCACTGGTCTCTGGAGTCGAGACGACTACAAATAGTGTGCTGCGGTAGCTTTAAGAACACCAGTATAGATGGCCTTCCCACTGAACCTCACGACAGTCATCCGGAGCCAACCGCCGCTCCTGGGTACACCCTTGACTGGCCTGAGAGGTCTACTGGATGATATACCAGAGCTAACACCATTCTCCATCACAGTGGATGGACGGTCCCGAGCCAGCTTCTCCGTCAACCCACGACCGCTGACCAGCTGCCTCATCACCATCAAGGATGCGAAGCAAACTCATACTTGGATGGCTGCTCCAAGCCTCTCATGCTGGAATCAGCAGGTGAACTTTGCTGTGTGGTGTGCCACGGCAGGATGTGGAGTAAGTTCCACCCTGCTTCACTCCTATTCTGGTACTCCTGAAGCTGGGCTCATCGCCAGCTGTCTCAGATTCCACGTGTACTTCACGGTGCGACGAATCCTCCATGAGCTTGGTGCAAGCCTCCTTGATACAAATGCCTTCGACCCACAGCTCAATAGTCATAGCGTCTCAGCGGCCAGCAGACTACAGAGAGAGTTCAGCGCTCACCCAGACTATCGGTGGCATGTTGGTGACAACAACGGTCTAAGGGTTATGTACGGTGACCCGAGACGTGACTACTCAGAATTCCCCTATCGAACCCCCCGACAAGTAGGCCATCGGAAGACAGCGACATTCTCGTTCGATCCAGACTCCGACCCTGGAGTGCTGGTACAAAATATGCACATCACTGGCTTGCGGCAGGACAATGCAGATGTGTGGAAGTACTTTGTCCCACACACCACCTCGGGCCTCACACCAACAGGGATCGTTCGGAAGCACTGACTGACAGAGCCACTTGCTCTAGTTATCGATGACCCTGCAATGGACCAGAAGACAGTCACCTACCTCAGCAACATCACAGGCGCATCCGTCACAAAGATAACTGTCTTCATCCTCTTTCAGAAGTACACCCACGAGATCTCACCAGACATCCGCCACAATGCCCGGTTGCTATACTTCAGCTCCAAGTGTGGACGTGCCCTGCTCGAGACCATATACGACAGCCTAACCCTCAAGGAGACCAAAGGGGACTTAATCGCAGGTGTACAGAGGGCAGCTTAGCTGTACCGCTTCATCTTCAGCAACAAGGAGACAGGTTAGCTGTTACACTTCAAGCCATCTCTGGAAAAGGCGCAGACCTTCACATACAAGCTGAATCCAGCCAGGAAACTAGCCTGCTCTATGCATCATCGCTGACAGACTGTTACAGCTGCGGCAACTTTTTTCATTCATCAGAAGGCTGCGCGGTCTCCGCTACTTCGTCCGCGGTCTCTGCTACTTCATCAGATGCTACTTCGTCAGAAGCTACTTCGTCAGAAGCTACTTCGGCAGGTCCGTACTGTCGCTTAAACTCTAACCATTGAGGGTCATCTTTTGGGATTCTCTTCATCTGGTTCTTCTCACGGTAGACCCAGTTTAGCCATCCGCGCTTAGCATCTCACGTGTGAGGGGATCTGATGAGGTAATCCTGGTAGTTATCTGGGAATTTCGTAAATGCTGGCAGATTACTGGCCAATCTCCTGCGCCCTTCTTCGTTGAAGATGTGCTCAACAGCCTCCTTGCGGCCACCAGTGACCCCCCCTCCTGAGTACCTTCTGCATGACCGGTGTCATGGCTCTCCGCTACAGCGGCACTGACCTCCTCCCTGAAGTAGTTATTTGCTCCAGACTGGAGTCTATCCAGCATATCTCGCTCTTCCTGGCTATGGAGGCTAAATACGGCAGCCCACTTCCCGACCGTTAGTAGGTCTTTGGGGTCGACCCTCGCCTTTTGGAGAGCTAGAATAACAGGACTGTTGGTTGGGGCCATGGGTAGGTCGAGTGTCCTGCCGTGGGTGCTGTCAAACTTCCGGTAGAGTATCCGAGTCAGGAGTTCTTTTGTACTACGAGGTGGCGCTCCTTCCTCTATGGCAGCCAGTATCTCGGCATCAGACGGAGGTTTGACCTTGGCTCGCTCGTGGATAATGGTGATGTCATGAAGCAGTCCTCGGACCCTGCCACAGTGGGAAAGTGCACGGCGTGGCTGTCATGCCGACGTCCTGCTGCCTATAGACAATCTGCTGGAGAACGTTACCAAACATGGCAGCCGTTTAACCCCTCTATATACCCAGATCTTAAACATGCTGCAGTATGTGCAACATCCAGATGGGGCCATTGAACCCGCGACATCGCACGGAAGGACGGCCTGACGGTCATTCGACCCAGTATACACGATGAGAACCCGTTGTCCGCTGCTGGGAAGTACATTGACTTTGCAATCGCGACACAGATCCACGAGATCAAGAGCATGACACTCGAGTTCAAGCTTCAGAACACAATAGAACAGACGGTAGAGCTGCCGCAGGTTCTGAACAGGTGGGAGATCATGCAGAGCAACAGCACCGTGGACAGCACCTATGTGAATGATGAGTACCAAGTCCTAGGTCTGCTGGCTCGGGGCCCAACCTTCTATGCGAAGGGAAAGGGGTACCTTGTTGTGGGGTGCAATGAGGGGTTCACGGAATTCGAACTACGGGCAGGTATCGAGAAGCCGGTGGCAGTTCCACTCTTAACCCTCCTCGAGAACACACACATGAATCCGGCTGCCATGCAGGATAGGCTGTTCCTCCGGGTGTACACTGAGTAGCTCGCAGATGCGACGATGAATGCTCCAAGACTTCATGTCTGGCATGATGAAAATGACCAGGAGCTGAAGCAAACGGGTTCCAAACAGCGGATCGTGCATGTGGAGCGAGAACACCAGCAGGTCCAAGCCACAGCTAACCAACGGGTAGAGCTGACATTGCATCATTGTGCATTGGACTGTGTCGCTGTTGCGGTCCTGGTTCAGAAGGGAGGAGCCATCCAGCAGGTGGATAAGCTGGACAACTTCAAGCTTGTGGTTGCTGGGGCCAATGTTCTTGGTGAGTTACGCGAGCAGGCTGATTGCTAACTCTACAGACAGAAAACTAAGTCATATGCACTTCTGCGCCTAACCAGTGGAAGCGACGACCTCGAGTCGGCACTCGAGGGCCGTCACCACCTCGGAGGCAAGGACATCCCACCTAGTCAGCTTCAACATTGGAAACCTCATAGCTGGGACTCGCTCATTAGGTGTGACGGTACTTTACTTTGGCTATGCTAAGGTATGGGTGTCGAACACATCAGGTATTCAGCTTGAGCGTGCGTGGAGCACGACTCCGGTCGTCACCGCTGCAGCTGCCACCACTACTATAAGCTCTGCTGTCTTCTGACCTGTCGATGCTTCATATTCGAGCGTTGGTTCAGATATCTTTACAGCCTCGTAGTACTCATCGAGACTCTCGTCTGCCTCTTTGAGGCTCTGGTTGGCCTGAGCTCGGAGTTGTTCTCGGCGTGCCTCCCTCTGGCGCATATGCGCGAGTGCTTTGCTGTACTCAAACTTCTCCTTAGACAGCTTCTCCATCGCCTGGTTATGACGCTCACGCTCGACCTCTGCCGCCTTCTTGTCAGCGAAGCTGAGTCCCCAGTTCGCTAAGGCAAACACCCCCGCATTCAAGATTGCGGAGGCCATGCCATAGACTACAGTTTAAGGCTACTATATAGCTGCCCCAGCGATGGATCCCCAGTGCGATGTATGAACCAGAGGCTGATTCAGTCGAGGATATAGATGACGAGGCCTATGAGGAGGACTATGATGAGGAGGATGATGCAGACGACTACGATGTAGCGGAGACCGCGGGTGAGTATGATGATGTAGCGGGGACTGCGCTTGAATCCCGCAAGCTAGTACACAGAGGGAAAGGAATCTATCGCACTTACGTAAAAGGTTGTATCGGTCCACTGGCAGCAGTTGGGGCTCTGATCGCTCTGTTCACAACGAAGGCTGGCGGGACGGTCCGCAAGATCGCCCCAACAATGCGGTCCATGGGGTGGAGAAGATTTCTGAAGCCATACCAGCCATCGGCTCAGGAGTAGGTACGTTCTTCGGAGTCGCAGGCCCTTGGCTACCGTACGTTGCCATAGCACTTGTGGCCGAACATTTAAGCCGTACTATATAAGGATGGCGTCTCTGTACGACCTGGTCAAGTACCTTAACTTCCGAGGGTTGGTCGATAAACTACTGTTCAGTGAGGATCCAGTAGAGATTAGACGCCAGTGTATGGAGGTGTTTGAGGAGGTCTTCAGTGATGGTCGAATGAATGACGGCCATCTGTTCGTCTGTTTAGGGTTCACCCAGGCCATGCGAGACAGAACGGGAGTGGACGTCAGTGATGAAATCCGGGAGTTTATCAACACCGTCTTTCTTGAGGAACTCTACTATCAGCCTGGTGGATATTACCGTAAGCCCCCTCAACTACTCGAGGCTGCACGTCGCAAGGGCCACAACTTCACATTGGAGACAGTTAACCAGTGGCTCAGCCGCCAGGCGATGAGGCAGATATACAGACCTCGCCCACGGCACATCAGGCATGCCCATTTCGAGGAAACTGTCCCAAACAGAGTTCACCAGGCAGATGTTCTATTCCTTCCACACGACTCGTTTGGTCGTAAGACCTACAAGTATGCCCTCACCATCGTCGATGTCACCAGCTGGTACAAGGCGGCAGTACCGCTCACAGACAAGTCAGCTGGCCAGGTGGCCCAGGCATTCCAGGGTGTCTACGAGGCTTCAGAAAATCCCCTCCAGTGGCCGAAATTGTTGCAGGTGGATGAGGGTAAGGAGTTCAGAGGGGAGACTGCAGCCCTCATGCGGAAACACAGTGTGGCAGTTAGGCGAGGCGAGGTAGGGCATCACCGTGCCCAGGCTATCACCGAACATTGAGCGGTGGAATTGGACACTGGCAGAGAGACTGTTCCCACACCAAGACGCCCAGGAAATGGCCACGCCAAGTAAACGTTCTAGAGTAGGGGTGAGAGGGCTGCCTGCTGTGGTGGAGAGATCCAATGCCTAGGTTACCAGGCTAATTGGGAAGAAGCCGCCAGGCTAATCGGGAAGAAGCCGGTAGAGGCTATCAGACACTCTGCTGGTCACAGCTCCATAGGAGTGAACAAGGGAGAGGAGTGCTCTGGTTCGGTACCTGTATGAGCCTGGTGAGCTGGAAGGTGGTCGACGGCGTGCAACAGATCCTAACTGGTCGACGGATGTTCACAGGCTTGACATGTATGTGGAGGCGGAGGGGCGGCCTACACTGTACTACCTGGCACGCCAGCACGGAGTGCCTAAGCTACCATTTGTCGTGGAAGAGCTTCAGCTCATCCCTGAAGACACACAGCTACCACCCCCTTGGGTGCTAACACGATACTCGATGGGCTCGGTATGGACCCCATCTGGCAGCACATGGCGCTTATCATAGTAAGCGGAGAGTCCAAGTTTTTCCTGCGCATTTGTCACCATACCCTGGTTGCGCATGCGTAGGCCTCGGTTTTTAGCTCTGTCCACCCCGCCATGTAGGGTGCTATAGAACCTCTGCCAAGAGACCTCATTCTGCCGCTTTGACATTCCCTTAGCCGAGCACTTACTTGCAGCTGCGCTCTCCATGTAGTAGCATTTGGAGCAGAGAGCGATGCCATGAGAGCCTTCGAACTCATGTTTGAACAGTCCCGGAGTCCGTCCAGACCATTTGTCCCAAGCTAGCCAGTCCCGCTTATGAACCTGGTACTCTGCTCGCATCTCAGGGCGAATGACGTCGAGGTTGGAGCCTGCTATAGCGATATATGCAGGGTCAATGTCCATCTGCAGGTACTCAAAGCTGTCACGAGCTATGTAGCGATTGGGGAAGTCGTAGTAGAACTCCAGCGTTGGCAGCTTCCCGAGCTCATAAACGGCTATCCCCACCTGGAAGGGCCTTCGAATTGTGATTCTCGGCTTGCAACTCTGGAGCTCGTATGACTCACCGATCTCCTCGAGAGCTTCGAACCATGCACTACACAGGGCCTTGTCTACCACGCGTTCATCCTTCGTGAAGCTGGTGTTGCTATGACGTTCTAGGGCCTCGATGAGCTTCCCGTAGGCACTGTTGCCGAGGAGTTTGAAGAGATCTGCCAAGAGCGCTTTGCTCTTATCTACATCTCCCGTGCGGTGGGCCTCCGTAACATTCTCCACGAACCACTCGAATGGGCGCTTGGCCTCATAGTCTATGGTGCGGTATACAGCAGTGATCTCCAGGCCATGGGTTATATACTACTTGAGGGTCGGGGCGTACAGCAGCCGCTTCTTGCCAGAGAGGACACCGACCAGCTTCTGGGTGGTGGGCCGCTTCCTCCCTGTTTGCCCTAGATATGCCAGCATCTCAGACGAGATTGCCTCTACCGGGATCTCGCGGTTATGGAAGAGAGGAGGCATTTCCTTGAACTTTTCCCGCAGTGCCTTGGGGACCTCTATATCCACCTCAGCAAACCCAAACCAGCTGTCTGCTAGGAGAGCCTCCTTAAAGCTAGCTACCCCACTGGCCCCGGACCAATCGCGCACTTTCTCCTTACCACATGCCATCTCTTTGGCCCTCGTTGACAGGTACAGAGCATTTGCGTCGTAGCCGAGTAGACGTTGGCAGACACGCTCACTCTGGCGGATTCGAGTCACACCGGCCTCGTGGTATCTGGTGAACACGATTCTGGGACTGCCAACAACAGCACCCTGCAGCATCTCATAGGCTTCCTTGTCCAGTGAATAGAGGCTAACATCCGGCATGTGGTGAGCGGTTACACGTAGGAAGTACTGCAGTGACACACCTGGGAGAGACACCACGTCTTTGAGGATGTCTATTTCTTCTTTCTGTGTAGAACTCCCGCATCCACTCTGGGGCTTCGATGAATGGACTGATGTCCAGGTTGTTGTAGTATCGCAGCCAGTCAGTGACTGTCCACATTCCATGCTCGCTGAGTGTCTGGTTACACTGTTCCCACTCTGTTCGCGTCAAGAGGTAGCCACCCTTGAGCTTAGATGTCCATGCTGAGTAGTCAGGAAGCCCTGGATAGGTGAGCTTCTCATGTATGTCAAACCATTCATACGGGAGCCAGCTCTTCTGCTGTGTACACCCGTAAGCTTTGACCCATACCTCGTATGAGATTCCTGGGCCGAGGTAGTTCAGTATATCGAGAAACCGTAGCTCAGGTGCGAAGAGGAACATGGTCTGACTAGCCTTTTTGGCGACTTTCACTGTACCTGTACTGTCAGTCAGCTCATCGACAAAGTACTTCTTGATGAGGTTCAGGTCATACCGCCCAGAGTTGAACCACAGTACAGGCACTTGGGCACACCACTCGTTGCTTTGGGAGCTTGTCCAAGTCTGTCGGTATGTACTGTGCCCTAACCCTTGTCCGGATTAGAGATGCTCGCCATTGGATCTCCAGCATGAACTCTCTGATCAGTTCTTTGGGGTCAGGATTGCAGAGGTGAGTGGGCTCACTCGTGGCGCCCTCTAAGGAGCACCCAACTGACACAGAGATAGGTATGTGAGTACTCTCGATCGTGAGAGTCCGTAGGATGAGTCTTGATACCATCTAGGAGTGCTTCGAAGTCGTAAACTATGAAGTGTGGGTATGGGACTGTCCGAACTCGTATAGGGACACTTGGGCGGCATTTTATACAGCACTCCCACTGTACCACAAGCATGCATCCAGAGGCTCTCGGCTTCTCCTCTCTCAGGACTGTCTTGCGGTATCTTTGTTCGGCATCCTCACCTCGCTGGTGACAGCCATGGAACTGGTAAACGGTGTTGGTGGTCGGATCATAACCATCTACTGGAGCGCCGTCGATACAACGCTCGCCGCCGTGCCCACACTCTACATGGTGTATGTGTATGCCTCTGTTTCTCGACTCATACTCGATCCAATGAGTAGCCGCTGAACTGGATGGTTGGGGCGGATAGAAGGCTTTCTCATATGCAGACTGTGGCGCCTCAACCTTCTCGCCAGGAGACACGATTTTTGTTTTGCCACCTGTACAGTGATCAGCATGGCGTTGAAGATTACATGCCTGTGTAAACCTTCTCTGACAGTGACTGCAGACTAGTGTATCTGCCAGCTTGGCGATGTTCTTGATGTAGAACGCGTGGTGGTCCCACACTCCGATGGTCATGGTGTCACGGTAGTGAGCCGCTTGCCTGATCATGTGCCACGTGCCCTCTTCGGTTGCTTCATACACGCGAATCCTGATCTTGGCGAAGAATTCTACCTTGTCCAGCTGACCCAGCGAGGGCTTGCGAACATCAGGTACTGTCTTGCGGTAGAACTGTGTGGCAAGCTCTCGTGCATGAGCTGTACTTCTATCAGCTCTTGCTCCTCGGTGGACTGCTAGACATCGCCAGAGACACAGGTTGTCCCTGTAGGTGTCGAGGGCAGTCATACTCTTCTTCTGTCGTAGCCAGTCTGGGAGGGGGCCTGTTCCAAGCAGGGGTTGGCAGTCGATGACGGCCCTGACCTCAACATTGATTGATCAAACGAAAGCCTACTTGGTGTTGGGTCGATCGATATTGTCTGTGTCGAGGCGGGCTTGCTCTCTTGCTGCCACCCAGTCCTGAGCTGCTCCTAACATGTTCAGCCACGGGCTCCCTGGAGCATTCTTGTGGAAGAGCATCACCCTACTGTCTTCGATGTTACGGATGCGATAGGTATGGGTGTAGTGGAGGTAGAAGGCGTTCTGGACAGTCTGCCTCATCTTTTGCATGATCTGGCCTGTGAGGTCTCCTTATAGACCTCTGAAGAATGTCCAGCGTCCTGACCGGCGTCCTCTATCCTCTGTCTCCCTTTCTCCGAGACGCTGGTCGAGAATGTGTTCGCCTTCTCGCCTTATGCTCCGGGCTAAGGGTTCAGACCTCTGCCGCCTTATGCTCCGGGCTGGGTTCAGACCTCGGCATCGCTTAGTGATCCTGCGTTGGAGAGTGAAGCGCTCCTGTGGATGGGCCGCCATCCACCTCTCTACAGTCTTGGCTCGCAAGCTAGCAGACACCTCCTTGTCCAACTGACGAAGCTCACGTAATTGCTGCGCTTTCTTGTGGGGATTCCAAGGATCCTCTTTGGTAAGCGCTGGAAACCTTCCCGTCTTCATTGCTTGGGAGAGTGGCTTCTGGCACTCCTCGGCACGGACCTGTCAGATCATCTGGAGCAGGTCAGTTTTCATGGCCTTAGAGTAGCCTCTAAGGCCGAATTGCTTTGCAATAGCGAGAAGCTGTGCAACAGTAATCATGGTGTATATCCCTGTGGATGTCTGTCTCTAAAGGGGCGTTCAGACCCTATTATGTATGGCCATCAGTACCTGTGGGTGATGTATATCCCTGTGGATGCCTGTCTGGACATTCAGACCCTATTATGTGTGGTGCTGGCGATCAGTACCTGTGGGTGGTGTATATCCCTGTGGATGCCTGTCTCTAAATGGGCGTTCAGACCCTATTATGTGTGGCGATCAGTACCTGTGGGTGGGGTATATCCCTGTGGATGCCTGTCTGGGCATTCAGACCCTTTTATGTGTGGTGCTGGCGATCAGTACCTGTGGGTGGTGTATATCCCTGTGGATGCCTGTCTCTAAATGGGCGTTCAGATGTGTGTGGGGAGGCGGTGCGATGCATGCCCCTTGGATAGGATAGTATGGGCGTGTGTATAAAGCCCTATGAGAGAGGTATGGCTAAGTCCGTAAGAATGCGTAGCACGCATGCGCACGCATCAGATCCACGTGTCAGTATTGTGAGAGACTGTATGCTTATATTGTACCGAGAAATCACTTCATTCTCGGCGTTCTTGGCACCGATTAGTACCGTATTGAAGCGAGAACTTCAAAACTGTTTACCATTTTAAAATCGGACGAGAAATGGCCGAGTTATCCACAAATAGTAATAGCGAGATTTGAACCTGTGATTTTAAGTTTGCTAATAAACACAAAACAAGGATCTCACGCCTTAGCTACCTCGGCCATGTATGCATTAGTAATTATAGCTGATAAGTTATGCATTGCTGTTACTGCATTATCTCGAAGTGACGTCAGACTGATAAGCACAGTAACCGCAATACTCACGCTCAGAGATAAGATTACTAACAGGCGAGATTTTAGTAGTGTTGCGGTGGGTCACTCACTAGAGTATTGCATAGGATTCCCAGGCTGCAGACTGGGTTTCAAATCTGCTCAAAAGGCCTCGCTAGAACTTACCTGAAATTTCGAAACTTTAAGACGCAGGGCCGGGGTAATATGACCAGGTTAGATAAAGACCCACCGCGACACTCCCCAGTGCAGGGTAAAAGCACCACAGACACACACACACACACACACCAGCCGGCTGGAATAGCAACAGGGTGTGGTAGGAGATAGGTGGGGTAGGATAGGTCGGATAGGTAGAAAAGTGTCCCACAGATAGAAATACTTCCTCAGGATACCGGCCAGAATAAGAAAGGCCGGCCACTGCCCGGTATCCTGAGGAGGTTCTCCCGGACAGTGGGGTCCGCACGGGAGTTTTATATTCTTGGCCATGGCCATGGCCATTTGTCTAAATGGAAATCCAGTTGAGGGAGGTGGTATCATTTTAATTCCGCCACTACTACAAATATTATCAGAAATTTATCAGAGTCCCCCCAAATTGGTCCCTTTTCAGTCCCCTACTGCAGGAGTCCCTGTCCAGTCCCTTTTAAGTGCCTTTTCAGTCCGGGACTCTTTTGGAATCTTTTTCCGTAAGGGCGGTCTTTGGGGTCACCTATGGGACCATACACAATGTCTGTTATAGAGAATTTTGGCACATTAAACAGATCAGTTCCATCTGTCTGTCTATGTGTGTATATGTCCAGTTGTCAGGTGTCTGTCTGCCTGCCTGCCTGCCTGCCTGCCTGCCTGCCTGCCTGCCTGCCTGCATGCATGCCTGCCTGTATAGTTCACCATACTGAATCTAACCTTGGACACCTCACCTATATGAAATGGATGCACAAAGTTTCACCAATGCCCTGTCAATGTAGCGCTAATGTCTTGTGTTCTGTTTTCTCTTTAAAGGTGATAAACCTGAAAATATTTCATCCTCTGAAACTGAGGAGAGCTCTGATGAAGAGGAAGGTAAGAGAAAATAAACTCCCTTCTGGAGACACGCCTTTAATATATTCACCTACCCATAACCACCCTCCCCACCACTATCCATCCCTGACCACCACACCCCTCGCATCTGTTCATTCCTTACCACACCCATGTTTCTATTCATCACAAAACAGTATCTAATTACATCATTATCTCATTTACTTTTCTCATGAAAGTGACTTCGCGGAAACTAAGTTCAAAAGAAAACTGCAACAAATTTGAGTCAAATCATTTTCAAAATATAGTTTTTGCTATATTTTAAAATAACTTAAAATGGTGACTATTTTGTAAATGAATTGATTGAATGAATATTTTTTGTGCTTAGAGTTAAGTCATCTTTAAAGCTGTCAAAAGTATCCTGCTTGTTTTGGTTATCTAGAAATTGAGGCTTTAAACATTTAATCTTGTTTCAACTTAACCCTTTAGCACTCATATCAGCGAAAAACAACTTCATCTTGAGAAATGTCCATTTGTAGACCATGAAGAATATTTTTGAAAATTTACCACTGGAATGACTGGCTCGATATTAGCGAGCCAGTCATTCTAGTGATAAATTTTCTAAAATACTCTTCTCTTGGTCTGCAAATGGACATTTTCTATGAGAAAATTGAAATTGTCTTGAATAAATTTGAGTATTAAAGGGTTATACCGTTTAATGGTCACAAGTTGACCAAAAGGTCATCTGCCGTGATCTTGAGGAATGGCAATTTGCAGACGAAGAAAAGAGGATTTTTTTTAATTTACCACTAATAACTGGCTCCATAACCGGCCCAGTCATTCCAGTGGTACTCTTTCAAAAAAGTCTTCACTTTACGGGCAAATGGATACTGACTAACGAAAAATGTGGATTTTCTTGCCCATAACCCGTGACGCAGATACTGCCATCTTTGTTTACCGCGTATCGCGCGCATTGCACTATGGGACTGTTTGGGGGTAGTCGATCGTGCGGGCATAAACAAATGCACGTGAATGTATGGTTTTATGCTCATATCAGCCAAAAATGACTTCTGCAGTGGTCTTGAGAAATGTCAATTAGCAGACCAAGGGAAGAATATTTTTGAAAATTTACCATTGGAATGACTGGCTTGATAACTGAGCCAGTCATTTCAGTGGAAAGGGTTAAACAGAAATGGCCTTCTCCGAAAATCTCCCTTGCCCCACCCATGCAACTTATGGCCCCGGGCTGGATTCATGAAACATACTTAAGCATAGGAACATGCATAATAATTAAGTGTAACTAACAAATGCAGCATTGTGATTGGGCCTTAGCTGATTGTCTACTTTGCACAAGGTATATGTTAGTTATTACTACATTACAACCTATCTCCTTGCATTACTATTGCTCTTTCCTTCTCTGAAGGGAAGCGTAGTAGGATGAAATTTTTACAGCCAATGTTTGCTGTGCTTTGTGGTTACAGAGTGACTGAAGGCTTCTTCAGGAATCTCCATACTCTCCAATGATGAGATCCATAGCAATTCGCTTGAATGCTATATCTCAGAATGAGGCAGGAAGAGGGTTAATACATAACCCAGAGCCAATGAGTGAGTGATAAGGCCTAATGACAATCTCATTGGCTGACAGCCGTCACATGACTTTGTTGTAGCAACCAAGTCTTCATTCCTTTCCTACTATTGAAGGAAAGGGAAGCGAAAAATTTGTATAGCCAGTTTAAAAAGTTGAAAATTTTTCAATGCTGCTGTGGTATATTTCAAGTCATTCAAAGTATCATCAAGATGTCAGACAAAAAGAAAAGACCTAAGATAAGTGGTTGTAGGTCTTTATGATCAATATTGATTTTATTGATCATTTATATTTTCGTGGTAGGTGTGTTACCAGTTTTGGTTTTTTTACGCCCAGAGTGTTTTAGACATTGTTATTGTCTATAATTGCTTCTTCCTTACAGTAGCTTGTTTAAGTTACTTATGTACATTCTTGGTTAGCATTTGAGCATGAAATCCATGATATCTCACTAACATACTCTCTTAAAGAAAACCCAATATTAAATAATTTAGAGACTAGTTTGGTCTCTATTGTTTAATGGGTTCAGCGCTGTCTGATCCCTTTTTATCTTCGGCACTTTACCCTATCAAATCTTTCTCTGTTACAATTCAGATTTGAAAAAGTCTGAAGAAGATTAAAGTCAAGTCTAACGAAAAGGAGATTGCTCTTCATTCTATTAGATGTCCTAACACCAGCTGCCATAGATTCATCAAGACAGATCATTCTGGCCATGTAAATGGCCATTAAATGCACTTCGTGCTCTATCAATTCAACCTGTCTTATTTGCAGCTCATGGTCCCAGCCTACTAGACTTGCCTTTTTCAAACCAAACACACTCTAAAGGGAATTCTTCTCCTTTAGGGTCTGCGATTAAAATAAATGCCAAACCCGAGCCCTCACTTGATTCATCCATCCTTGAAAGGATTGTATTATCAATGGAATGGCTGCAGAAACCAGTGAGCAATATAGATGCGTCGATTGATGGCAGAATTAATAAAATGATCCTGGACCAGTCAGCTTCCAACGTTTCATTTCCTGATATTGTTGAAGGGGAAACGTCGGAACTGACTGTTCCTAGGAAACGCTTATTCAAGTCCAAGAGTGTTTTACGTCTTACTGATCTTCACTGTTTCAGGGGTTCAAAATCATCAATGACAGGAAAGAACAAAAGTACAAAAATGCCTCGGGTTTTCGCTTCGTTCATCGCTTCAGAAGCCAGTCATTTCTACTCAAGCACCTTCTACAGTCAACATTCCGCATCCTGCGCCTATGAGGACCAAGTCAGGTTCATCCTTTCTCGGGCCTGAGCAGGTTGTAAGTCGGTCCGCCTCTCCATCAATCAACATTCCGCAGCCTGGGCCTGAGCGGGTTGTACATGTAAGTTGGTCCGGGTCTTCATATCCTATCACTACTACTTCTTCACTGGCTGGATAGAAGGATTCCCGACCAGAGATGTTCAAGTGATCTCACATCATACATTGTTTCTACTGTTTCTCCAGCTAGACTTCTGGCCCCAGGCCCAGGTTTTCTCCCGGCCCCGGGTCTGGGGATGGGCTGGTCTAGGATACCGATTTCTAACTTGGGAACCCGACCCGGAATTCGATCCGGGTTCAGCCTCTCGGGAAACTTCGGGAGTACTGTTGGTATCGGCTCCGGCTTCTAGGGATTCTTCGGGTTCTATTTTCCTCTCTAGTCTATCTCTTTCAGGCGTGTCAGAATTAAAATTGAAAATTAAAAAAATAAATAAATAAAAATTTCTCCAGGTTCTCTCGCACCGGCTCCGGCCTTGGCCAGAATCGGGACCTGTCATTCCGGCGTGTCAATTAAATTTGAAAACTTCTCCCGGTTTTCCTGCCCCGGCTCCGGCTCTGGCCTAGTCGGTACCGGTAGTTCTGGCCTGACTAATTAAAATTAATATTGCTTCTAATTTTGGTCAATCCTCATATGAATTTCAAATGTTTCACCAATTTCGGGGCCTAGTTGGGCTCCGGAGCGGGCTAGTTCTAAATTTCTTAGTCATCCTCTATTTAACTGTCAAATGATTTCTGAAGGGTCGGCGGGTTCTCTTTGGGATTCTATTAGTATAGTAAAGTTTATTTGCTTTTTATGCCAATTTGCATACATTTACAGTCAGGTTTACAATGCCAACAAAATAGAAATATACAAACTATCGCATTATTAAAATCAGTCAATAACACTGATTGCATCACGTTCACTGTATGCATCATGTTGTTCAATTTTGCATGATCACATGACTTTTGTATTTTAAATTATCCTAATGATATTTATTAGTAATCCCAGAGAGGGTTCAGGGTCGCATCTGGGATTATTAGATCCATTCCTGGGTTCCCTAGGTCTGTATGGATCTCGTCTTTCTCCCGGTAGTTTACTGTCTATTTCTTAGCTTTTTCTTACGATTCTAATTTCTGATTCCGTCCTGCACATTTTCTGATCTGTCAGTTTACTACGCAATTCTAATTAGCTTTGTTTTGGTCATTTTTTCGCCCCGAGTTAGAGGTGCAGTTTTATTCGGGTCGTTCATCTTTTCATATAGTACTCCTTCTCCCTTCTAAGTTGGTGGGTTGGCATACTTTCAAGACATTAGGAGAATTTACCAATCATGCTATATTTTTATCGTGAATATTTCATTCTTTTAAGACTAATTTCCCCATTTATCACCCCCTTTTTATTGTATAACATTTATTACCTAAAGTTAGATTAGATTTGCGCTGTTGGTGTTTTGTGATTTCTTTATTATAAGTTTCTTTCCCGTATTTCGCTATACTTAACTGTCCCAGTTCTTATCGCCGAAACACATAGACCTATTTATTCGGCAGTCTATTCGTCCTAGTCTCATTTCGTCACGGTGACATTATCGCTTTTTTCTCTTCTTATTATTATCCCATTTTTCACAGTTTGTTCGTGTTCTTTAGCTAAAACATGTTATTTAAAGTCATGTTCTTTCCCACCATCGCTGGATTGGTGATTATGGGCCCGAAATTTATCCTTTTCAATCCCTTTTTATCTACTTCCGGTAACTGTCAGAATTGTCATCACCGTGTATATAGGTCGTTGTCAATTCGTCCCGTATATATTTTGTTCCCCTTTTGTTTACATGGAGTAATTCTTTTGGATAATATTCGTTCTTAACTTAGATCAGTTCTATTTTAGCTAATTCTTTGACTATAGTGGGACTCGCTCCGCTCCCATAACTTTCTATGGGATTCTATTTGCCACTTAATCTGATAAATCACTATAAATAGTTTTTCTTTATTTCAATATGTACAACTTTTAATTGGTATGGATAATTAGAATACGGATATAACGCTTTTAACTAAGAAATACCGCTTTCTCTCGGCTCAGCAGACATTACTGTCCAATAGTATACCTGGGCAGATCTGATATTTGCTATGTTCTAGCCAGTAGATTAATCAAATATTTTTCTTTTCTAGCCAAATAGTATATATTTTAGGCACATCTTTCTTTAATTTCACTTAGGATCATGTTTGCAGTCAGTCCTCATCAATTAATACCCTGCTTTAATTTCACAGTCCAGATTCAATACAGTCTTTCTATATAAAGTATGTATTGATTATTTGAACTTCATATGTTTAAAAGTTGTTTTTTGGGCATATTGTTTTAATATGTTCAACAACGTAAACATGAATTTTTGTTTTGCATTTTGTTACACTGGAATTGTTCAGGATTCAACCAATCAAGAAAGTTAAATTATTTTTGTTCTTTAGCCAATGATTTTTTCCAATAATGCCCTTGGTTAGTCAGACTTCGTTCTTACTAGCATTTGGCTGATGGTTAGATTGGTCCCTGATATAATTTAATGCTTGGAAGTCTCTGTCTGATCTTATTGTGATATCCTAATTTATTTATCAGACTCATGAACACTTTGATCTAATTCTGAGATAACTCAAGAAATATCTTAACTATCTTATAGCCTATCTTTTATCAGCCTGGCCCTAATAGGAATTTGGGACTTTTTAGCCTTTATTCTTCATTTATATCTTTCTTTATTCAGATATTAGGTATCATACAAGTATGACTTCCGTGGGTAGGCTTCTTATTCTCTTGGTTATTAGGTCTTCTTGTTTTATTCTTTATCTAGTCCTCTGAGATCCCTTATTACGCGGTTGAGCAATTCTTATCCTCATGGACACTTCACTGTTGTCTAGTTCTTCAATCATGGGGGTGGGACCAGTTTGGTGTCTGTTTCCAAGAGTCCTTGATAATTCTTCACTGGTGTGGATCCCTCGATATTTCATTCCGCTATTTACGATTGATTTATAATCGTCATTATTGGTGGTCTTTCCATTTTTGTCTTGTTCGTTGCAAGGGTCGTTATACATGATATGTTATTATGGAACGGTTCCTCTGATTCGTGTTTTACCCACCTGGGGGTCTCTTTCATCCTCTCTCATGGGAAATTAGCCTCCATCCATTCCAAATGTTCAATCACTGATATTCACTATTCAATCTCATGGTAGGCAAATTAGTGTCGGCTAGGTCCTTACCGAATAGTAGACCTCATGGTTCCAGTAGAGAAGGTGATGCCTTTGTTTCCTTTGATGAGAACACCTTTCCAGTTTTATCTTAAGGCCCAATGGAATCAATCTCTAGATTCTCTAATTCATCGGATCCTCATCAAGTTTCTGTCATGGTTCATTGCCAGTTTTGATTAGATGGTCAATCCCTTTTGTTAGGGGTTCCTCTCCATCCTTCAACTCTTCAGGCTATCTTTTTCACAGATACATCTCTGGAAGGATGGGGAGTCTTTTGGAATTCCATAAAGATTCAGGAATCTGGTTCCTCCTCGAATCTTCTTACCACGTCAATCTTTTAGAACTGTGGACTGTTTCATTCCCTAGCTTGTTGGGAACCCATGATTCTCGGTATGTCAAGCCTCATCAGGTCAGTCAATTTCACAGTAGTCTTGTTCATCTATCATCAAAACGGGGGGGGGGGGGAGGGGCATTCCAGGCTGGTTTCCCTGGGTCGAGAGATCATGATCATTCTCTATTGGTGTAGGTTTCGCTACATTTCTTTCAAGCATTTCATTCCCAGGCAAACTGATTTTCTGGCTGACCCATTATCTCGCCCTTCAAAGATACCAGAAATAGAGTGGGAGTTGTGAGAGGCTGTAGTCCAGTCATTTTTCCTCAGTTCCTCTCACCCCCATATAGATCTGTCTGCTTCTCTCAAGAACAGAAAAGATATCCACTTTCATATCTCCTTTCCCAGAATCTCTGGCTCTCAGTAGTCTCTCTAACTCTATCTTGGGACATCATATTCTCCTCCGCTTTTTCCCGCTACGATTCTCATTCCTCTGGATCTCAGAATGATCAGGCAACATCCCTGCATAGTCCTGTTTTTAGCCCAGTTTTGCCGACTAAAACCTGGTTTCCGGATCTCCTAGACCTTCTTGTAGATCTCCCTCTGCTACTCCCTGTCTCCCACGATCCATTTTCCCAGAACATAGGTAGGATTCTCCATCAGAACCCGGAAATATTTCGCCTGTCAGTCTGGAAACTGTCGAGTTGCCCTCGCCTTCATCAATCTTTTCAGTCAGATCTCAAGAACTATTGAAAAAATGTTCTCAGATCTTCCACTTGAGACATCTATAAAGCTAGATTTGAATTTTTCAAAGAATGGTGTGCAGACCATCTATCTTACCTTCTGAGGCCTCTGTAGCTCAGGTCACTGAGTTTCTGTTCTTCCTCTTTGATCATAGGAAGAATTTAGTTAATATTATTAGATCCTATCTTTTTGGTCTGAATTCCTTCGTCGAGTGTCTAATCGATCCTTCAGTCCAAATTCAGAAACATTTCGCTATCTCAGTAAAGGTTTGGGTACTTCTCGTCCTCCGTTTAAGAGACACATTCCTTCCTGGAACCTTTAGTTTATATCACAGGTTCTAGCGGGGATACATTTCAAAACTTTGGTTTCTGTGTGCTTGATACATCTTACACTAGAAACAGTTTCTTCTAGCAGTAGCATCAGCTATCCATGGCTCTGAAATCCATGCTCTTTCAGCTGAATTAGTTAGATTTCAATTTACGGGTCATAGCCTTATTCTCTATCCCAGGGCAGAATTCTTGTTCAAGACTCAGTTTAACTCTTGAGTCAACTTTTGATAATTCATAGACCTTCTTCTTTGTTGCCAGATGATTCTGTATGGTTCCTAGTCAAGCCCCTTAATATGTATAAACTTTGTACTGATTCTAAACAATCCGACATTAGACATCTTTGGGTTACATTTGCTGACGGTCTAAATCATCCGGTCTCCTTAATCACTATTTCCCGTTGGATCATGGATACTATTAAAATTCGCTATGAATTAGCTTCTCCAGGAGATAATCCTCTGGTGGGAGTCAAGACCCATTGTGATAAGGGCCTTGCTCCATCTTGCTCGCTCTCTTTTTAATGGATCTTCATTAGATTACATCATGCTAGTTGCTAACTGGAAGTCAGAGAACACCTTTATTAACCTCTATATTATAGATTTTAGTCCCTCTTCCGTTTTCTATAAAAAGATTCATAAAGTAACTTCAGGGACCATGACTCGTATTCCTCATTCATCATCTTCTCTTACTTCTTCATCTTCATTCTCTTTAGTCTCTAGTTGGGGTTAGTGGGAATTCATTACTTAATTCTCATGTGTGTATTTCACCCATTTTTTCATATCATCTTTGTCATCACCCCTATGATTCATCTCTTTCTTGCATGTTCATCTTCTCTTTCTTGCTTCCAGGGGTCATTTATGACCTTCTTTATTATCATCTCATTATTCTTTAATTTCATCTCTTTCAAGATGCTTAATAGAGCAATTCTTAGAAATTGCTATCTCGTATCTTCTTTACTCGTTATTTCTAACTTCATATCTTTCTCTATTTTTACATCAATTTTGCGCAAAAATTTGCCTCCCTCCGGTTTTTGTGCAATGTTGAAATCTGTATTTGAGCAATAGTAATGCAAGGAGGTAGGTTGTAATGTAGTAATAACGACCAGACGACCCGGAGGGTCTGGTCTTATGTTTTACTAATTACATATACCTACCTCCTTGCATTACGGCCCATCTCAAGCCTCCCCTCTGTCAAATTATTTTTTTTTGGGGGGGGGGGGTGTTGGGGGGGGGGGGCGTTGGGGGGGGGGGGTCTTGAGGCTTCGTTCTTTGCTCATATCTTGTTAGAATACCGGTAGTTATATTCAGTATAAGATATTCACTATATCTCTCAGCCTTAGAGTATACCCGGATATGTCAGTTTTTGACATATTTTGGTATTTATTAAAGATTTTTTAGTCATATAATATTAAGTATTTAGGTAAATTCTTAAGTTTCAGATTTAGTTGGATTCAGAGTCGAGTAGTGATAGGATCATCTGCCTCTTCATGAATCTGCACAAAGCTGGATTATATGACTGGATTCGTCAAGGAATGAAGACTTGGTTGCTACAACAAAGTCATGTAACGGCTGTCAGCCAATGAGATTGTCATTAGGCCTTATGACTCACTCATTGGCTCTGGGTTATGTATTAACCCTCTTCCTGCCTCATTCTGAGATATAGCATTCAAGCGAATTGCTATGGATCTCATCATTGGAGAGAGTATGGAGATTCCTGAAGAAGCCTTCAGTCACTCTGTAACCACAAAGCACAGCAAACATTGGCTGTAAAAATTTCATCCTACTACGCTTCCCTTCAGGGAAGGAAAGAGCAATAGTAATGCAAGGAGGTAGGTATATGTAATTAGTAAAACATAAGACCAGACCCTCTGGGTCGTCTGCTCAGTATGCTTCGTGAATATGTATACTGTTCGTCAATCTATTTAGGAAATCCGCTTTACGCGCCATGACGAAAAAAGCTGCATAATTGAAATATAGTTTTTAATAATTTAGTTTAAAATAAATAATGCATTTAAGATGCATGTTTTGTGAAGCAAACTCAACAATTATATTTAAAAATCTGGCAATAATGTCAGCGCTGAAAGATCGTTGGCGGCTACTACTGTTCGTCAATCTCTCCCCTGGAATGCGTATTTAGCGTTCATTTTCAGCTCATTTCTGTTTATTTGTATTTAACATGAGTAGGGTAAGTGTATATTTTAGTTAAGTATCTCGATATAATTGTATTCGCTTTAAAATACGTGTCGTGGAATCTCTACCGTATTCATTCATAGGGGGCGAGAAAGACGATATAGCCTTTTTGATCGCATACAAGTACTTCTCTCGCTATAAGAAAAGCTCTTAAATCTACAACTTTCCAACTGTCAAAATTATTACTACAAGCGACGTTACTGGCCGACGTCATTTTAATACACACTGCCCCCAAACGCTCCCACAATGCAATGCGCTTCAAAAGTTCGCACGAGTCACGTGGTTAAAATCGGTCATCCGCGAAATAGGTTATTAACCCAGAAAAAAGTGCAGCTATTTAAAAATAATAAATTCCCGTGGCAAATTTAAATTGAGTTTGCCTGGAAATGGACATTCCCTGAGAAAACAGTTCAATTTTCTTGAAAAATCTTGACCATTGAAACGCTAATTGATAGAGTGCTTTCAAGGGCTGTTTACGCAAGAAGGGGTCAAAATTGATATAAGAATATTGAAATTTGTTTTATTTGCAGACGAGAAAAGTATTTTGGAAAACATATCACTGGAATGGATGGATCTGATCTGTCACTCAAGTATATGATGTCATAATAAAGTATGTCACATGTAGGCTGATGTCACGGTCATACTGTACATTAAATGACCTATCTAGCTCTGTCACAAACATTTAAAAGTCTGTCAAGTGTATGAATTGTATGTCTTTGATGAATTTAATATTTAATAAACCTTAATGCAAATAGGCAGCAACAGCACCCAGTCAAATTAGTTTCAAAATATTTAACAGCTTACTTGTATTTAATTTCCTTGAAAAGTGATTCTGAAAATTCAGCGTTCAATGTATATAAATCGATCCCAACATGGGCAACGCATGTGCAGAGCTTAGGTAGAAATGGGCGGGGCATAGCTAGAAATGGATGGCTCTATTACTGGCTCTGTTATCCAGCCTGTCATTCCAGTGATAGGTTTTGTAAAATATCCTTCTCTTGGGCTGCAAATGGGCATTCCCCAAGACCACCACAGAAGCCATTTTAACGCTTAGCGCACTGATGTCAATATTCTATCTTTTAGGGTGTCCATAGCAAAGAAACTAGTGTACATTTTTCGACATTTTCGGTGGAAGATGTTGCTGTCTCCGACAGCACCATCTTCCACCAAATTTGTTGATAAATAAACACCAGTTCATCTTTTACTTTAACTTGAAATTAAAAATTTTGAAACCAGAGTAGTAAGGGTTAACAGGCTTGGGTATTAACCCTTTCACCAGTGAATTCCCCATATCTCTTTTCAAGGCAGCCTTGGTAAAGGCGCCATTGATACCTGAGGCAGTAATGTCTTCAAGTCAAATTAATTTCAAAATATTCAACAGAATAAATTTTGTATTTTAAAGAATATACGGAATTTGTCATTGAAAGGGTTAAATTTACCCTTTACTGGTCAAATTTGGTCAAGAAAATCTGAATGTTTGCTTATTGAATGACTCATTTGCAGGCCAAGTATTTTTGAAAATTTACAACTTGATTGACTTTCTCGGTTATAGAGCCAGTTATTTCAGTCGTCAAATTTAAAAAATAAAAATAGACTTCTTGGCCTGAAAATGGACATTTGTTATGATCACTACAGAGGTAATTTTTAACAGGCTTGACCATTAAAGGGTTAAACCTGGAAAATAACCATCTTAACTGGACTGGTGAAATAAAGCCATGAATACTTTGAGAAACTTACAGATAAATTGTTTTCAAAATAATCGACGTGTATTAAATTTGGCCGTATTGAAATAGGAATGCTTAATTATATAGATGTCTAAACAATGTAAAGGTAAGTTTCTGCTGAAGTACCAGCAAGGGGACAATACTCTGTTTTACCATGATGCACAGCGGTAGCATTCACTACTCTCCCCTTCTTTGTATTTTACTATCCAGGAGTTATTTCCCTTAATATAATACTGCTAATGAATACAGGGATTAATGTTAATATCACTTTTTCATCACCATGACTGTCAGCGCGTAATCATGAAAATTTTATTGTTTTAAGTCACTAATGGTCAAGCCAGCCAAAAGTGACCTCTGCAGTGGTCTTGAGAGATGTCTATTTGTGGATCAAGAATGGATTATTTGTACCACTAGAATGGCTGGCTCAACTTAATCAGTCCTTCTAGTGGTAAATTAATAAAATAGTCTTCTCCTGGCCTGTAAATGGACTTTCACTGATCAAAATCTTAAATGTTCATGACCAATCTTGACCATAGAGATGAATTAATAACAAACAATGAGCAACAAATTTAGAAGAGATTTTATGTTGCCAATGAACCTTTCCAGTTTATCCATCCTTGATACACGTATAATATCATAATCAACTACGTGATGTGTAGGATGACATCATAATGATTACGTCATGAATGACTCGATTTTAAGTCCGTCTTAAACACATGATAGTCTGACACGTTGTAGGAATTGTATGGCTATTTAGTATTTAATAAACATTCTGTTGAATATTTTGAAACTAATTTGACTGGGGACCGTTGCTGGTATGGCAGCACCATCCCCCGGTCATTTTAGTTTCAAAATATTCAACAGCTTACCTGTATAGTTTTCTGGAAATTAATAGTCAGGGAGTTCAGGGATCGATTGATCCCAACATGAATGAGGTATGGGTGGAGCTTAGCTAGAGATGGGCAGGGCATAGCTAAAACTAGAAAGGTCCATTTATAATAGTTTTTCATATTTTTAAGAGTGGTGCTACATTTTATCCATCATTCCATCTCTCTGTTTTAAGAGTAAAGGTTCATGCAATTGTATACATTTGATAGATAGATGGCTGGCTAGCTGGATGTATGTATGGCTGGATGGAGAGATGGGTGGCTAGCTGGATGGATGTCTGGTTGGATGGATGTCTGGCTGGCTAGCTGGATGGATGTCTGGCTGACTAGCTGGATGGATGTCTGGTTGGATGGAGGGATGGCTGGGTAGCTGGATGGATCTCTGGCTGGCTACTTGGATGGGTGTCTGGCTGGCTAGTTGGATGGATGTCTGGCTGGCTAGCTGGATGGATGTCTGGCTGGCTAGCTGGATGGATGTCTGGCTGGCTAGTTGGATGGATGTCTGGCTGGCTAGTTGGATGGATGTCTGGCTGGCTAGCTGGATGGATGTCTGGCTGGCTAGCTGGATGGATGGTTGGCTGGCTAGCTGGATGGATGTCTGGCTGGCTAGTTGGATGGATGTCTGGCTGGCTAGCTGGATGGATGTCTGGCTGGCTAGCTGGATGGATGTCTGGCTGACTAGCTGGATGGATGTCTGGTTGGATGGAGGGATGGCTGGGTAGCTGGATGGATCTCTGGCTGGCTACTTGGATGGGTGTCTGGCTGGCTAGTTGGATGGATGTCTGGTTGGATGGAGGGGTGGCTGGGTAGCTGGGTGGATCTCTGGCTGGCTACTTGGATGGATGTCTGGCTGGCTAGCTGGATGAATGTCTGGTTGGATGGAGGGGTGGCTGGGTAGCTGGATGGATGTCTGGCTGGCTAGCTGGATGGATGTCTGGCTGGCTAGCTGGATGAATGTCTGGCTGGCTAGTTGGATGGATGTCTGGCTGGCTAGCTGGATGGATGTCTGGCTGGCTAGTTGGATGGATGTCTGGCTGGCTAGTTGGATGGATGTCTGGCTGACTAGCTGGATGGATGTCTGGCTGGCTAGTTGGATGGATGTCTGGCTGGCTAGTTGGATGGATGTCTGGCTGGCTAGCTGGATGGATGTCTGGCTGGCTAGTTGGATGAATGTCTGGCTGGCTAGCTGGATGGATGTCTGGCTGGCTAGCTGGATGAATGTCTGGCTGGCTAGTTGGATGGATGTCTGGCTGGCTAGCTGGATGGATGTCTGGCTGACTAGCTGGATGGATGTCTGGCTGGCTAGCTGGATGGATGTCTGGCTGGCTACTTGGATGGATGTCTGGCTGGCTAGCTGGATGGATGTCTGGCTGGCTACTTGGATGGATGTCTGGCTGGCTAGTTGGATGGATGTCTGGCTGGCTACTTGGATGGATGTCTGGCTGACTAGCTGGATGGATGTCTGGCTGGCTACTTGGATGGATGTCTGGCTGACTAGCTGGATGGATGTCTGGCTGGCTAGCTGGATGAATGTCTGGCTGGCTAGTTGGATGGATGTCTGGCTGGCTAGCTGGGTGGATCTCTGGCTGGCTACTTGGATGGGTGTCTGGCTGGCTAGTTGGATGGATGTCTGGTTGGATGGAGGGGTGGCTGGGTAGCTGGGTGGATCTCTGGCTGGCTAGCTGGATGGATGTCTGGCTGGCTAGCTGGATGAATGTCTGGCTGGCTAGTTGGATGGATGTCTGGCTGGCTAGCTGGATGGATGTCTGGCTGGCTAGCTGGATGGATGTCTGGCTGGCTAGCTGGATGGATGTCTGGCTGGCTAGTTGGATGGATGTCTGGCTGGCTAGCTGGATGGATGTCTGGCTGGCTAGCTGGATGGATGGTTGGCTGGCTAGCTGGATGAATGTCTGGCTGGCTAGTTGGATGGATGTCTGGCTGGCTAGCTGGATGGATGTCTGGCTGGCTAGCTGGATGGATGTCTGGCTGACTAGCTGGATGGATGTCTGGTTGGATGGAGGGATGGCTGGGTAGCTGGATGGATCTCTGGCTGGCTACTTGGATGGGTGTCTGGCTGGCTAGTTGGATGGATGTCTGGTTGGATGGAGGGGTGGCTGGGTAGCTGGGTGGATCTCTGGCTGGCTAGCTGGATGGATGTCTGGCTGGCTAGCTGGATGAATGTCTGGCTGGCTAGTTGGATGGATGTCTGGCTGGCTAGCTGGATGGATGTCTGGCTGGCTAGCTGGATGGATGTCTGGCTGACTAGTTGGATGGATGTCTGGCTGACTAGCTGGATGGATGTCTGGCTGGCTAGCTGGATGGATGTCTGGCTGACTAGCTGGATGGATGTCTGGCTGGCTAGCTGGATGGATGGTTGGCTGGCTAGTTGGATGGATGTCTGGCTCGCTAGCTGGATGGAGGGATGGGTGGGTATGTGGAGTGATGGTTGATTGGATTGATGATTGATTGGAATGATCGATGGATAGGTGGGTGGGTGTGGGTGAGTGGGCGGGCGGGTGGATGGATGGATGGATGGATGATTGGATGGATGGATGGAAAGAGAGGATGGATGGATGGATGGATTGGTGGGTGGGTGTGTGGGTGGGTGGGCGGGCAGGTGGGTGGGCGGGTTGGTGGGTGGAGGGATGCATGGATGGACAATTAGATGGATGGAAAGAGAGGGATGGATGGATGGTGGGTGGGTTGGTGAATGGATGTATGGATGGATGGACAATTAAATGGATGGTGAGAGCGGGATAAATGGATGGATGGGAGGGTAGGTGGGTTGATGTATGGATGGATGAACAATTAAATGGATTGATGGATGGGGAGAGAGAGGGATAAATGAATGGATGATGGATGGGTGGGTGGGTGGGAGGGTGGGTGAGTGGATGGATGTAGTGATGTAGTGATGTAGTGATGGACGATTGGTTGGATAGAGGGAGTGATGGAGATTGGATGGATGGGTGGGTGGGTGGCTGGATTGAATGGATGGGTGTTATGAGAGAGAGCAAGGGATGGTTGGATGGATGAAAGGTAGGGATTTTATATTCACCTGTTTATTGTATTATTTGATATTTTTGCAGATGAAAAACGGGATGCAGACTCTACAAGTCAACCAGCTGAGTAAGTGTATGTAGTTAGAGATGTACCTAGTCATAATCATCCTTCAAATATGCGATGTGGAAGTATTAGCAGGCTTATGCACTGCACACACGCACGCACGCACGCACGCACACGCATGTGTATATATGATTGATAGTTATAGGGGTTCTGAAGCACACGATTACAATACTTTCCTGTGGATAAGCTGACCTTAAGCACAGGATGCAGGTCCAAATTTCATCAATCGAAATCTCTCCAAAAGACTTATGATTATAAGTAAGATGCAATAAAGTTTAGAAAATGTAACTTTAAACGAATGAAAACTGTTAACAACAAATGAATATCTCTAATCTACCAAATATATCCGTGCATACCGCTACATATATTTTCGCAGTTTTATTAGTTTGGTTCCGTATTTTAGCGGTAATTTTTGATTGATAAATACAAGAAAAAACTTTCTGAAATGGTCTAATTAAAACACAGAACCTAACTTTCCTTTAAAAGATCGGACTTTGTTTGAGAATTACGTTTTGTGGCTTACCATCTCAATTGTAGACATGGCGCCATACTTTTCGATACGCACCTAAATCATACAAAAAAGGCTATTTTCTCTAAGCGGCTATATTCTGACAAATCTGTGATAAACTAAACTAATTGGGCATTGTGCGATGCTTTACGTCTAGTGACAGTATTTATTTGAAAGACTTAACCCTTTCACCGATGAATTCCTTGTATCTTAATTTCATGGCAACCATACAGGAAGGCTGTTGCAAATTTTGAAACTAATATGACTGGAAACTTTTGCTGCCTGGCTTCCAGTCATATTAATTTCAAAATATTCAATAGAATGTGTTATGCATCATAAAGAATTACAATTTTAAGGATTTATCAATGAAAGGGTTAAACAAACTAGGAAAATTATGCTTGCATTCTGAGATGAAATGTTGTGTCAAGTGGCCCTTAAAACTTTGGCTGATACAAACAATGGCTGATTTGAACTGTTCAAAAGGCTACTATATAGATATAGTGCAGTATTTACAGTCATTTCATACATTCAAGATGGTTAGTACCTCGTTTTAATTAGAAATTTGATCCCAACCGACTGATTTCTTGAATAATAATAATAATAATAACAACAACATAAACCAGCAAGAATTATAAGGAAATTACAACAAAACAATAAATAATGTGTACCCGGTAATTTATTTTTTTCAGTACTGGTGTTGCTAACCTAGCTGACATCGAGGTATGTGTTAGGATATACAATATTTTGATATTGCCCCTTTAACACTCATATCAGCCAAAAACAGCTTCTGCAGTGGTCTTCAGAAAGGTCATTTGCAGACCAAAAGAAGACTATTTTTGAAAATTTACCACTGGAATGACTGGCTCGATAACCGAGCCAGTCAGTCCAGTGGTAAATTTTCAAAAAGTCTTCTTGGTCTGCAAATGGTAATTTTCTATGAGAAAACTGAAATTTTCTTGAATAAATTCAAGGGTTAAAGGGCTAAAATATATGCTTTAACCCTTGTCCGTTTGCAGACCAAGAGAAGCCTGTGTTTGAAAATTAAGTCATAAGCTTTTATACCCCCCCCCCCCACTTTGTCCATGGGACTGTCCATGCATTGTCTCTCCTTGATGCAGATTCACACACTTAGGCAGCAATGTCTTCCAATCCAATTATGACCAGAATATTCAACAGTGCATATCTATGTTGACTCGCCATGCCCCATTTCTCAAAGTATGAAGTTTGGACACAATAGTTAGCTTTACTTTGTTAACGGATCGTTTTTGATTGTGTAATCGGAGTTACGTCTAAGATCCATGAATTGGATGCTGGTTTTGTCTCCAAAGGCCTTAGCTCTTCTACTTAGTCTTATGGTTTTGCGTGGCTTCCCTAGCCAAACTTAGAACAAACTTTGCTTATACCTGGAAGGCATGCGCTGTAATATTTCACATGGTATTAACTCATTCCAGTTTGCCTAATAGCTCAATGACAAAACCTGTTGTAACCTAACCATTAGAAACCTCGTTGATGACCAAACTAAAATCAGCAGATAAGGTAACCCATTTTGGGTTCCCTAAAACTGAATTAAGGTAACTTCATCAGAGACCTATTTCAACAGGTCTCCATAATGACACATGCCTGCCTGCCTGACCAAGTACTACTGTCATTCTCATAGAGTATCTCAGTTTGCTACTGCATCCAGTTTTAGAATGATCATTGTCAATCAAGATGGGGTCTACTTTTAACCCCTCTTGTGTCAACAGCGCCTCAAAGGGCTCACAATTCTACTTATATCAATTATCCGTTTAATGGTCAAGATTTTTCAAGAAAATAATTTTTACAATAAAATTTACAAAAATAACTCTGTTGTTATGCAAATAGCCATTGCTCAAGACCACACTACAGGTGCTGTTTTTTGGCTGGCTTGGCCATGAAAATCGTCAAGAAAATCCAATTTTTTCTTAGCTAGTGTCTATTTGCCGGAGGAGAGAAGACTATTTTTGAAAATTTACCACTTGAGTGACTGGCTTGGATACCGAGACCGTCATTCCAGTGGTAAATTTTCAAAAATCATATTCTCTTGGATGAAAAAATAGGCATTCCTCAAGACTACTACATAGTAAATTTTTGGCGGTCTTGACCATTAAAGAGTTGAGTTCACACAACAGGGGTTAAATCTTTAACACTTGAAATATCAGTGTCTCAGTTTCAAAACAACTAACTATACAGGAAAGGTGTTGAATATTTTGAAACTAGTTTGACTGGAACCCATTGATGCCGTAGGCAGCAACAAGTTCCAGTTAAATTAGTTTCAAAATACTTGAGAGAATATTCTTTACCGGTACATCATGACCAATGTGCTAGGGCTATACATTTATACATTAGGCTGATGCAAATTGTGTGTTGTATGTTCCAGGCTGTGGATGATGAACAACTGTTGGCAGATGTCGCTAGTACTATTAACAAGACATCACTCCACAAGAAAGATGCACAGTCTGGTACTGCTTCTCCAAACACAGATGCTGGTTTGAATCTGAATATTGCACCATCACTTGATCACAGTGAACTGGAAATACTCGAGCTTGAAATGCGTGCAAGGGCGATTAAGGCGATGCTACGAGCAAATGTCCAACGCAATCAGGATAGCACAGAGCCAGGTGGCCCACCCGAACCGGGTGGTGAACAATCAGGTGTGACTTTACCTGAAACCAGAAATAAAGATAATAAACAAGCAGTGGAGAAGGGGAAATCTCCAACACAGCAAAATGCAGCTGAAAATTCACCCTTTGAAAATGTGAGTTCAAAATTATTAGGCCAGAAAGCATCGATGCAGATTGTTATCGGAAAGAAAACAAAGGATCTGACCAATGCTGGGAAGAAAGTAGATGAGAAGACAACTGACACACCACAGAAGAAAACAGATGATGAGGAGAAAGAGTTAGTAAAACTGCTGGAGGAACAGAAGAGGAAAGCAGCTCTGGAAAAACCAGACCCACAACCAGGTACTGGTGCATTACAGATCAAGACAGAGAAGCGTGATGTAGATAGCCAGCCAGCAAAAGATCCCAAACATAGACGGAGATCTTATAGTACTAGTCATAGCCGGAGTCGCAGCAGGTCTGATTCTGGATCAGAAAGACGAAGATCCAGGCGACGGAATACTTCCGATAGCTATAGTGATCGTAGTAGAAGTGACGATAGTAGGGACTCCAGACATTCAAGACATATCCGCCGTCGGCGACAGTATCGGAGACGAAGACGCTCAAGTAGTCGTAGTACGAGTTCCCCGAGTGACAGCTATAGCAGTGATGACTTTTCAGATCCTCATCGTCATAGATATCCACTGCAAACACCAAGGTTTAATCCTAAGTCAACTAATGTAAATGCTCAATTCGCTGGGCCAATGAAAAGGATGAAATGGGTGAAGAAACCGAAGAAGCCTGTGCCAGTAGAGGATAGAGAAGAAGGTGAAGTATCTGATGAGTCTGAATGGGAACAAGTAACGGATAATGAACAAGCAAATGTGGTTATTAAAATTGAACCAGATGATGACGTGCCAAGTATGGCAAGAAATAGACATAAATTAATGTCCAGTAAAGCTATTAAGACAGAACCTGGATTGGAAGTCAGCACCAACCGTCTTAATATTAAAGTGGAACCTCAGGATGGTCCTAGTAAGCAGAATCAAGATTCTGTAACCAGTCTAACAGAAGTAAAGACGTCATCTGAAGATGTCCAAATTATGATACCTCTTAGTACCTTAGAATATATAACTATTGAATCCAGTGACTCTGATATGGATTCAGTGTGCTCAGCATCACCAGATGTCGCCTCTGTAACGTCAAACATTGAGACAGTAACTCCAGATGCCACAACCTCGGCCGATCCAAACCTTGCCTCAGTAATGCAGAACGTCACTTCCTCAATAATGCCAGACATGCTGACATCAGTAGGATCTGAGCCAGTGCCGGGTTCAGAAAAGCAGACATTATGCTGTGATTCTCTGTTACCCAAAACTGAAGTGATTGACAGTACGAGTAGTGAATCTCCAGATGAGAGATCAAATGCAGATAGTTGTATCATAAAGCAAGAGACCCAAGATGTATGTCAGTCTGAGGACATGATGCATCAGAAAAACAATCCCGACCAATGTGATGGTATAAAAATTGACACATCGTGTTCAGAAAAGAAACCAGTAGAAGCGCTCTATACACAATCCTCTAGTCCACATATTTCTGTTCAGTCCAGCGAGAAGCCTGATTCTGTCAAATCTAATGAGGAGCCAAACTCGGATGTTATTACTATTTCAAGTACTGGTAAAGCTACAAGTTCACAAATTGCTAACTTTAGTCGCGGGGTAGAAGTAGATTTAGCTGAGAATGTTGGTGTGCAATCATCAGCAGTAGTAGTACCTGAAAAGCCAGACATTGATCTTGATGACGGGGACACCATTGATGGTATGTCTGATATAATCAGTGCTGAACCAGAGAACAAGGTCTCAAACACAAGCCAAAGTGACTCTCAGCATGAGGGGATCAGGGAGGGTCAGATTGGATCCCAGCCTGAAACAACTAAAGACGACCACCAAATGGCTGAAAGGGGAGTACATGAGGGTGACCAGGGTGGTGGATTTGAGGTACAGTATGGTGAAAAGGACCAGGGTGGGTCTGTGATAGCGACAATTGAAAATAGCTCAAATGGGTCTGTGGGGGAGTCAGATGAGGAAGTTCAGAATGTCTCAGATGATGAAAGTGACGATATCCAAGATTGGTCTGACTTAGAGGGTAGGAAAGTACACCAGGGTGCATCTGATGCTGAAGATGGCCAGGGTGGGTCACAGATGCAGGGTGGTAATGGGGTTAACCAGGATGGGTCACAGAATCAGAGTGATAGCGGCTTGAGCCGGGATCGGTTGCAGAAACAGGCTGACAGTGGCATGCGCCAGGATGGGTCTAATGTGGGGAGGAGTCACCAAAACAGCCAGGGTGAGTGTGGGGTAGAAGCACTGGGAGCTAGCCAGCATGGGTCTGGAGCGGAGGATAGTAAAACTGACCAGACTAAGAAAGATAGGAATTTGTGTGTGGTAGTAACAGATGATGAATCATGTGATGAGGTCCGGACAGGACGTGCTGATTCTGATAGTGATGTAAGTGATGGAGAGGCTAATTCAGTAGATACAGAACATGAAACTGACACTGAAGATACAGATGGTGATGATGATGCGCATGATACGTCACCAGTTGTTACGGTAACTGCAGGGCAAACTCGCCAGCGAGTTGAAGCTAATGATGATGCTGTTGTGTTAGATGATGATAATGAGATATTGGATTAAACGTTGAAGTAATTTATTTTTATCTCCACTTTATGAAGTAAAGTGGCTATTGTGATACCCTGCACATCGTCCATCGCTGTCGCCATCCAATTTGCATTTATCTCAACTTATCACTTCAGACACCATGTTTGCTTAGTCATATTAGACCCAAATTTGTATACATGCTTCCTTACAATGACCTGGCAACACAATGATTAGATGGCTAAAAGCAGTATCAATTTACTTATACAATAGTTTACCTTCGTTCTATATAAATCACAATTTACTCATGGTAGATAATTCTGTGTTACTCAAATATTACAATATGGATTGAGTGATTATCTCCCTTGATTTTTGTGCAAGCATATCGAGTGCTTCTCACTGTTACTGAGGCTTTGTGTAACATACATGTAACGGAACATACGCGGTATGAGTGACAGATTGCCCAGGCTTAATCTGCTTATTTGTTTCTTGAGACATTCAGATTTAACCCTTTAACCCGCAAATTTGTTCAAGAAAATTTAAATTTTCTCATAGAAAATGACCATTTGCAGACCATGAGAATATTTTTGAAAATTTACCACTGGAATGACTGGCTCGTTTTGGGCTGATATGAGTGTTAAAGGGTTAAACAATGACAGTGAGTCATTATGCAACACACGTCTTTATGTCATTTCAGTAGTAAATTAAAAAAACAACTTGAATTACCTGCAATGTAAGTAAGTAAAGTGTTAATTGTCTTGGAAAATTTTGACCATTTAACCTGAAATTCCAGTGTCTTAGTTACAAGACACCAGTACAGGTAAATTGATAAGACTTGAGTGGGGAAGAGATAATTTGTCGTTTCTTATTTGTTGGGGTAAAAGGGTTACGGGAACTGAATAAATCGGCGTGGTAAATCAGTAATCCAAAGTTTAATTCTTAACACCTGAAATTGCCTATACAGCTCCAGGTTGAATTAATTCCAAGATATTGAACAGAGCATCAAAAGATCTTTGGCGTTTGTGGTCTGTAATGTTTGCTCTGTGCATTATCTTCATAAGCCATTTAATCATACAAACATACTTGTAATGATTTTTGTCCCGCCTGCGAGACATAGGTATCACTTTTCCGACGGCGACATTAAAATTGTGCGTGTTTATCAAAGCATTTACATTTATATTTCAGAATTGCTTCATACTACCAGAACTAAGCTTGGACACATGCTTCCCTATGCCATAAGGAAGATGTAAGCTGATAGTGAGGTCACTAGGTCAAAGGTCAAGGTCATTCTAAGATTGCTATTTGACCTCTGCTCATTAATCCTATTGGAACTCAGCTTGGATACATGGTTACCTATAATGTTAGAAAGCAGCGTGATAACATTGAGATCACAAGATCACTGTCATGGACACTGTGACAAACAGGAGAGTGATGAGACATTTAATTCTGCGGACTTCTTGTGTAATTATCAAATAATACTATCATGGCTTTACCAAAATGCTGCATTAACTTATTTACGATCATTTATTGGCATTAAAATCTCATATACTTTTCTATATTTTTGTATATTTTTACCATTTATTGTTGGCATGATAAATAACCAAAATCTTTTACTACTACTAGGAAAGATTGGTTAACAAAATTGAAATCGTTTCTTAACTGCAATAACTTCAATGAGTAAAATCTTGACTTGGTTGTTGTTGGCTTAGCCACCAACAACTTTCAGTCAAATTGTTTTAAAAAATATTTAGCAGGTCCAGTGATTAGTTGTCTGCAAAAACTCAGCAGTGAGAAGGTTAACCCTTAGCAATCTGATGTCAATGTTCTATCTTTTACTGTGTCATTATCAAAGAAACTGGTGTTCATTTTTCAACAATTTTGGCAGAAGATGTTGCTGTCTACGACAGCACCATGTCCCACCAAATTTTTTGAAAAATGAACACCAGTTCATCTTTTAATTTAATTTGAAAATTTTGAATTTTTGACACCAGAGTGCTAAGGGTTAATCAATGTCCATTTGCAGGTCAAGAGAAGACTATTTCTGTAGATTTACCACTAGATTAATAATTTATTACCAGAATCAGCCATTCCAATTGTAAAATCTTTAAAAAGTATTAATTTCTTAACTTCCAAATGCACATTCGCTTAGCCAATATTTCAAATGTTCCTGAACAAGTTTGGCCATTAGATGGCTAAAAGCAGTATCAATTTATTTATGGACCTCGCCTTCATTCTGTATATAAATCACAATTTACTAATGGGAGATAATTCTGTGTTACTCATATATTACAATATAGATTGAGTGATTATCTCCCTTAACCTTTCCAAGCAGGTCAAGCACTTCTCATCGTTACTGAGGATTCGTGTAGCGTAATGGAATACACGCGTGACTAGTTAACAGCATGAGTGAGTGATTGCCCAGGTTTAATCAGGACTATTTGTCTCTCAGGACATTCAGAATTAAACAATGACAGTCTGGCATTATGCAACAAGTCTTAATAATGGCTTTCAAGAAGGTTTGAGTTATTGATGTTTGAACCCGCCTAGTTCAATGAAGTGACAGATTCTGATTCTTTTAATCAATTCCTCTGCATATGAGCGCTAGTGTTGATTTGTGGAAACAACAATGCTCTAAGCTGTTGCTGTATGTTTAAGACTTGGAGGAATGGTTTGCAGCAGCATTGTTTACAAAATGTACATCGGTTTTAATTCTTACTTTCACTGCAGAAATTAACGCCTTGCGATTTGTGTGATAAGGGTTAAATTGAAAATTTATATAGATTAACCCTTTAACACTCAATTCAGCCAAGATTGGCTTCTGCACTGGTCTTGGAAAATGTCCATTTGCAGACCTAGAGAAGACTATTTTTGAAAATTTATCACTGGAATGACAGACTTGATAACCGAGCCAGTAATTCCAGTGAGAAAATTTCAAAAATAATCTATTGGTCTGCAAATGGGTATCTTCAATGAGAAAATTTAAATTTTCTTGAACACATTTTAGCGTTAAAGGATTAACCGTCTCAAGGTAGAAGTGATGAAAATTGTCAGTTGAACCTTTATTTGCTCAAATTCTGTTTAAAAAGTTTCAATTTTCTCATAGAAAATCTCCATTTGCATGCCTGGAGAAGATTGTTTTTATGGTAGGCGAAAATATTTTGGGAGAATATAGTCGCCCCTTTGTCTGTCTGTTCGTCCATCTGTTCACCCTCAACAAGTTTGTCCAGCCCATAGTTTCAAGACTGTTTCCCATATATTCACTAAACTTGGTATGTGGATGCATCTTAGGGAGAAGGTGTGTAGTGTATGAAAGGTAGGTCAGTGTAACCTAATGATGACCTACCTTTGACCTACTTTTCACCATTCATTGAACATAACAGAAATTTATCGGGGCTGTAATTTCAAGAGTTTTGGGTATACTGAGACTAAACTTGATATGTTGATGTATCTTATGGATGAGGTGTGCAGTGTATGAAAAGTATGTCAGCATGACCTAACCGTTAACCTAATTTTCACTGTTCACAGAACATTACAGAAGATTTGTGTCCAGGCGTGTGTTCCAAGAATTTTAGTATACAGAAATGGATGGAGTGTATGGATGCATTATATGCTGAGGGTGTGTTGCATATGAGAAGTAGTTCAGCATGACCTACTTTGCATGGTTCACTGAACATTGCAGAATGTCAGAGTCCAGTCTGTAGTTTCAAGAGTTTTTATTATATTGGAACTAAACTTGTTGTATGGATGCATTATACCCTGAAGTTGTGTTGCATATGAAAAGTAGGTCGCTCTAACCTATTTTTCATGGTTCACTGAACAGGCGCTTGACCTACTTTTCATGGGTTTTTTTCTTTAATTACTATGTGTACAGCGATTATAAAGCCTGAAGTCTTCTATTGAGTGTGTAGATGAAAAGCCTTCACGGCCCAACATGGCTTCTTCGATCCTTCTTATTGTAAATCTAGGAGCCGATCGGTTGTGACTTTGGCTGCTGATTGGCTTTGAGGAGTTGCTAATGGAGATTTTGCTTTTGATTGATCGAGAATATTTGACAATCAGAGCCGTTTTTCCGGTTCTTTGGGACCGTTTTTAGTAATTGTTGTTTTACTGGATTCTGTATTTAGCAAACTGTATTAATGTTTTCTTCTATTTCCCCAAATCCTGAAAAATAAATTTCAGACATTCAGAATGAGTGAGCTTCCTGGTGGTTCAGACTTTTTACTTTTCTGTCCTTTCTGTGGACATCATCAGAGGATTTTGATATAGGAAACTGTTTTGATGGTTTCATAAGTTGAAATTTAGAAAATTTCTGTCCCGTTGTTTTTTTAAAAATGTCATCCTTTGAGTTCTGGTTTATTTGAAGAATCTAGTTTTTCCTTTTTATCTCCTTTATGGCTGTGGCCATTCTGACACCGGTTCGGCGGGTCTGTAACACACGCGAAGAGGCGTGGTGCACACACGCGCGCGCACCGTCACACAATACACTGTGGCACGCTTCATGAAGTGTGCAGACATGTGCGTATGCATCCCCACGTGCCAGGCAGGCCCACGCCCCTGTATGGATCATTAGATTTTGAAAACCGTTATATTGGTTTTATCCGGAATGGTGCATTTGAAGATTTCCGTCTTGTTTGTTTGGATGGACTTAAGAGTTAAAAGAAATAGTTTTTTCCTTTATTCTTTTCTTTGTATATTATTTATGTGTATTTGTTATATAAAGTACACATGCATGCCAGCACAGAATGCACTGTGGCATACATGCCCTCACGCACGTGACAAGCTCGTGGTCTGTGCGGGTTGCCTGGTGGGCACTGCTCCTGTCCATAGTGGCTGTGGTTGAGGCAGAGACAGACTTTGTGCTGTTTAAGATGTACGAACGTGTGCATCTATGTTAGCTGGAGGGATGAAGGAACGGACCAGGAGGAGGTGTGGGGGTGGGGTGGGGTGGGCAGTACCTGGGGAAAGAGAAGAGGAAAGGAAAGAGAGGAGAGTGAGAAATGAAGAGAGAGAAGGATAGAGAGAAAAAAGACGCCTTGAGGGAATTTCTCATCTACATGAACTCTGCACATAATACAATCAAATTCACAGAGGAACACTCTTACACGGATGTCACCTTCTTAGACACAAGAGTCAGCAAAGGAAAAGATGAACTAATGCATTTCTCCCTATTATTGCTTGTGCTTATAGGGTAAATTTGTTTCGAACTACTATGTAAAGTTTCTCAGTTTTAACAGGCGTCTTGATTGCACCAATAAAACGAAGTATATAAAACAAGTGTTACAGATGTTCGAGTGAAATGGCCAAAGAGTTAGCGAAAATAACTTGTACAATTTCAAACAACTAAACATACAGAAATCAATAATTAAATGAGGGTTGGTAGTTTTGCACCGCTGGGTAGATGAGTGAGAAATTTACCAGAGTCAATTGCGAAACCGTAAGACGTTGTGAACTTAGTAATTTTGACGTGAATATCTGAGGCGCATGTCTATCTGAGACGCATGTCACATAAGTAACACGTAGTAATATGTGGACAGGTTATGGATTTTAATCACTATGGTGCTGGGAAGGGACAGCGTAGGATAAGATGCTGTAACTTTCTGATTTATATAATTTTTAGATGTTTTAGTACTGAAATTAGCCTTGTGCTTTATGATAAAACACAAGTGCGAACTTAGACAATTTTACTACGTTAGCTTTGTTTGCTAGCATAGTGTGGAAACCTCGTCTAAGACCGCTGCTATCAGTACCACTGGGGAAAGTTAGCATTGCTGTAGGCGCTAGGGCTGCCCGCCATCGTAGTGTTGGTAGTCAACACCAATGCACAAACCCTTAGTTTCTTCGTCATTTACAGACATTTGGAAAATAGACTAAGTCTGTTAGCTGGCGCAAGGAATACCAGTGCGCCACGGAAAATAGTCTACGTCTGAATGGTTGAGGCACAAGGTTGTACTAGCGCAAGCTCTAACGCCGCCCGCCGCCGAAGTGTGGGTAGTTGGCGAGGCCGGACTCGTTTGAAAAAGATGTTTACAAAGCAATGCACCATTTTTTGGGTAAAATGTTGCTCATTTGAAGGAAAGTTTATGCCCAGTAATGCTTCATTTTAAAGTGGGTTTACTTTAATTTGTATCTGATTATCCGAATTTACCCACCTAGCGGTTTACATAAATTCAACACAATCACTTCATATAAATTAGCTTTTCAGCGGCCATTGACGCCGTAATTGAGGTTATTACCCGAGGCCTCTCGATTAGCTACTTTAGGAGTCGAAGTGATTATTCGAGGTTTCTAAGGGCTTATAGGTTAGTGTATTTAACTTTCATAAAGCATCTTTAGTTGACTCTAGGATTAACCAAATCCAAACAGCGAATTCTCTCTACCCTTCCCAGCCCCTGCACTCTGTGCAGCAGAAGTGCAGCGTTAAAGCGAGAAAAGGGGAAAAGAGAATTCCTGCATTTTGTTACCACTTTAATGCACCACACAAACTTTAAGTTGTCAAATTTGGTAAATTTCACAACTTTTTTTTAAAGCTTTTGCGCTTTACTTTAAAATGAGCTGATATGTTTTTGAGGAGATGCCTTGGGAAGTAATACGCCAAGATATAAGTTTTTTTTAATGGTTTAGGTTTATAAAAACATGTTTGTCAGAAAATCGGAAATAAAGAAGTAACTGAAGAAAAAACCCAATGCAATATTGGTCCTGGTTGTTTTCTTACTTCAGTGTTCTCAGGATAGCTGCCAAACTGAAGGAAGAAAACAACCAGGAAAAAGTTGACAACATTGTGAATGATCCTAAAATGATAGACCAACTAATACTTGACCATGAAAAAGTGCCACAATTGCCAGATATACAGTTATCACCAAAAACTATACAAATTGCTAGAATCATCCGTTTCCTGTGCTATGCTATACACCTTGCGAGATGCACCACGTTAAGAATACATACCTGCAAGTGTTGTGGTCTGCTAGTTTACACGTGTACAAAACGTAAATTAACCCAATGTACATATTGCACAGACTGGTAAACTTATATGCTAACACTAGGCGCCGAGGACCACCATCATCATCATCATCATCATCGTGTTTTCAGGACTTGAGCATTAGGCTTCTTATGCCCTGTTGTGTTGTATGTTTGTATTTTGCTGGTGTGGTTTTATTGGTAGTGATATTGGCTCTGGTGCTAGTCAAAATCGTCCATCATTTTGTCTAAGTTTTTATCTAGTCTCTGTTTGAAAACCTCAGTCTTTTGCTTAAACGGTATGGGTGGAAAGAGAATTCAGGTTGCCCTGATTAGGTGGGATGTCCCTGCCTCCGAGGTGGTGACGGCCCTCGAGTGCCGACTCGAGGTCGTCGCTTCCTCTGGTTAGGCGCAGAAGTGCATATGACTTAGTTTTCTGTCTGTAGAGTTGGCAATCAGCCAGCTCGCGTACCTCACCAAGAACATTGTTCCCAGCAACCACAAGCTTGAAGTCATCTAGCTTACCCACCTGCTGAATGGCTCCTCCCTTCTGAACCAGGACCGCAACAGCGACACAGTCCAATGCACCATGATGCAATGTCAGCTCTACCCGTTGGTTAGCTGTGGCTTGGACCTGCTGGTGTTCTCGCTCCACATGCACGATCCGCTGTTTGGAACCCGTTTGCTTCAGCTCCTGGTCATTTTCATCATGCCAGACATGAAGTCTTGGAGCATTCATCGTCGCATCTGCGAGCTGCTCAGTGTACACCCGGAGGAACAGCCTATCCTGCATGGCAGCCGAATTCACATGTGTGTTCTCGAGGAGGGTTAAGAGTGGAACTGCCATGGGCTTCTCGACACATGCCCGTAATTCGAATTCCGTGAACCCCTCATTGCACCCCTTCCCTTCGCATAGAAGGTTGGGCCACGAGCCAGCAGACATAGGACTTGGTACTCACCGTTCACATAGGTGGTGTCCACAGTGCTGTTGCTCTGCAGGATCTCCCACCTGTTCAGAACCTGCGGGAGCTCTACCGTCTGTTCTATTGTGCTCTGAAGCTTGAACTCGCGTGTCATGCTCTTGATCTCATGGATCTGTGCCGAGATTGCAAAGTCAATGTACTTCCCAGCAGCGGACAACGGGTTCTAATCGTGTATACTGGGTCGAATGACCATCAGGCAGTCCTTCCGAGGATCAGTGCGGTGCGATGTCGCGGGTTCAATGACCCATGTGGATGTTGCACATAATGCAGCATGTTTACGGTCTGGGTATATAGAGGGCTTAAACGGCTGCCATGTTTGGTAAAGTTCTCCAGCAGATTGTCTATAGGCAGCAGGACAAGTCGGCACACCAGTCAGCATGACAGCCACAGCGTGCACTGTCCCACTGTGACAGGGTCCGAGGACTGCTTTGTGACATCAAGATTATCCACGAGCGAGCCAAGGTCACACCTCCGTCTGATGCGGAGATACTGGCCGCCATAGAGGAAGGAGCGCCAGCTCAGTACAAAAGAACTCCTGACTCGGATACTCTACCGGAAGTTTGAAGGCACCCAGAGCAGGACACTCGACCTACCTCCTGTGGACCAAACCAATAGTCCTGTTATTCTAGCTCTCCAAAGGGCGAGGGTCGACCCCAAAAATTGACTAATGGTCGGGAAGTGGGCTGCCGTATTTAGCCTCTATAGCCAGGAAGAGCGAGATATGCTGGATATCCTCCAGTCTGGAGCAAATAACTACTTCAGGGAGGAGGTCAGTGCCACTGTAGCGGAGAGCCATGACACCGGTCATGCAGAAGGTACTCAGGAGGGGGTCACTGGTGGCCGCAAGGAGGCTGTTGAGCACATCTTCAACGAAGAAGGGCGCAGGAGATTAGCCAGTAATCTGCCAGCATTTACGAAATTCCCAGATAACTACCAGAGTTACCGTATCAAATCCGCTCGCAAATCAGATTCTGTTTGCGCATGGACAAAGTGGATCTTCCGTGAGAAGTTCAATAAGAAGAGAGTCCTAGACACGGACCAGTGGGTAGAGATTCGGCGACAGTACAGACTTGACGAAACTGCCACAGTAGCAGCGGAGACCGCTGACGCAGGTCCTCAAGCAGCGGAGATCGCGGACGATCTAGCGGAGACCACGGACGAAGTAGCGGAGACCGCGCAATCTTCTGATGAATGAAAAAAAGTTGCAGTGGAAACCGCCGCAGTCTCCGCTCAGTCTATCAGCGATGGCGCATAGAGCAGGCTAGTTTCCTAGCTGGTCCAGAGATGGCTTGAAGTGTGACAGCTCATCTGTCTCATTGTTGGCGAAGATGAAGCGGTATAAGCTCAGCTGCCCTCTGTACACTTGCGATAAAGTCCCCTTTGGTCTCCTTGAGGGTTAGTCTGTCGTATATGGTCTCGAGCAGGGCACGTCCACACTTGGAGCTGAAGTATAGCAACCGGGCATTGTGGCGGATGTCTGGTGAGATCTCGCGGGTGTACTTCTGAGAGGATGAAGACAGTTCTGTGCCGGATGTGCCTGGTAATGTTGCTGAGGTAGCTGACTGTCCTCTGGTCCATTGCAGGGTCATCGATAACTATAACAAGTGGTTCTGTCAGTCAGGCTTCCAGCAGCTTCTCCATCAGTGCTTGCAGGTTCTGCGTCTTGGTGATTGGCCCATTGTACCATTGATCATTACTGGCAACCACCTCAGCAGCGGAGTTAGATGCCAGAAGGTTGTATTGAGAGTGTAGATGTTCAGCCAGGAGAGCCTGCCGGAAGATGTTTTTCCCGTGTCCTGACGAGGCAATGATCAGCATCACCTGGCCAGCATCGGCCGGCCTACTGTTGAATGGTACAGACATGCATGCGGAGGATGGTTAGCACTTGGTCGGCGGTAGCCTCGTCTATATCTGGGAGACTAAACGGCAGTACTTCCTGCACCAGCTCTTTCGCCTGCAGAGCAGGGAATCCTGCACCTCCTGCGGATACGAAAGATGTGATGGAGGCGTCAAGCATGAAATCCCAGCAGCAGCTGAGAAGATAGCGTAGAGGGCCTGTGTCGGCACCCACAGTGTCTAGTACATCCAGTATCTGTATGATACATGCATGGGAAGCCATGACTATCCTGTGGTCTTAAACGGCAAACCAAAGAACCCTGACTTCTTCACCTCTGGTAGTCGGAGGCTGGAGGTAGCACCTGTTTGGCCGTCGAGAGGGATATGGCTCAGGCCGAGGGTGCCTATCTTGAGATTCTCTCCATTCTGTCGGAATGAGCTCCGTGGTTTCAGGAGATCCTTAACCAGGTCCTGTGCATAGGACTCAGCCATAACCTTGATGGCTCCAGCCTCATCAATTCCGAGCATACCTCGCATCGTCGCCCTCACCTTGGTGCCCATCCCCTTGTATATGGTCTTGGCCCTGTTAATGGCCGATTGTCCTACCGTATCAGTGTTCCCGATGAGATCTCAGGCTGGGATGGTACCTCGGATCTCCTGCTGGTCTCCCTTCTCATCGAAGTCTAGGAAGGAGATAGGGGCAACAGTGTCCTCTGAACCGAGGCGTGCCTCGCCCATGTGAGCAAGATCGCCTAGCTCTGCTTTCTAGGTTTGTGAGTGACAAAGTCATAGTCATATACAGACGGCTTAAACCTACTAGTCATACCCCCAGTGAAATAGTTGGGCATAGGAGGATCACGCAGTCGGCTAAGGGAATAGGTAGCAGTGCTCAGGGTACTGGCCCTCTCTGCAGGGCCACGCCTTGTGGGTGGTCCACCATTCCCGGGCATTGGTGATCCTCAGTCCACGTGCTCGACTATTGGCTACACACCGCCCTCCAGCACACCATGCCTCATATGCTGCAGGGGTCTCGTGATCCATCTCTCACTATTCAGAGGAGTTAAACGTAGGCGACGATGATCTCAGCCATTGCACTCGTTGCTAGCCCTAGAACCGCAGCTTCCATTAGTGTAACACGTTCACCCATTATCTTGACAGCAACAGTTTAGGAGCCCCCCCCCCCCCCCCTGAGGGCGATCTTTGGGATGGGGTGAGTTATTCCGAGACAGTGCCCGGCCACCACACTCACTACTGTAGCGAGGACAGCCACAGTGGCGGCAGGAAGAACCTCATTTCCCGCTGTCATCTTCACCATGGCCACATTCGCCACCACGTTACCAGCGACAGGGACTGTCAGAGGTTTTGCTTTGGTCAGTAACTTCTGTGTCTTGGTTCGCAGCTGGTTCTCCACCTTCTGAAGACTCGCCTGGCTCTCAGGCAGTTGCTTCACGATCTGTACCATTGATGTCATTGTTTAAGCACTGAGTATACAACGCGGTTAAATGTCCGCGTCCCCTGTCGAGAGAGCTAATAAGATCTTCCCAGTCTGTGTCTGCCAGGTGGCCGGGTTGGTACTCAGGAATATTCATCTCTCTATTGAGACATCTTAAACATGTCCGGGCTCACGCTATGAGAGAAGTACTATGATGTCTTCTGGAGGGAGTTGAAGGACTACGAGAAGAAGACACCAGATGAGCTCGCTCAGCTCTCCAGTGCTGAGCTGATAGAGGAGCTGACAGCTGTGAAGCTCTATCTAGGATTTGGCAAGGGACAGATCTGCTTCCTCGAATACCTTATCATGGGCGGGAGTATATCGTCGAGCAGCTCCTGTGAGCTAAAGGTTTCTACAAGGATTGGGAGTATCTGTCAGATGTGTTCTAGCAGTTGCAGACCACCATGGCCTCAATGGACTCAGAGCTGAACGAGGCTGTGATACTACAAGCTGGAAAAGGATGCGCTGCCGAACCCTCGATCCCTTGGATGTGCATGTTGGCAGCGGGTATAGGGGCTGTAGGGCATGCCAAGCTGGTTCAGTGTCTCACCGTGGTCCCCACTGATACTGTAGAGAGTCAGGATAGTCTTATAGCTGATTTGCATGTGGCGGAGTAGGCCGATTCCGAGCACCACGATAGCTAGGCCTGACACCACACATAGAGCTACCACGGGAAGCGGTGTCGTGTCGACTGGCTGCAGTGTCGGGGCGCCTGGAACTGCCATGTCGACTGGCTGCAGTGTCAGGGTCGGAACGACTGTATGGCTCGTTACTACGCATAGGGGAATCCTGAGTAGTCATGTCTCGGCTCACCATACATAACCCCTAGACTGCTGTTGTCACCACCATGTACCAATAGTCTGGGTGAGTGCTGAACTCTCTCTGTAGTTTGCTTGCCGCTGAGACGCTATGACTGTTGAGCTGTGGGTCGAAGGCGTTTGTATCAGGGAAGCTTGCACCCAGCTCATGGAGGATTCGTCACACCATGAAGTACACATGGAATCTGAGACAGCTGGCGATGAGCACAGCTTCAGGAGTACCAGAATAGGAGTGAAGCAGAGTGGAACTTACTCCACATCCTGCCGTGGCACACCACATGGCAAAGTTCAGCTGCTGATTCCAGTATGAGAGGCTTGGAGCAGCCATCCATGTATGAGCTTGCTTCGCATCCTTGATGGTGATGGGGCGGTTGGTCAGTGGTCATGGGTTGATGGCGAAGCTGGTTCGGGACCGTCCATCCACTGTGATGGAGAACGGTGTTAGCTCTGGTATATCATCCAGTAGACCTCCCAGGCCAGTCAAGGGTGTACCCAGGAGGGGCGGTTGGCTCCAGATGACTGTCGTGAGGTTCAGTGGGAAGGCCATCTATACTGGTGTTCTTAAAGCTACCGTACAGGCAGCACATTATTTCTAGTCGTCTCGACTCCAGAGACCAGCGAGGTGACCTCGCCATAACATCTCGTTTTTAACTCCTCCATATCAACCCGCTCACTGGAGCCTTTGAGGTATTGCTGTCGCACTTTAGGTTTCTCCGTGCGGCACAGGGCTTGGACCTTCAATATATGGTGGTACTCTTCATCGTGACATGGCCATCCTCGAGAGCTTTGCTGACAGACTCGTCGATAGTCCGTAGCATACTCTGTGCCAGTGCGACGTACTTAGCATGCTTCTCCAGCCTCCTTGTGATCTGCCACTGCCCCACCCTCAAGCCCGTGGCCAAGACAGTGGTGGCTAGTGTCACACCACCCAGTGGGATGGCGACGATGGCCCCCACCCCTGTAGCGAGAGTGGCCACAGCTGCCACCCCAGCACTGGCTCCAATCACACCCGCAGCAGTGGTTGTACGCGCGAGGACATTGTAGGCTGTCATATCTCTGCACGTTCTGCTGTACTTTTCTGCCTCTTGGCCGAGATTCTGTCTGATGGTATCTATCTACTGGAATCACCAGCCATGGATGGTACCTCCCTCGTCACTGTTTCTGGTTGCTTCCGCCACTCTGATTTTGCCATAGTATACATGGAGATTAAACCTGCATCACCTGCAGAATCTGCTCATGAGTCCTAGAAGGGTACATTTTGGAGAGCCTGGCGAACCGTGCCAGCTTGCTGGTGTCGAGACAGACGTCTCTTAGACAGAGGTCATCCAGCACTATGTCAGGTGCCAGTAGCTTTCTGAGATGTGACATCTGGAACTTCACCCTGACCAAGATAGTAGGTTCGCCGCTGGATGGCTTTCTTGGTCTTACACTTCTGCGCCATCTCCTCTTCCCACTGTATGACATCTGGCTCATCCTCGTCTGTGAAGACACCTGGCTCATCGTCATATGTGAAGACATCTGGCTCATCGTCGGATGTGAAGACATCGTCCACTGACTCTCTGGCTCATCCTCGTCCGTGGTCTCCGCTGCATCGTCCGTGGTCTCCGCTACATCTGGCTCATCGTCGTATGTGAAGACATCTCCCGTTTACTCTCTGGCTCATCCTCCTCTGCGGTCTCTGCTGCATCGTCCGCGGTCTCCGCTACATCTGGCTCATCGTCGTATGTGAAGACATCGTCCCGCTTACTCTCTGACTCATCCTCGTCCACTGTCTCCGCTACATCGTCCATGGTCTCCGCTACATCTGACTCATCATCACGCTTACTCTCCTCCAGGAGGGCCTGCCAGTATTGGGAACCTTCACTGTTGCTTCGCCTCCTTGCAATGCTCGTGTTCTGTTAATACCAGCTCTCCCCCTGTAGTCGCTCTCCTTGTTGCAGTGCGAGCATCTGTGCAGGGGTTATGAAGGGGAAACCCTGTGGCTGGCTCATCATCTCGGCAAAGGTCAGATATTCCTGGTGTGATATCATGTCGTCATCAGGTCAATGAGTAATAAGAGTGTAAACTCTAAATGGTTGTCAGATATCCCATCCGTGCTGGCATATATGTTAATGGAGGGACTGTCAAACAGGTGATTTACAGGTGTGAACAGACTAGGACTGTTGGCACCTGGGAGATACTCTATCACGTCCCGGCCGACTTCTACCAGTGAGCTGCTGTGTGCACTGTCCGGAGGTTGATGTAGCACATCAGCATGTATGTATGTTGTGCCCCGCTGGGGCACCTCGAAGAGGACCCATTCTACACGGTACTGTACCACCCGTCTCCCCTCTAGAGAGGGTGAGATTACGTTCTCACCACCTGAGAGCGGCAGTCGAACCCATATTTGCTCACTCGACTGGTCTTGCTGACCTGGCAGATGTGTATGCAGTTGATGCTGCCAAGATAGAAGAGAGCGATGGCACGTCATTCACCCTACAGTATGAAGCAAACTCAAAGCCTTTCTCCCTCCACCCCATTGGTGGTAATGGGGTGAAGCTGCTCACAGACCTCAAGGATGTGTCGAAGGAGTGCCTGGGTCGCAACATAGATGGCCACAAGATCGTGTTTCGGTACGATTTCCCGAAGAGGAAGTACATCCTCGAACCGTTGATTGAGCTCTCGGATACAGAGGTGGCAGACATCAACACCCTAAATAACAACCTCAGCTTTCATCTGGTCAAACCCTATTCGAGCGGTGCCCAGCCGATGGCCCATGATGGCCTGGTATTGATCCTGGCAAAAAAACAGTGTGGTACCGCACTGGACCTGGGGGTGACTGGCAAACATGGTTGCCCCTATATAGGCATCCCACAGTCATTGACATAGAGGTTACTCTCCTCTCCACTGTTGTGAAAAAGGATGGGACAATTCGAAAGCTCTACAATCAGGGATCATCCTTCCTCACCTACATAGGTGAAGGTGTCTCCCTGACGAGGGTGGGTCACCGGATCGGGGTTACAGGTGGAAAGCTCCTGCTGCGTCGTCCATTCGATTGACCAGAAGAAGCTGTTAATCTCCAGGAGGGCACCCTATGGGTAGATGGTGTGTCACATGTCTCCAAAGTCAAGGGTGCTTTTAAACTGCTTCAGCGAGTTGGACTCACTAGCCTGCAAACGACTCATATAGTCCTAGAGATACGTTTCTTAGCTGGCGGCAGAGTGAAGCAGCTAGCCCCTGCCCCTGAGGGGATGAAGATCACTGTTGATCCAGATGGAACAGGGCTCGATCTGGCACAGATATTTCTCGAGGGGTTCACTCTGTTCAGTTTAACTCTTCATATATAGCCATGATTCTCATCATACTGCTCGTGCTGGCGTCTACAGCAGTGGCACAGGGCACTGAGACTGTCATGATATTGGATGCCAATTGGGCCCACTTCCGGGATGACCCCCCCCCCCCCCCCCCCCCCAGTACAATCCCTGGGTCGACCCCTTGCGGAGAAACATTTACAACAGCTTTCACCCACGTGAAGAGATCAAGTCTGTCTGCCACTTCTATGGGGTGGAGAGAGTTGGCAGTGGTTGTCTGCTAGAGACCCCTGCTCAGCACCAGATTCTTTGTGTAACATGTGAACATGCCGGAGTCTGCCGTGGTTCAGATGCTAATCACTTTAGCCTCCTCTCAGGTGAGCGTTGTCAAGGTAGATGGAAGCCCCTGTGGGTGGTCCCATCATACTGATGCGACTGGCAGAGACTACGTGTTTGTCTGAGCCTACACAGAATAGAAAGAGGCCGGCCCTGTGGTTGATGGCGATCAGTGGTGTATATAACTGTGGAGGCTTGTCTCTAAATGGAGAAATGGGCGTTCAGACCCTGGTAGTAGTAGTGTGATACTACCTCCCTGGCAGCCATTCGGCGATCCGTGGTGGCCCACGCAACCTATGCCTCAGGGATTGAGAGGGCGGTGCTATCATTTCCCTTGTAGGTAGCACGGATCGCCAAACGGCGGCCAGTTGAGGGAGGTGGTATCATTTTAAGTCCGACACTACTACTGCAGTGGAGGTAAATGTTATTCAGTGTGTATATATATATATATATATATATATATATATATATATATATATATATATATGTATGTTTGAGCAGGATGCATTAGTTCAGAGATGTGAGCGGATTAAATGCTAAGTGAGTGTCTAGTAGTTAACTGCTAAAAGGTTCCTTGAATTAATCTGATCAGACTAGATACAGTTTACGCACAGTGTATGTGGACCACTGAACTTGACATGGCTACAGGGCTGGTTGAATTGTTGGTTAGAAAACACTATCTCTCTATGCAGCTTGAAGAGTAAGGAGCACGATATCTGTTCCCACTTCATACACAGTTCATCATCAGAGCGGATCACCTCTGGTATAGACTTGTGGTCTCGGTTCAGTATGGCCTGGAGTAATAGCTTTGTTGTGAGCTAGGAGAGCATCGCACCCTGTTGATTTTGTGGCGCTGAGTAGGTCATTGATACACGGAGTACGTACCTCTGATAGGCTAGGGCACACTAAGATAAAGTGCTTCCTATCTTCTGGTGCTGTGCCACACAGTTTACAGGTAGGATCTGTGTTGAACTGATTTTGTCTGGCCTGATTAGCCTGGAGCCAATATGTTCCCATGAGAATCCTGGCTTTGACAACTGCTTTGTGGAGTAAAGGTGATTATTCTCCAGACTGAACTGTTCCTACCACTGGTAAAAATATTTAACCTTCGAAGGCTGGTGGGAGACCGCATCTTTGATGGATCTGGAACCAGCAAGAGGCCAGGAAATAACGATGCTCAGGATAGTGTCATTTGCTTGCACTTCGCACGTTATTCTAGGAGGAAATTGCCTGCTCAAAGCGTCTGCATTACCATGTTACCGTCCTGGAAGATGTTCAACAACAAACTGGTAATTTTGAAATCCTTGCCAGCATGCTATCTGGCCTTCTGGGTGCTTCTCTTTTAAGCATCCTGCACTTGAGATAGCACTGCGCCTAAGCCAAAATCAGGGGCATCAGTGTCTAGGATGAATTGAATACTTGGATCTGGATCTGCCAATAAATGTGTGTTTGTCAGGCACTCTTTGAGCGTCTGAAAGGTTATTTCCGGTGCCTCAGACCACTCAAATGGTGTATCTTTCGGCTGTTAGTTGGTGCTAGGGACATGCGAAGTCACAGATGTGCTCTATGTAACGGCGATAGTACTAGCAGTCTGGCAAAACTTCGAATTTCTATCAGATTTTTTGGTGTTTGCCAATGTTACACTGCAATCGGTGGTAATGCCCTTTTTGCTGATATCGTGCCCAGAAAGTTTACACTTCTGAAACAAATGGCACGTGCCAGGTTTAAGATTGGCATAGGCGAACATGTCCAGTACTAGCTGTATGTTTTGGGACGCCTCTTCGAAAGTTTTTCCAAAGACTGACATAGTCTAAGTAGCATAGACAAGTTTGCCATTGGAGCTGCATAAGAACTCATTCTTTCAAAAGTGCTAGGGCCATTGGATAACCCAAATGGCAATTTGAGAAGCGGGAAGAGTCCGTCCCTACAGCAAAATCCTGTCTTCTCTTTATCAAACGTCTCCATGTCCACCTGCCAGTATCCACCCGATAAGCCAAGTGTAGAAAACCACAGAGGGCCTACAAGCGAGTCTGGGGCCTGGTCTATACATGGTATTAGTGGCAAGTACAATATGACCTGCCCAGGGAGACGTAGAAGGCTCTATTATCCCCATGTGAAGCATGTCATCGACGTGCTTGCTTGCTTCAGCTTTCTTATGCATAGGAAGGCATTGAACAGATTGTCTAACAGGCCTTACATTTCCAGTGTCAAAACTGTGGTGCACAAGATGTGTTTCACCCAAGTCACAGTCACCAGTGGAAAAGGTTTTTTTTTATTCCTAAGCAGCAGATCTTTAACTTGTGAAGCTAGCTGGGCACTGAGTTTTTCAGTAGTGCATACATATAGATCATGCAAATGTGCAGGCAATTCTCCGAGCAAGAGCGAACAATAACCAAACTCGGGGTGATTTTGCATTATTGGAATGCATTGCTGAATGAGTTCTAATTCGCCACCTTTGAAATGAATGATGGCGTCTTGTGATTTTATGAAATCAGCAACAATAATCACTGTTGTATGACTATCTGTCATGCCTTAAATATCAGTTTGCATCAGTGCAAAGTCAAAACAAGAGTGGAAAACCACTGAGCACGCGCAAGGGTCTCCAGGGCATGGCATGTGTCTTTACTGAGGGCCTTCAGACGGCGATAGTCGATGCAGAAGTGTAAAAACCCATCTTAGTGACAAGTACAATAAGACTTGCCTAGAGAGAAGCAGAAGGCTCTATTAGCCCTGAGGCAACCATGTATTCGACTTGCTTCAGCTTTCTTATGCATAGGAAGGCATCTAACAGATTGTCTAACATGCCTTTTATTTCCAGTGTCAATACTGTGGCGCACATGAAACACACTATCGCCTAAGTGAAAGTCACCAGTGGGAAAGGTGTTTTTATTCCTGGGCAACAGATCCTTAACTTGTGAAGCTTTTTGAGCGCTTAGGTGTTCAGTAGTGCGCGCATATAGATCATATAAATGTACAGGCAATTCTTCAAGTGTCTTCCTGAGGTGCCTTTCTGAATTATCGGGAGGCTGCGCATCAGCGACTGGCTTAAAATGCCCACAAACTTCTCTTTTAGAAATTTTAGTGGAAAGTTATTAACATTAAAGGACCTTATGGTAATCTGTAAGTTTTTTATGCACGCCACTGTCCTAGGTAATGCTACAGCATGTTGCTCCATGAATTCGCTAGAAGGTTCAAATATTGCATAGATTGTTTGCAACTAATCTGGTTTACACTGGCCCATACAACTTCTTCACTCCGAGGAGGAAGTGTGGCATCTTGCACTATCAAGAGTGCAGAATGACCAAACACAGGGTGATTTTGCAATATTGGAATGCGCTGCTGATTGAGTTCTAAATCGCAACCCTTGAAGCGAATGGTGGCGTCTTGTACTTTGAGGAATTCCGCATCAATAAGCACTGTTGTAGCGATATCTGCTACATAAACTTTATAATTGAAAGTCGTGCCTTCAATCTCAATTTGCTGGGGTGCAAAGCCAATACATTGCATTTCCTGGCCACCGACCTCATGCAAAATTGTCTTCTAACTCTGACTGACGTTGATTAGATATGCGTGCGTACATGTCCGGGTGCACTACTGTTATGCCAGCACCTGTGTCACTGGTGCCACAAGCGTCTATGCCATTAATGCAGAGGGATTTACATAGTAGCACCCCCCCCCCTCCCTCTTGCTTGGTGCAAGAGCTTGTGCAGAGCCATCTGACACTAATGTGTTTTAGACCATGGCAATATCTTGACAAATGCACACTATTGGGAAGGTGTAAGTTTTGCCATGCACATATTTGCTTAAATTTTCAGTCTTGCGGTCTTCATCTAAGGTTTTTGGCATAGATGACTGGTGCCCGATCCCTTCGTTGTTGGCACACGGGAGACTAAGATGCAGACGAGGTGGCGTAGTCTGCATGGCCTTGCGCAGGCTGAAAATCTATCCATGCAGCAAAGCGTTCTTCTTGCTGCTTTTGTATCACTCATAATTGCGGGTAGTTATTGAGTGAGCTTCAAGAAGCACACTTTAGAACTATGGCCAAACTGATGACATGTCTGGCATGGCCGTGTATAAGAGTTTTTAACCTTGTACCTGCCTGGTTCTTGCATGGCTGAAGGTGGCCGACCTGTGTTCACCTCGCTTTGTTTAAATACCTATGTTGCATTGCTAGATCATTTCCAGAAGATGCATCATAGGTACGCACTAAGGTACAGAACCTAGTCCCGAACCCATACTGGTGGCAGTTATGGCATTTACCAGGAGGCTGGTATGCAGGGTTGTTAAAGTGCCTCCTGTAATTATACCTAGGCTTATTATCTCTCTGGTGCGCACTGGGCGCAGTGGTTGGCACTGAGGCTTATATGTTCTGTATCATAGCGCTAATTTGCTGAGGTAGGGCTGCCATTTGTTGCTGCATTTGTGGCAGGATCGCAGGAGACATTTTTAGAACTCAAAAGCAGTAATATCCGCCATCTTTTGGCCTTAGAACGGGCTCCAGACCGTTGTTGAGAATTCTGTTGGGGCTGCAGTTTGGTCTTTGAGCAATGTTACTAATTCTATTAGGGCATGTTCACTTGTGCTACCAGTCTGCGCTTGTAATTATTCTATACTCTGCACAGGGCAATGTTGGTCTTTATGAGAGGTGTGTTCCCTAGAGAGATATCCTTCAATTCTCATGGCTACACTAAAGGCGGATGTGAGAGCTGAAGGATTATTTTGATACAATCTGTCCTTAGCTTCTGGAGTAGAAGACACACGAATGGTCTCTGCAGAACTGCTATGTAGAGATGGGTAGGCGCATGCTACGAGCTGGCACACGTCTTGTGCCAACCCTTGCAATGACTATTTTTCATGCGCAAGTTGTGCGGTTGTATCCTATTCGTCTTCTCTATAGGATCCCCAATATGGAGTTGCAGACCTTCTTTGAGATGACGATAGGATGCACGATAAAACGTTGGTATATCAGTCAATACTTTTAGCACTTTGTCCAAGAGCTTAACAGCTAAGTGTGTACCCTTGTCATCTTCACTCCCGTTATTAAGTTTAGATATGACTTTGAACTGTTTGAGTCTTTCCAGCTTACCTCACTATCAAAGCTTGGTGAGCGCACTTTTATTGTAAGCTATGCTGCGCCTTAGTCATCGATCAGCGTAGGATGCATTTGAACCATTCAAGCCAATTGTGCTTGAAGTTTGTCGTGGGTATCTTTGTTGTTTATCCCCGATTCAAAGTACATACTATGACCTGCATGGCGTCTATTACTTCGTGCCTTGGTGGCGCAGTGTCAGCATTAGGCGCAGCAGCTTGCGGTGGGAAATTCTGATGTGACAGTGGCACTTTGTTTCGAACAAATTACCATGAAAACTTTGTAAGTTTTAGTGGGCGTCTTGATTGCACCGATAAAACGGAAGTATTTAATAAAGATGATTTGAAATTGCCTAAGTTCTAACAAGCATTACGGATGTGCCAGTGGAACGGGCAAAGCGAAAATAACTTTCAAACAACTAAACATACAGAATCAATAACTAAATGAAAGTTTGTATTTTTGCACCACTGGGCAGATCAGTGCAAAATTTAACAGAGTCAATTGTCAAAGCTTATTGTTATTTTGATGAGAATATCTGATTATTTGTCAGAGCCTTGACGTGCGTCCCATAAGACGGACGTAATAACATGTGGACAGGGTATGGATTTTACTCACTACGCTGCTGGGAAGGCACAGCATATGATAAGATGCGCTCAACAGTGTAATTGTCTAATTTATAGAGATGTTTTAGTCCTGAAATTAGCCTTGTGCTTTATGATAAAAGACACGCCTGAACATAGACAATTCACTACGCTAGCCTTGCTGGTGTAGTTTGTAAACTTCGTCTACGGGTGCTGCTATTAGTACCCAAGCTCTACCACTGTGGAAAGTTTGAGTTTGCATGTTGCACTAGGCGCTAGTGCTGCCTACTACCGTAGTGTTGGTAGACACCACCAAATAAATAATCTATGGCAGTGTTCTCACTAGAGACATAATCAAGAATAATGCCATACTGACATATGGCGTTATTCCTGATTAACTCTCTAGTGAGAACACTGCCTAAGTCTGCACGAATGCACAAGGGACTGGTAGAATCAGTTGTTGGAAATAAATTACGTCCGATAACTGGCGATAGTAATGCCTGAACACCACAGAAATAATCTGAACGATTGACGCACAAGATTGTGAGAGGGCTAACGCTGGCCACCACCAAAGTGTGGTAGTCGGCATGGTATAAGCACAATCCTCATAATTGTCGTATAGGAAGTTGTTGGCTCACAATTTTTTTAGGAAATCAGATTGTATCTTATGAATCTAGTGCAAACGCACTAGAAAACAAAACTCGCAGCCATATAGGTGGTGCCTGGAAAACCCACAGACTATAACTACCAAAAGGGTGTCCCAAAAATTACTCACCTAATGGCTGACTGGAAGACTTGTTCTTCTGTTGTATCATACACCTTTAAAACCATTACCCTAGAATCCATGTCTTATGACCACCTGTGTATGCAATAAGAGAGATTTTTTACTGAGTTATCCATTTGATTCCCGACACACTTTAACAAAAGTAATAGAAAAACGTATTAATAAAGAAAACCTCTCACCTCTCGCCATTACCTTATAACAGGGTTCATACAAACTTGAAAAGTACTTGAATTTTGACATGTGCCTTGAAAAGCCTTGAATTTGAGAATTCTCTTGAAAAGTACTTGAAAATTGCTTTAGTGCATTGCAAAGCCCTTGAATCTAACATTTCATACCAGATTATTTTCATTGAGTACAAAATTGTTGCTATGAATCATCAGTCAAAATATGGAATTGCCTTCTATCTAATATTAAAACTTGCATTAGCAGTCTCTTGGAACCCAATATAAGTTGTATTGTCAGGTGATTCCTGTATTGTCAGAGGATTCTATATTCCAGTCCTCACCCTTCATTTCTCACCCCATGTCCAGCCTCGTATCGGGCCCTTGAAAATTTTGAAATTATAACCATAATAATAGTCCTTGAAAAGTCCTTGAACAAAAACATATGATGGCTGTATGAACCCTGTATAATCTACCTACACTCGCGCACGCACCCACGCCCATGCACACACACTGTCACAGAAACACATAGTGATTTGATTACGCTATATATAGTCATAGTCCGAATTAAAAAAATGTTTACCGTGAAGTAATCTTGTAGTACACAATTCTATGCCGAAAATTGGCTTAAATATGATCAGATCTCCAATTTTCAGTACCCTTCTCTCTGTAATAAGTTCGGCCCGAAAATTTAACCCATATGGTTATATATATATATATATATATATATATATATATATATATATATATATATATATATATATATATATATATATATATATATATATATATATATATATATATATATATATATATATATATATATATATATATATATATATATATATATATATATATATATATGAATACGCTAATAAAAAATCTACCATGAAGTAATTTCATAAGGCACAATTTAGTAGCGACCGACATCTGTCAAATGTCTAATTTAATATTAGAATCTCTGTACTCGCTTTGCAGCCAGGTCTTCAAGCATATGGCCATGTAAAATTCACTATGTACTAATGCGAAATATTGCACGATTCTACCATCAAATATTTCTTATAACAAAGTGAAAATCTGTATATAGCCTAAAGTTCTTGCCTCGTGTATTAGTAGGGATTGAATTATCAAACAAAACCCCGACAATTTGCAACAAGATGGATAGATGGTCAACAAGATGGATAGAAAGATGAATGGATTGACCCAATAATCTGCTTATTTCTAGCCCATAGCTAATCCTACCCATATATTTTCGCAAGAAATAATTTTTTCGTATAGTTTTGCTTATACGTGGCGTGTGTACCTATATAACTTTATCTCCCCCCCCCCCCCCCCGAGACAGTTAGTTTATTCTCAAAATTATAATGATGTTCGGACACGCTATTTCTCATTGATGCCTTGCATCAATATGTGAACTTGTTAGGGACTAGTTAGTGCGGTACATAACCGAGATGCGTATATATGTATGCCCATTAAACATCTCGCAAGCCAGTGCAATGTGCACCGATTCATTGGCTGAAGGAACATATGGTATTTAGCAGTGTACCTACTGCTAAATAACGTAGGCCCTATGTACTCTGATGTTCGTCAAAAGCTTGCGCTTTCCAAATATAATGTGCTCAAATTGGCATTGCTTATATCGTATACCTTTCGTCTCTCCTCTGCATTCGAATAGGTGTATGCGTGAACGTTTGTAATTTTCTCACCATGCTGGCAATGGCCAATTCATACTCGGTCGGACCACAGATAAGTTCAGTTGTCCACTGTTTTATGCTGGGGATTATTCCCATGATTAAATGTTCAACTAAGCAGCGTTCACTGGAGGATTTGTGGGGCAGAAACCTGGCAGCAGTGCTTTTGTGATTTATGCTGTTGAGGAACGGTTCCTTCAATTCAAAAATGTTAACGTGTGTGTGTGTGTGTGCGTGCGTGCGTGCGTGCGTGCGTGCGTGCGGGGGTGCGGGTGAGTGTGTGTTAGTTGAGATTTGCCTGGAAATATTCAGAAAACGATCGTGTTTTACGGATGGACTGTTTCTGCATGTGTTCCATGTCTCGCTCGATCAGTGGCAGTTAGACCAGGAATATATACACACCAAATATATAAAATCGACACTGATCCGAAATCCAAGATGGCCGCCAGCCACGGGCTGCCACCTTGAAAGTTGGTTTCTGGATGATATCTCTGTTATCATTTATCGAATCACTTCCTAGGGTCGTTGGAATATGTCTGGTGAAGAAACCTATCGAAATTTACGATAATCCGAAATCCAATATGGCCGCCAGTCAGCGGCAGCCATCTTGAAAATTGGTTTCTGGGCGATACCTCCTTGACCGTTTAGCGGACCGCTTTGACACTTCATAAGGATTACTGGTCTGATGGTTCTGAGGAAGAAATAAATATTTTCTGATAGCTGTCATTCATTAGTTTGTCATCATGGCGGGGTATTATGCGCCGTTTGCGGAGCTCTTGTTGTCATTGGTGTTAGCAATAGAAAATCGTCATTGTTTGTTTACTCTGACTAGCTTGAAGTAAAAGCTACTCAGATTAAACTACCACTTTTGTATTATTGTATTGGAATAGTGCGTAACGGTATACACGCACGCACGCACGCACGCACGCACGCACGCACGCACGCACGCACGCACGCACGCACGCACGCACGCACGCACGCACGCACGCACGCACGCACGCACGCACGCACGCACGCACGCACGCACGCACGCACGCACGCACGCACGCACGCACGCACGCACGCACGCACGCACGCACGCACGCACGCACGCACGCACGCACGCACGCACGCACGCAATTCTGTTTAGCCATATTGACCGCTTTGTTAAGACTGAACTTGTAATTCGGCTGTTTCTATTGATCAATGTAATTTTCGTATTTGATATCCATCTGCCATCAATTCTCAAATTAGAGCACATTCAGGTTATTTTCTCACCATATTTGATACCGTGTCCAATCTATATAGAAGCTTACACGGCTGCGAGGATAATACATGCACCTAGAAGATTAAATTCGTGCATTCTTGTCAACCCATGTCTGTTTGCGAAACTGCATCATCTTCTACGGGCCAAAAGTGGTAGATGAGTTTGGCGTGTCAATACTGGTGAGGAATCAGGTGTGTTTGTACTATATTTCGTGCTCCCAGGACCCTCTGAAGAATTGCGGAGATTTAGCCCAGGCATCGTGTGATACTGTGACGGGTACAGTTATCTACTATATTGGACCGAGCACACACAACATGATATATGTAATTAAATATGTAATACCATATAGCCCCAATAATGTTGCCCATGCTATTCTTTAATGCACAGCATGTGCTTATGTGCATAGTGTAAATACATTATATAGTCCCTTTTTAATCGATTGTATTGTGATCATCCTGGGCTTACTGTGATCAGCGACACAAACTGTAATAAAACTTCTTTACTGACAATGGAATGTACTGTTTGTTACTGTATTAGCTTGCTTCGTAGCCAAGCTATGCTCCATTCCACGGTTATACCGAGTTCCACTAGAATTGTCCACATGTTATATACACCAAATTCTTATTTTTATTGCCATTCGATTTAAACTGTGCAAATCAGGAAGTTTTAGAGAAAGTAATCCATATACAATTCACCTTTCCAGAGTACCCACCCATCATATGACGTCATAATGAACTGCATGATGTGTACAATGACATCATAATGAATGACGTCAATAAGTACGTCACGAACGCATATTTGAAGACGGTCTATGCGCTGTTGTACAAATTGTTTGCTTTTACTATTTAATAAATATTCTGTTGAATATTTTGAAGCTAATTTGACTGGACGGGCGCTGTTGCTGCCATAGGCAGCAACAGCACCCAGTCAAATTAGTTACAAAATATCCAACAGCTTCCCTGTATAGTTTTCAGGAAATTGCACCCAGTCAAATTAGTTACAAAATATTCAACAGCTTCCCTGTATAGTTTTCAGGAAATTAATAGCTAGAACATTTGGGGATCGATAACTCCCAACACTGCGAGGTGTGGGTGGAGCTTATGGGCGGGCATAGCTAAAAATGGAAAGGTCCATTACGTTTTCTTCCTCCTGGATTTACTATGATACAAACCAGATTCTTCTGGATTGTACCATCTGAGCCTGTTCTGTATTGTGATTAGATTTGCTTGGCGTGACACTCCACTGCTGTCAGCCTTGTTGGACACATCCCAGTGCCACCCATTAGGGTTATAGACATATATTTCGTCATCTTCGTGTGTGTTTGTTGGTTAATGAATACGCAGAGCGAACTCTGACCCGTAACCAGTATTTGAGTCATTTCATCTTAGTACCTGCCACTCTCGCTACAACCGGTTTAAATACTAGCATAATGCTCTCGTGCGATATTAACGCAATGATCTCGTGTGCGATGCTGAAATTAATAAGAACGATTAAAGGCATTGCGTCAGAGAAAGAATAAAACAAGCACCAACGGCAGGTCGATATGAAATAACAAAATATTTGCCCCTTCCATGCCCCGAGCCACGGCCTCTATCACTACACTACTAAGAGCATAATCAGTATTTGTCCGTATCGATAATCTGGCGGTAATCACACATTTAGCCATAAAGTCCAACAGTTCCTTTTCATCTTTCATAAACGTCCAGCATTTCTACGATATATTGTTAGTTAATACTTAAATTACTTGTTGAATGTGTTTCAAACTATTCCGATTTGGAATTTGTGTTTGGAATAATAAAATTATCCAAAAAATAATAAAATAATCCAATGCACTTATGTTGACGGGAAAATAGCTCGTAAAATCGTCACGTTCTGGCCGTTATTCAGGAAATTAATGGCATATCCTGCCGTTCTCCCTCGGGTTAATGGCACATCGTCTTACTGCAATAGTTATCAAACGTTAGGGCTAGAAAAAATCTACGTTTCCCTACGGATGGTACTAAATCTGGTTAACCAAGACAATTCACCTTTCCAGAGTACCCACCCATCATATGACGTCATAATGAACTGCGTGTTGTGTACAATGACATGATAACGTTTGAAGACGGTCTATGCCTTGTTGTACAAATTGTTTGCTTTTACTATTTAATAAATATTCTGTTGAATATTTTGAAACTAATTTAACTGGGCGCTGTTGCTGCCATAGTCAAATTAGTTACAAAATATTCAACAGCTTCCCCGTATAGTTTTCAGGAAATTGATAGCTAGGGCATTTGGGGAATGATCAATCCCAACACGGCGAGCTGTGGGTGGAGCTTAGCTAGTGATGGGCGGGGCATAGCTAAGATGGGAAGGTCCATTATGGGGTCCGACACTTGTGGGTAATACACGAATAGACAGCTATGATCTGCTCGAGAACAGAATTACAGTTTCTCATGGTGAATTGGTGAATCATTTTAAACTGATAACCACTAGAATTCTTTAATACTCTAGTGAAGCAAGGAACACGGTAGACTTGACAGACGGCAGACAGATTCACATTCTATGGAATTGGTATTTCTCTGGCAACCACAAATCAAAATTTTGAGTATACGTTGTAAATACATATGGCACCAGTCTTAACCTTTAGAACTCAAGCTTTTAAAGTGACTCAATTCGCCTGAGTTAAGTACACATCTGACGAACTGAATTCCTGTCAATCATTCAGTTTCAGCTGTAAACGAGTTAAAACCAATATCAGAATGTTGTTTAACCACTCTTGTGTCAACAGCGCAGTAAATCACTAAAAATACTACTTATTTCAATTAACCATTTAATTGCTAATACCTTTCAAGGAAATTTTTTGCAGTCAAATAGAGTATTTTTTAAAATTTATAACGAGAATTTACAAAGAAATAGATTTCTGTTATCCTTCAAATGGACATATCTCAAAGGTGTAATGGTCAAGAAAATTAAAATTTCTGCTTAGCCAATGTCCAATTGCAGACCAAGAAGTGTATTTTTTTTAATTTACCGCTGGAATGACTGGCTAGGTTACAGAGCCAGTCATTTCAGCGGTAAAATTAAAAAAAAAAATTCTCAGCCTGTAAATGGACATTTCTCAAGATCACTGCAGAGGTCGTTTTTGATCAACTTAACCATTAAAGGGTTAAGTTCACACAAGTAGGGTTAATGCCACGAATTCGGAAGCTATGTTTGAATTTTAATTATTTTCTTTAATATTTGGTGCCGTTTGAAAATCAATATGTTTTGAGAACATATAGGACAGATTTCTTATGTTACCTTTCATCAAGTATTGTGGGCATAATTGTAATATGAGTTATAATAATTAGGAACATACTTATGGGGAAGTAAATACTCAACATCTGTCCTATGTTGTAAACAGTTATACAGGACCGTTACAACTTATCCATCCATCATATGACGTCATAAACAACTACGTGACGCGTATGAATGCGTAATAATCAATTAAAGCATGAATGACTCGATTAAAATCCAAATTAGTTTCAAAATATTCAACAACTTATCTGTATAGTTTTTTTAAAATTGGTAGTCAGTGAGTTTCAGGGATCACTCGAATCCAACACAGGCGAAGTGAGGGTGGCGCTTAGCTAGAGATAGGCGGGGAGTAGCTAAAACTGGAAATGGCCATTGGATATTACAAAGAAAGAGATACGTATAGGCACATCCTTGTGCTCGTTAGGGACATTGTTAGCGATGGTGGTCGGAGTGTGTGTGCGAGAGATGGGTCGGGACATAACAATTTATCCAAGAAACAGTTACGCATTTTATTGTCTTGAGAGTAATTTACGGCATCAGAGCCATTATATACTGAAATGACGCGTGATATCAGCCTCCAGACCAATCTCAGAATCTGTCCAGGACACAGATAGCTAGCGACACTAACTTTCAAATCCATAATCTGCTCGAAACATCTGTTATGGTGTTGGCAGGGGACGGGTCAAATTGGAAATAACGCGGATTAAATTCGATTGATTCGCGGCTTGAGCGCGACACATGCTTGAAATACATAATCTATAGGGCCGCCAGCTTTCAATAATCCGGCTTCTGATGAGTTAAAGTGGTAGGAATACTCAGAGCCAACCCTTGAATGCTCATTTCCGAAAAATATGTACACCGGTTATTGAATCTTTTCAAAGACATTTACTAAAAGTCGCTGAGGGCGGTCGCATTATCGAGTCTTGGTCAAATAGTTAAAAAGATATTCAGTAATAGCCTATAATCAGAGCGTCATGCATCAATGTTAACTTATTTTATTTTAGGATGAAGCAGGTTAATTTGTTCTTCTTTCGGAAACTAATTCCCCTCTTCGAACACAATGTTCAATTCCTTTCTAATGTTTCAGCCATTAGAAGGGAGACTGATTCTCGCTGTCTCTCCCCGCATCTACTGGTAAAGTCATTGGAGAGAGTACAGAATATTAAGTTCTCTTCGAATCTGTAGGACAATGAGAAAACAACATGCCTGATATTCACATGAGCATATACCAGATTGAATATTTCATTTAGGCTTCTGTCTCCAGTTATGAGTCCGTGGTTTAATGAAATCTGTTCATTAACCACACGTTTCGATCGTCTTATAAGAACTAATTTGTGGAAAAAATTAGGAAATCACTAATATTATAATTACATGTTGTTAGATTAGGCCAAGGTATCATTTTGAATCTAGTCGTCAGTATCGGCCATTTTGGATCTACATCTCTCACCTCTGTACATACACATTTTGTAATGGCCTCAGTGGAAAGCTAGATATCAAAGCGTAAATAAATGTGTTGTCGCTTTTGAAAGAAATTTGATAGAAATATCGCAATATCATCAAACATGGGGAAGGTAATCAACATAACGGGCGCAATGTCTCTCGTAAAATAACGCAATGATACCGCGTGCAGGTAAATGGTACACGCGATATTTTACCCGCATTCCGCATAAAAGCCTTTGTTTCCATGTGCACGGCTGAGCCGTACGGCTCAGCTGGTTAGCGGTTAGCCCCTTTCCGTGTACATGGTTTTGAATCAGCTACCGCTAAGCGGTTCGGTCAAATTCTGACGTAATTTTCTGTTTTCCATGTCATTACATGCATTTGAGTTGTTTGGGCCTCTTGTTAAATTAAACTCCTTGTATTCTTTCTCAGTTTATATATAGGCCTATTAAAGAAGTCTATATCATTCTTTGAAACAGATGGAACTACAGATGGAACCATGTCGTCGTTAGAAGAAGAGTGTGTGTTACTTCACCTATTAAAGAAAAGTCAATGTTTGCAAAATATGACGGTTATATTGTTGATGAGACGACGTTTAATGACAACCAAGAGGAAGCACAGGTGCTGGGTACATGCCATTATAAGCAGGTCACAGCAAGGTTGTTATGACAATTTAGTGAGAGAACTAGAATTGGATAGGAACAAGTTTTGGCAATATCACCGGTTGTCCGCTGAACAACTTGACTTTGTTTTGAGCTTGGTGGGGCCACTCATCACCAAAACGACGCTCATCCTGGAAACAATAGCTGCTGCCAAACAAAAATCTTGCTATATCCATAAGGTATGAGGTTTACCATAATATATTATATATTCTTAAAAACTAACCATGATCAACGTCGCATTGTTGTGGTGAAAAACCTTAGAAATTGTTCATGTAGCTACTGTCAAACACAACACCCGCCTTCCCACCCACATACCCACCCACCAGCCTGTCAATTCATCCATCTGTTCGTCTACCCACCTGCCAGTCATTCAGCTATTTTTCGGCGAAGAGGTGAGGTACATATGCACAGCGACCTTCTATTGATATGGCAATGGTTTTTGTGGCTGGGGTATGAAATGAAAATAAGTAGGCCTATATCAACAACAAATTCATGACCAACGTCTTTAATAATGGCACATGTTTAATGAATTCACAATGAAATCGGAGACGGATGGCTGCTGCTGTTACTGCCGCTGTTGTTGTTGTTGTTGTTGTTGTTGTTGTTGTTGTTGTTGTTGCTGTTGTTCTTGTCCGATGCCCGTGTGTATGCGGTGTTCAACATCATTCCACTAGCTCCTGTATCCGTCATGCCAGCCAGTTCACTCTGTTTTGCCTGACAGTACAGTTCCCAGACACCCTCCTCCATCCATTCCTGTGTACTAGGGGGCATTGACTTCATACGTCTAGAGATCATCATGTAAAAGTCGGCTTCGTTGCTTTGTTGTCGGGAGTCGATGCTAGCTTGTACACGTTTAATTTCAGTGTCAGTTGACTTCATTTGTTTTGGCATTTCAACTAACACATCGTCCAGCTTGTCCACTCATTTCGCTGAGTATCTTTTCCTTTTGTTGGTTGTAGATTGATCACTGCTGACTCTACGTGGGTAGAACTGTGGGTGCACTGGTTTTCTTTCTCTCTTCATATCTAGAAAAGACGTAGTATAATTATAACAATCATCCCATAAATAATATATTTACCCTCACCCCACCAACACCAAAGGTGGGGGAGAGGATATTGCAATTGGGTCCATTTGTCTGTCTGTCTGTCTGTCTGTCGGTCGGTCTGCCTGTCATGCTGTCTGTCTGTGTCTGTCTGTCTGTCCGCACGTGTATCTCGCAAACTACTGGTTGAATTGCTTCAAATTTTAACACAAGCAAAGTCCTTATGGTGACTAGGTATCCAGATATTACGGATCCGACATCGGATCAATTTACGGATTTGTTGATTTCTCAGACTCTCTGGATTCAATTTGTCTCAAATCTCAGCACAGGGGTGGGTATTGATTGTGATCCTGCTAAAGATCCGGATCCTGAAGTCCAGATCCGGATTTTAAAAGATTTGAAAAGTTTGGAGTCTCCCAATGCTCTTGTTTAAATAATTAATAATCCATTTTTATTTGTTTTCTTTTAGATTTCTTGCTACTGGCGAGTCACATGCGTCTCTGGCTATACAATGTCGCTTGACGCCTTGGGCTTGACAACTGTATCAAAAATGGTGCCAGAAGTATGTGAAGCCATTTGGCAGACAATGCAGTCAGTGTTTATGAGCATGCCAAAAACTTCTGAACAGTGGCAGCTAATAGCTGCGAACTTTGAACAAATGTGGAATTATCCTCACTGTATTGGATGTGTTGATGGGAAACATGTCGTTATACGCGCTCCTTCTCATACCGGTTCTCTCTTCTATAACTATAAGGGTAGTTTTTCCATAGTTTTGATGGGTTTAGTAGATGCTGCATATAAATTTATATGTGTGGACATTGGATCATACGGGAAACAGTCGGATGCTGAGATATTTGCCCATTCCCAGCTGGGTATGGCACTACAACATCCGAATTCTGTACATTTGGCGCATGATGCTGTTATCACAGGTGCTGAAGAACTCGGTCCTATGCCCAATGTATTACTTGGTCATGAAGGCTTTTCCGTTACAGAGACACATCATGCGTCTTCATCCTGGACGCGACTCTACTGAAAGCCAACAAGTGTATAATTATAGGCATTCAAGAGCACGCAGGATAGTAGAATGTGCATTTGGCTTGTTAGCTGCAAGGTGGCGTGTTTTCCACACAAGATAGCGGTTTTACCAGAGGCGGTTACTAATATTATTCAAGCTACCACTATCTTGCATAATATGCTTCAAACAGAATCAACTCCGGCATCAATTGTAGAACAACTCGAGGGATGTCAATCAAATGAAGTAGACGCTTTGCCGGGACTACGAGCACATGGTACCAGAGGAACTGTTGAAGCAACTCGTATCAGGAACCTATTCAAAGATTATTTTGTTGCGCATCCATTAGCTTGGCTATCAGCTTATGTTCGAAGAGGCCTGCGTGATTAATGCCTCCAATGCTTACCTTTGCGTAGTGACATCCTCGTCGGGCCCGTGGCCATCAGAATTAGTGAGAACGATCAGTGAAATTGCCATCGTCTCCAGCAGCATCCTGTTCATCATCTGATGAAACTAACTCTCTATCTGGACTGGGTTGACTCGCAGGAATATTGCTCACTGTGCTGCAAATAGATACATTGAAATCATGTGAAATATTGTTCCGTCAACAAGTATTTTCAATACGTAATTTTAATAGTATAACTGTATTAAATATTCATATAATTTTAAGAGTACACAGACGCATAGTTTCTGATATTCGTCCTAAGTTTGATGAAGTATATTGTAACATATATACATTTAAAGAGTATGTCCTTACCTACGATCGGCGATGTACGGGTCGAGGAATGAGAGTTGGTCATAGAAGAGGATCTTTGTCACCTTTGATGCCGCGGATCCACTCTTTTTGCTTTGCATATTCCTTTTGTTCTTTAGATACGCATCCCGTTTGTTTCTCCAATTTTTTCTCAGAACGTCACCTGTAATGACAAGAGACAATTAAATTTTTACGTACACAAGAATTTCAAAGAAACATTCAGTAAAGCAGCATAGTTCCAATGGCTGTACGTGGCTGATGCTAATGGTGGTGGGGTAAGGACCTGGCGTTGCTTTTCATGCATATTAATATACATTACAGTAGATGTTTTATTTAATAATAATAAAATGTGTGTTTCACGCCTTAATCCGGATTAAAAACCAGAATCTGATCAAGTTATGGATCTATGAATATCTCGGAAATTACAGCTCCGATTGGGATCATATTCTAACTTAAATTTTACATAAGCGTACACTAGGATTGTACAACTCTTAGTATGATTTGAGCGTCTGGACAATCACACAATTTAGTATAATACCACAAAAGCTGGAGGGTGTGAGTGCATAATCTAGTTGGCTCAGTGTTATATATGTATTTTAATATGGATGTGGCATATAAAGATAACATTCTAGAGAAATATGTCTGATTCTAGTATTCTATTACCTGTTATTCCTTCCACACCAAGACGTTTGGAAATCTTCTTCCAAAAATTTAGGGCCCAATTCGTATCTTTATAGGATGGAAGTGATTGGTCATATATTCCAGGATTTTCGCGCACCATGTCTATCAACAATTCCATTTGATTATCCGTTAAGTTGGGTTCTGACATTTTCGCAATAACATTCATAAAATGGTAGACTTCCAGATGGGTAATTAAAATAGCTGCGATGAGTGGAAACTACACATAAAAATTACAGCGAATAATAATATTTTCTAAAAACAAGGAAATATGCAACAAAAGATTGACCCACGTGCGTGCACATGAAATGCACGCGCTATGTCCACGTGTATGAGCAACGCATTGAATGTCATGATGACAGGAAGCATGTACCGGCAAAGTAATATTTAATTATTCTTGAGAACTGGGATATCCCAAGAAATCGTCACTTTATGGATTTCCCTAGGGGTTCAGAACCTTGTACATGGAAAGGGGTTCATTGTAAAACAACTAAATCGATTTTTCTGCCGCAGTCCGGCTTGCCGCTATGTGGTTATCCGTATGGATTAACCGTGCACATGGAAATGCGGGCTAAGCGTTTTCTGTTCCGTGTTCCGCGTTCCGCATTCCGCACCCTGCGTGCCAGGTAAACGCAGCTTTAGTCTATTGTTCTCTGATTGGTGAATCGATATCATCACTATCCGTGTCCTTAGATAGTACAACACATTTATACAGAAATAGAAACAACTTCCAACAGACAGCCTTTGAAATGAAATCAAAGTGTAAAACAGGCCTTGATTTCAGAGAGCTGCCATTGTGGAACGCCCTTGTAAATATGTTCCGTGATATCATTGAAACATTACATAGATCATGGATGGATCAGTCAGCTTATCAGCTAGATAAAGGCTTATACAAGCCCACACAAACACATCACTGTTTTATGCATCTGTCTCAAGTCATCTGATGGACGTTGGGTTGTTGTATAGCTTTGTTGTATAGCAGGGGTTCTTACACACTCGGGTATGCACTCAGCACGCACTACCAGCAATTACCAACGTTGCCTAGCATATTTCTTTGGATCTCATTCAACTGCACAAGCACATCCAAATCATTGCTTGACGTGTTAATTGAGGCAGAGGATCCTATACGCGCGGTGACGGAAGCAACTGCACTATGGGCCCAATTGGGGAGTTCGTGTAGAGGGGCGCAACCGCACGCCTGTAGTGGCGCAGTGGTAAATTATGAAGAATGCTAATACTATTTCTCTGGGTGCGCGCGCACGTCTGCGTGATGCACCTTTTCCGGTCCCGCCGCGCAGTCAGTATGTTCTCTGGATGAATTGAACAATCAGAGAACCCATTTCCTGCAGTTTGAGTGTTAAACATCATAATTATACCTTAATTCCTATAATTATGATTCATTTATCGATACCACATTCAAAACACCTGGCGCCTTAGGGTTGCCAAAGTACAGCCCCCCTGCTCAAATGCCACTGCCATATGCATACAATGAACTGAACCATTTTGGTATCGCCCCATAGGGAAAACAAGACAATGGGCTAGCTATTCCGGCGTCGTCAGGGTCGTTGTCGCCAACACATTGTTGTTTTCAATGGCATTATTACACCACCGGCTGTGCGTGCGTGCATACGTGTGTAAGTGCCAGCATGCGTGCAGCTGTATCTAAAAACCTGATCCGATTTGGTTCACATTTTAACACACGGATGGAACTTTCCGTGCAAGACGATTTCCGTTCCAGATCTGATCAACTTCTTTCAAACTATTCGTCCGATTTTGCTCAGATTTTAACACCAAAAAGTGTGTGACCACAAATTTGGGCGTGATCCGAAGAAATCCAGAAAAAAATTCCTATTTATGATGTTACAACAACAGTAGGCGAAGGTCTGCAATCTCTGATTGCTCTTGTTAGGTAGCAGCGGCTGTTTCGATTTTAATGAAACTTTGCAGACGTGTTCTATGCAATGGTGAGATTCAATATTCATCATTATCAGGGCAAGATTTTGGATTTTTTATATCTGTTTCTATTGTCCTTCTTATATACCAATTTACAGAAATGTTCTATGCAAGGCAGAGATGAGGAACAATACTAGGACAAAATATTGGATTTGTTCACGGTTTGTGACCTTCCAATCCTTGCGTTAAACTACATCATTCCTAGGATGAAATTTAGTTTTTCTCCTGATTTTCACATATTTGGACTTTGAATTTTTTTAAACATTTGTTTTATTTTAAAATTTGATGGAAGCCATGCAGAGATACAAACTACATCATTGCTAGGATAAAATCTTGTATTTTATTTTTATTATTTTTGACGGTTAGGTTTTATACATTTGTTGTTAAAGCTTTTCTTATTGGCCTTATTCATCAACAGCCGCTCCACTGATTTGAATGAAACTTTACAGAAATTTTGTCACGGTTTTGTTAGCTTTGGATTTTTCTCTTTTTGAAAAGGTTTTGTATTGTCATTATTAGTTAACAGTGGCTGTTCTCTTTGTAAGGAAACATTAGAGAAGTTTTATATGCAGTGCAAAGATGTAAGGTTTATCATTACTATGGTATATTGCTAGTTAATACATAAAGCGCTTGTTCATCGGCTTGTTGAGGCAGTTTCAAAGCAATTCTGATTCGGAAGTTTGTGATTGGAATACTAAAATGACCCAATGCATTTGTGTTGACGAGGGAATAGCTGGTAGATTGGTCACATTATGGCTGATGTTCGCGGAATTAATACCATATTCTGCCATTCTCACTCGGGATAACGATACATCGTCTCACAGGAATAGTTGCCAAAGGTCAGGGCTAAAGAAAATCTACAAATCTCACCTTATTAGAATGACATTGTCTCTGGTTAACCATGACCATTGTGGGTTTGGATAATAGTGCATTAATAGACAGCTCTGAAATGCTCGATAACAGAAATTCAGTTTATCATGTTGAATTGGTGAATCATCAGTTAACTGCTAATGACAGGGATTCTTTAGTATCTTAGCACAAGGAGTTCCCACAGACTTCTCACAAGTCAAACTGATCAGCATTCATTGCTCCAAATTTTCTAGTTATATTTTATTTGCCAAGCAAAAATAGCAATTTTGAATAGATAATGTAATATATACGATACTTGTCTTTTCACAGCAATACTTTAGCAATCAAGTTAAGGTGTCTGATTTAGTCTGACGTAACTATATCTCTGACAGATTGGATTCGGATCAATCGCTCATGTACAACTATAAACGGAATTTAAACAAAACTCATAATGTTGTATGTGTCTCGAATTCGGAAACTATGTAAAGTTTTTATAAATTTTCTTCAATATTTTGTGTAGCTATATGTGGCGTTTGAAAATATCTGGGACAGATTTCGTATGTTTCATTTAATAAAAAAATCGGAATTGCAAATGCGTTTTTACCGCTTAGGAACACACACATCGGAGAATTGTGTGCACAAGATGTGTCCTAAGCTGTTAACAGATATAATTAGATATTGCAAGGAATTAGGCATATATTTGCATACCTGTGCTTGTGAGTAATGTTGTTGGCGAGGGTGTGGAAATGTTCATGCAAGTACACTGCTGGCGAAAAAATGAGGCAAACATGATTTATCATATTTTTTATGATTACTCTTTCATGTTAATAAATACAGGTGAAATAAGTGACAATTTTACATAATATTGTATGTATTGTCTGTGTGCAGGGTACCTTTAAGTATGGGATAGCCTTTCCCTTATTTTTTTTGTCTCAAAACTCACCCATTTGGGTAAGCTGTCTGAAAGCTTTTTGCATTGTGCTGCGTCAATGCTGTTCCATTCATGTCTGACTGCTTTCCACTGCTGAGTGAGCTAATTTGCATATCAAAAGCCATCTACTGAATGAATTCGTGTTCTATATTAGACCTACATGCAAACACAAAAGACAAATAGTGCGTCTCTGTGTTCAGGATTTAAAGTGAATTAACTAACCAGACTAGCACGCTAGTTGAATTACGCTGACCGAGGTGACAAGACATTAGCCATTTCTGTAATCTCTGTGTATTACCACACTGTGCCTGAAGAGTGAAGTTGTTATTTTTGATTCAAGATGTCTTCAAAAAAGGCTAAATTCCATGTACCTGTTGAAGTCAAAAGCCGGATCGCAGGTCTTCGTCAAGCTGGAAAGTCATATCCTGAGATTAAGAAAATTCTAAAGTCTGAGGATATTCAGATTCCACTGTCTACAATACAGAGAATTGGTCACACATTTCAAGTGACAGGTTCTGTTGCCCGGAAAGCAGGTTCTGGACGAGCTAAAGTGACAACATGTCGAGATGAAAGAAGGCTGAAAATGACTGTTCTGAAGAATCGTAAGAAGACGCTCACCAAATTAGCAGAAGAATTCAGAAATTCACAAAATACGGCTGTTTCAAGAAGAACAATTGCAAGGAGGCTCAAGGAAGCTGGTTTTTCATCAAAGCGGTGTGCTAAGAAACCATTGCTGTTCACAAAGAACGTTGCAGACAGACTCAGATTTTTGGCACTATCGTGACCATGATTCTCAGTGGTTTGAGCGTGTTCTCTGGAGTGACGAGTCACGTTTTGAGCTGTGTACAGATGCTCCAGAGCGCTGTCCTTGTAGGTCAGGTGAAAAATATAACCCAGAATGCCTCTCCACCGCTGTGAAACATGGAGGAGGTGGAATTATGGTATGGTGTGTGTTTTCTGCATCTGGTGTTGGCGAGCTTGTGCAATGTGAAAAGTCCATTAATGCAAAGGAGTATCTAAACATATTAGTAAAGGGGTTGCTTCCAAGCCTGAACAAGTTGTGTAGTGGGAATAAAAGACAAAAAGCTATTTTTCAACAAGATAATTCCCCGGCACACACAGCAAAAACAACAAAGTCATGGTTTGAGCGGCATTCTCTGTCGGTGATGATTTGGCCTGGACAGTCACCAGATCTTAACCCCCATAGAGAATATATGGGCGCATATCAAGGCCAAACTGGTTGGCAGAAAATTTGGGTTGATTGCATTGCATTGATGCAGCACACTGTAAAAGGCTTTCAGACAGCTTGCTCAAACGGCTGAGATTTCTGAAGAAAAACAAGGGAAAAGCTATCCCATACTAAAACGTACCCTGCACACAGACAATGCATACGATATTATGTAAAATTGTCACTTATTTCACCTGTATTTATTAACACGAAAGAGTAATCATAAAAAATATGATAAATCATGTTTGCCTCATTTTTTTGCCCAGCAGTGTAGGTTAGTGGGGCATAACAATCAATTCGAACTAGTTATGTATTTTATTACCTCGACAATTACGGCATTAGAGACCAATGCGACTTGGGGTATCAGTCCCCAAACCACTCTTACAATTTGTCCAGGATACAGCTAGATAGTGGCATTATTTTCCGATCCATAGTCTACTCGACCCATCTCTGGTGCTGGTCAGGGAACGGATCAAATAGGAAATATCGTGGATTAAATCCGATTGATTCTCAATTTGAAAGTGGCACGTGCTCGGAATACACTAGCCATAGGGCTGCCAGAATTCCATAATCCGGATTACGAAGGTGGAAGTGGTAGTAATACACAGACCTACGCTTTGGATGCTGACTTCCACAAACATGTACAACAGTGATGGAATCTTTGCAAAGGACTGAGCATCATTCCCGCTATTAGCATCATCAAGCCGCATTCAAGATCAATCAAATGGTTTGAAAAAGATCAGCAAAAGTTTATAAACAAAGTACCATTAAAAATATTAAGTTTTATTTTAGGATGAAGCAGATTAATTGGTTGTTCTTTCAGAAAACTCATTGCTTGTTTTGAACACTGTTTAATGGACCTTTCCAGTTTATCTATCCATCATATGACGTCATAATATACTACGTGACGTGTAGGTTGACGTCATAATCAATGGTGTCATGAATGGCGAAGATAAGTTCGTCACAAAGGCATAATTGGCGACGGGCTAAGCCTTGTACGAATTGTATGTCTTTACTATTTAATAAACTTGCTGTTGAATATTTTGAAACTAATTTGACTGGACGCCGTTGCTGCCCAGTCGAATTAGTTTCAAAATATTCAACAGCTAACTTACCTTATAGTTTTCTGGAAATTGAGAGTCAGGGATCGATCGATCCCAACACGAAAGAAGGGTGGTGGAGTTTAGCTAGAGATGGGCGAAGCATGGTTAAAACTGGAAAGCTCAGTTACTTTCGAATGTTTCTGCCATTAGAAAGAAGACAGATTCGTTCTACCTCTTCCCCTAGGTAGTGGTAAATTTACTAGAGAGAACTCAGATAAGTCAAAAGGAATATGATGGCTGGGTTTTAAATTCTACCATGATCGCTTAGTTGTTGGAAATTTTTATGCAGATCGTGTCGTTCCTGTGTGGACATCTCGCCAACTAAACTGTCTCATCTTGAAATGTCGCGTGACAGATGAGAGTACAGTTGCTGAGTTATGACAAAGAATTCCATTTTCATCGTATATGAATTTTCCATAGGTCTAGGCCTACATATGAGCGCGATCAGCGTTGTGATGTTTCTCATCTATCTGGATTAATTTCTCCTCGGTATTGGAGAGAAAATTAATCCTGCTATGAGTCTGCAGTTTACGATAATCCGTTCATTAATTCTATCGAGCTGAGTTCCGTATCTGACCAGTTCATGTTTTACCATCCCCGTCATAACCATAATAAGCCAGTCGATCTGAATCCTGAATCGATATCTCAACTATCAATCCACTTGCTTCAATAGTGTAACGCGTTTATACCCAAAATCAGCAGATTTCAAAACAGAATCTTTGAAATGAAATCACAGTGTACGGCAACCTTTGTCCCCCACGGTATTAACCGCAGCCAGAAACACGCGACATTTGGGGAAAACTGTTAATAGGCTCGATGATATAAATGAGTTTATCTATCTTTGACTAACATTACTGCAGATGTTCGTGAAAGATAGATAAACACATTTATAACGTCGAGCCAACTAACTTAGTGACTAACATTGGCGTGATCACATACGCGCTAGTGTCCCACGAACAGTGACCAGCATTGCCATGATCATATGTGAGCTACTGTCCCACGAACAGTGACTAACATTGGCGTGATCACATGTGCGCTAGTGTCCCACGAACAATGACTAACATTGGCGTGATCACATGAGCACTAATGTCCCACGAAGTGACTAACATTGGCGTGATCACATGCGCACTAGTGTTCCACGAACAGTGACTAACATTGGCGTGCTCACATGCGCACTAGTGTTCCACGAACAGTAACTAACATTGGCGTGATCGCATGCGCGCCAGTGTTCCACGAACCGTGACTGACATTGGCGTGATCACATGCGTGCTAGTGTTCCACGAACAGTGACTAACATTGGCGTGATCACATGCGCTAGTGTCCCACGCACAGTCTATCTGTAGTATGTTGACCCTTTCAAACAGTGAAACCATCTCAATGGATCTTTCCAGTTCTAGCTATGCCCCGCCCATTTATGGATAAGCTCCACACACGCTTCGCCCGTGGAGGGATCGATCGATCCCTGGACTCGCTTACTATCAATTTCCAGAAAACTATACACGTAGGCTGTCGAATATTTTGAAACTACTTTGGCTGCCGTTGCATGTTTATTAGATAGTCAAGACATACATGAATTCGTACAACAATAATTTGTCCGTCATCAATTAAGCGTTCGTGATGAACTTAGCCACGTCATTCATGACGTAATTGATTATGACGTCACCCCACACGTCACATAGTTGATTATCACGTCATATGATGGCAGGATGAACTGGAATCATCAATTCCAAGACAACAATAGGTGTAAGTTGTTCAAACTAAGGTAACTGAAGCCCCTACCCCTAGCCCTCAAGTGAACCTGATTTCGCAATATAGAAGTTGAAACTTTACATGTCTTAATTAATGTGTGGTATCTGGCTACCCCTTGTATGCATGCTGGTAGAGTATGGCGATACCAAACCCATGGATATGAAAACTGTTCCTGGGTTAGATAGTAACAAGATGCAACAGTACTGTTATGATGTTGGTTTGTGATGTAACAAGTGTTCTCACATACTCCCATACTTACCCAGCATGCAGAAGTAGACAATTACCCAGATTTCCTTGCGAATTTTTTTATGCATCCTTCAACTGCACCAACCTATCTGAATCATTTCTCCACTTACCAAGTGAGGCAGGCAGAGCAGCCTATTCCTGAGGAAGCAGCTACAGGTGATGGCCTAATTGGCGAGTTGTCCTAGAGGGCCGTCCCATATATGTCCTGTGGTCATAGGGGCAGCAAAATATATTGGTCTGGTGCTGATCTGCGTGTGTGTGTGCGCGCGCGTGCCTGTATGTGTGTGCGTGCACGCGCACGTGTGCGCGTGCGTGCTTGTGAGGGATGGGTGACACCATCTTATACAGCGTTAGTAATTTGGGATTACTTCCCAGTAAAATGTAAAAATATTAGATGCTCTGAGAAAGCGTTTTGTCGTGTGCGGGGTAAACAGTAAACAGTAGTCTTACTATGTCTTCTATTCTTGTCTATAATCACGTTGCAGAAAACTAAAGAATTAAACCATCTGAGAAGCCATTTCCGCATTCTGTGTGATAAACAGCATTCTTATTTTGCTCCTTAACTTTACCTATTATCACTTTGCAAAAAAACCTCTGGGCGAAGAGTGGAAAGGCCTTCTCACAACCCACCCGACATTTGGTTCACATTAATTGTGCCTACGCCCATGCTGGTCGGAGGTCCTCCCCAAGATAAATTGAACAAGAGCTCCGCAAACGGCGCATAATACCCCGCCATGATGACAAACCAATGAATGGGAGCTATCAGAAAATATTTATTTCTAACCCAGACCCAGACCAGTCATCTTATGAAGTGGTGAAAGCATTCGTTAAACGGTCAAGGAGTTATAAATATCGCTAGGAAACCAATTTTCAAGATGGCCGGTGACTGGCGGTCATATTGGATTTCGGATTATCGTAAATTTCGATGTTTTTTCACCAGACGGAGTCCAATGAAGTGATCCGATAAATGGTAACAGAGATATCATACAGAAACAAATTTTCAAGATGGCGGCCTGTGGCTGGCGGCCATCTTGGATTTCGGATCATCGTAAAGTTGGCTAGGTTTCTTCTCTAGACCCAGTTCAACCACCCTAGCTATGAAGTTTCAAAGCGATCCGGTAACAGAATTATCATCTGGAAACCAAGCTTCAAGATGGCATCCGGTGGCTGACGGCCATCTTGGATTTAGATACGTTTCTTCACCAGCGCTAGTCCAACCATGCCATGAGGTTTGAAATCGATCTGATAAACGGTAACAGAGTTATCATCTGGAAACCAATTTTCAAGATGGCCGCCTGTGGCTGGTGGCCATCTTGGATTTTGGATCAGCGTCAATTTCGATAGCTTTCTTTCTCAGGTCTAGTCCAACCACCCTATAAAGTTTCAAAGCGATCTGATAAATGGTAACGGAGTTACCGTCCAGAAACCACTTGGAATGCAATTTTCCAGATGGCCGCCGGTGGGTGGCGGCCATCTTGGATTTCAGATCATCGACAATTTCGATAGGTTTCTTCGCCAGACCTAATCCAACAACCCTATGAAGTTTTAAAGCAATTCGATAAGCGGTAACAGAGTTATCATCTGGAAACCAATTTTCACGATGGCCGACGGTGAGTGGCGGCCATCTTGGATTTAGAATCATCGTCTAATTCGATAGGTATGTTCCCCAGCCATAGCCCACCCATCCTATGACGTTTCAAAGCGATCCAATAAACGATAATGGAGTTATCATCCGGAAACCACTTTTCAAGATGTCCGCACTTTGTTAGTGGCCATCTTAGATTTCGGATCATCTTCAATTTTTATAGGCTTAGCCTGACCTAATCCAATCACCTTGTGAAGTTTCAAAGTAATCCGAATAAACAGTAACGGAGTTATCATCTGGAGACCAATATTCAAGATGGCCGCCGGTGGCTGGTGGCCATCTTGAATTTCGGATCATCGTCAATTTCGATAGGTTTCGTCCTCAGACAGTAGTCCAATAAACCTGTGAAGTTTCAAACCAATCTGACAAATATGAGTCGACTTATTGTCCGGAAACCACTCTGCCGCCAGACTTACCAACCGCCCCTCCGGACGGACAACGACATTACATAATATCCCGCCAATTTTTTTGGCGAGGTATAAATATCAGAGACTGAGAAACCATTTCTTGCAGTTTGAGTGATAAACAGAATAATTACCTCACTTCCAATCTATAATTATTTATGTTGCATAAAGCGGACTCCACTTCAAAACTCAGGTGGTTAAACCGCTCAAACCCTTTCTTCATCACCACTGACAGATATGCCTACCTGTTATGAAATGTTCAATGTTTGTTTGGTCACATTTCATTGATATCAAACGCTTAGCATATTCCTATTGCATGTAATAGTTGAGTGCGCGCACGCACGCATGTGCATAAATCTGCGTGCAGAATTAGGCTATTTATGTCACAACGACATAAATATCGGTTTTACGTGATAAGCATCGCCGCCGCAAACATAATTGAATCAGCTGACAAATGGACCACTGCGACTCTGTATCAACACCGATATCGGTAGATTTATTTTAGCAACTCTCTCCCCTACTAAAGCTAGAATTTGTAGTGTTTGGTCAGTAAATGTGGGGCGCGTTCCACCGGCGCCATTGTCGTGTTCTGGCGGGTGATGTTTACCTTGCCGCTTGGTTAACGAAGATAAGAGTGGCATGTGATGCCCGCTCCCGCGAACTCACAGCTGGTGAGCTAGCTAACGATAAGTTGATATAAAGTCTTTGCCTAAAATAGTGTTTGACAGCACAAATTCTCAAGTAATATTTATCTAGTACTTTAGTGTCACGGTGTGGCTTAATGTCAGGTAAAGGAGGGCCATGACTGAATCATTCCATTGTGTTTTGAGGGCGTATTTCTCAAGCCCTCCTTCTAATCTTCCAGCAAGTCATGTCGTGTTGTGCTATAAGTGAACGGAACGGGATAGGTTCATTGGACCCAACCTTTCAGAGGATAAACCCAAAGATGTTACTTTGTTGGACTTGAATAAGCCAGATCTGATAACAATTCACTTTTCCATAGTATCCATCTATCATCTGACATCATATGACGTCATAATCAGCTTAGCGCCGTGTAGGATGACGTCATAATTATTACGTTATAAATGATTCTAATTGGCCCGTCTTTAACTCTTAATAGTCCGACACGTTGTACGAATTGCATGTCTCTACTATTTAATAAACATGCTGTTAAATATTTTGAACAAATTTGACTGGCCGCTGTTTGCTGCCATAGGCAGCAACAGCGCCAAGTCAAATTAGTTCCAAAATATCCAATAGCTTACCTGTATAGTTTTCTGATAATTGATAATCAGGGAGTTCAGGGGGTTCGATCGATCTCAACACGAGCGAGGTGTGGGTGGAGCTTAGCTAGAGATGGGCGGGCATAGCTAAAATGGAACGGCCCATTGCCCATATATTTTAGAAGGGTATCTGGTCAAGAAAATATCAGACATTCGCAGGCACTCGCCTTTTTATAAAGACATAACATCGTTCAAATGTGCTACTACTGACGCTCTCATTATTGATTTTTTAAAGTAAAATCACAAGATACCCCAAAACAGATTTATTTACTTCCGGTTCATTTCCTGTTCAAGTATTAATTACCTTCAGGTAAATTGTATAGGACTGCATAGGACTGCATAGGATGCGCCTCCTAAAGAAATAGTTCTATTATATCATTAGATACATGTGTGCGGGTTACATCTCTCAATGAAAGATGCCAGTCATGCTTGCCATGCATGTGATTTTACACACCATTTTCACCAGAAATTTCTCATTAAATAAAAAAATCCATTTCTGTTTGATATAACGCATTTCACCATTATAAATATAGCCCCCCCCCCCCCACCCCCCATGTATGTAAACTGTGGTAGCGTGTCATCTTCAGGCACATTTTAATGACATCTTAGCCTAATTTTGTTCAGTGCCATGCTTTGTACTAAGTAAAGATTATTTCAAGTGAAGATATTATATGATGTTGTACATACCCATAACATGCCATGAGTTTGCATACAGATGTCAGGATCATACGTATCTGGAATAGAAGACGTGTTTTTTAAAATGACGTTTCTGATTGTCTGAAAGATGTTGCGATCTTCAGAAACATAATTTGAATCTAAATATGACACTGGTTTTAAACAGACCTATGGAAGGGAACTGAATATCTGATATTGGTTCGTGTCATGCCTGCCTTGCCCAAATCGGTATATGATATTAGCCCATCGTACTAACATACGCCCACTCACATAACTACGCTGTTCGAGGCCGTACTTGCAGACCCGTGCTTTCTCGCTATGTGAAGTAACATTACACTTGTGGGTTGGAGGTAGCCAATCAGATTTCTGCCTACTTCGCGCGATAGGCGAGAGTTCGTCTGGTGACCTAATTTACAATCACAAAAACAACGGTGATTGCGACGCTGTTGAGCTAGAAAGAGACATTTGCAAAAGTTTGCAATAGTTTTTCTCTAAACAAGTTATCTGAGGAACAGAAATTGTGTAGATTGGTTTTCGGAAACAATTAAATACCGCTAGTTTGGTTTACGCACATGTGTAAATTTGTCTACTTCCTGATTTCTTATCGAGCAATCTCATTGGCGCACGTTGACTGACCCCAGTTCATTAATATGTATGAAGCTTCGTGAACTTAGCACAACCATCAAAGGCGTGCAAGCACGGTACTCGATACGGGAACGTAGTGGGAGGGCGAGGACCGTGTAATAGGACGATGATATTAGCCTTATTACACACATTTCGCATAGGTAGGTTTGTTTTACCTGCTTGATGAGAGATGGCGCACCTGGACGATGATTGACAGACATGTATGTTTGGTATATGAGTCATGGTGTCACCAGCGTCGCTAAGTATAGGGCATGGAACGAGGATCAAATAGCAGATTCACTGCAGCAATAATGACACTGTACCTAACTCTTTAACCCGTCTTGTGTCAACAGCGCCTTAATATACCACTTATATAGGCCTGTTAATTAACCAATTAACGGTCAAAATTTGTAAAAAAGAAGAAGAAAGTGTTACTCATTGAATGCAGTCCATTTGCAGGCCGAGAGAAGACAATTTTTAATGGAATTTACAAGAATTTCTTTCAGTTGTCCTGTAAATGAAGGCTGTTTGTACATTATATGGTAAATTTTTTTTTGCATAATCAGTATCCATTTGCAGGCCAAGAGGAGACTATTTTTTTGAAAATTTATCACTGTAATGACTGGCTCGGTAACCGAGCCAGTCATTCCAGTGGTAAATTTTCAAAACATAGTCTTCTCTTGGCCTGGAAATGGGCATTTCTCAACACCACTGAAGAGACTGATTTGGCCAGTTTTACCATTAAATGGTTAAGTTGACAGAAGATGGGTTAATTGGTCGATGTGCCGGCAAACAAGCTTTAAAGGTTCCGGAAATTGGATATTCGAAAATTCATGTATACCCCTAAAGATATTGGGGCCAGTACTATAAGTTGATTTAGATACATCATTTAGAGAATCTCGACTGGTAAATAGACAAAATTACGTCGCAAAGTCGGCGATTTTAACCCGTTTGGATAGACAAAACGTAATTGAACGCCTTATGACGCCATCGGATGAAGGCGGGAAGATGGCTGTCGTATGCAACTCTTCGCAGAGAACACTGGGTATGCGCGTACAAGCGTATGCACCTCAGAAAGTAATTGAGCTATCGAAATAAATTTTGTATGTGTTAATCTAGGAGAAATAATTATGGTATTATGACACTCAAAATATTTAAAAAAAATTTCAATAGTTGATAGAAAAAATGTATACAGAATCATGAGATAAGTTGAAATTGTATCTTAGTTATAGCGCAATTCAGATCTAAAAAAATAATATGGAGAAATAAAACCTTGAGCTAAAGTAGCCTTGTATCTCCACATATAGGCTAAGATTATCATGGGAAAATGCATGCTAAACCTCCATAATACATACCATTGATAATATCTCTACAAGAGTTTTTGAGTTGAACATTTAGATACAAATACTCATCGAAGTCATCCATATATCTGCCATCATATCACAGGCGCGTGATGATGTGCCCGTGGTGGTAGTGGTGGTGGTGTGGTGACACTCACTGTTCCTCATGGACTAGGATATTTGAGGATTTTCAGTAAAGATTACACCAAATTGCTAACTTATAGATTATATCATACATTATGTTACTCTAACTTTTCTATTGATTTACTACATATAGTCACCTGCTCTTCTTTAAGCAGGAGCAGCGAGGGCGCAGAGGCAGCTGTGCCATATACACAATTCTAAAGAAAATAAAAAAAATCTGGAATGTACGCCATCAAAATTCCAGGTAATTCGTCTGGTTGTGAGACGGGTGGTTGAAAGCCAGTCCGGTGAAAGATGATTTTTGTCCTCTGGATGCTAGTTTGGTGGCAGAGCACTCACCTCCCAAACGCTAGGCGAAAGGTGCCATAGAATTGACAGGTTCGAACCCCACTCGTGTCGAAAAAGAATTGAAAAAAGGTAAGATTACATTCCAGATGATGAATGAGCTAAATCCTAGTGCCAGTGCCTTGTCAAAGATAGGCTTCATAGAACTAATGCTTGACAATAATAAAAAACACCTAATACTTGCGAGTGCCTAGTGATCTAGCAGGATGGATCTCAGAAATGTAAAAGTAAGAATATCTGGAATGTACACCATCACAATTCCAAGTAATTCGTGTGGTTGTGAGACGGGTGGTCGAAAGCCAGTCCGGCGAAAAAGGATTTTGTCCGCTGGACGTTAGTCTGGTGGTAGAGCACTTACCTCCCAAACGCTATGCGAAATGTGCCATAGAATTGCCAGGTTCGAACCCCACTCGGGTCGAAAAAATATAGGGAAAAGGTTAAAATTACATTCCAGATGATAAATGAGCTAAATCATAGTGCCAGTGCCTTGTCAAAGACAGGGTTCATAGAACTAATGCGTGACAATAATAATACAAAAAAACCAACCTACTACTACTACTACTACTACTACTACTACTACTACTACTACTACTACTACTAGAACACGCCAGTAACCTTTCTTGTCTTAAACCTTGAGCCAAATATGGGATGAGAAGTGTTTAGTCGAAACTCGCAAATATATTGTATATGCCTGTTTGTCAGTCGGTGTCTGTTTGTCGGCCTGTCGTTCTCAATTTTCTTACATCTTTAGCAAAGCAGCCCATTAGTCACAACAATATAGCGTATCGCACTTAATTGGAGAAGTACGCAATCTCGCACGAACGTATCCGGGGATAGACAGCCCCGATTGCAATATATCCTTTTCTATATAGCCCATTAGGGCAACGAGTAATATAATAATACAGGTAACTAAAATCTAAATGTGCTCATGCACTCTACATTGATATGGGTAACTTAATACCAAATTTAGTTGAATTCCCTCAAACAGTTTCGGAGGAGTTGCATTACAATTAATTTCTTGATCTTTGACCCCCCATCCCCAACCCAAAGGAGGCGAGGCCAAATTTAAATGTTCTCATCCACTCCACATTGAAAGGGGTAATTCACATACCGAATTTGGTTGAATTCCGTCCACTGGTTTCAGAGGCGTTGCGTTACAACCAATTTTTTTACCATTTGACCCCCCCCACCCACCCTGTGGGCGGCGTCAAATATAAATGTGCTTATGTACTCCACATTGATATGGGTAACTCACATACCAAATTTCGTTGAATTCTATCCAACGGTTTCTGAGGAGATGCGTTAAAATCAATTTCCGCAGGTTAAAATTTGACCCTTTGATCTCTCCCCGCCCACTGAGGGCGCAGCCAAACGTGAATGGCCTCTTGCATCCCGCAATCACATGGGTAACTGACATATCAAATTTGGTTGAGTTCCGTCTAACGGTTTCAGAGGAGTTGCGTTGCAAATATAAATAATGGCTTGCAAAACGGAATCATATGGGTAACCTTAATAGCAGATTTGGTTGAATTCCACCGAACGGTTTGGGAGGAGATAGCGTGACGGAGGGACGGACAGACGGACGGAGGCTAATACAGTATCCCCGACGTTTTATTTAGAACGTGGGTATAAAGATGAACATGATATTTCTTGCATCATGCCTAGCCTATATAATTCCACCAGTTCAATGACCGGTGCCTTCTATTAGATATACCATAGGCTATAACGTACATGATATTACATGTTCTGATCCCCCATGGTGGTCGACTAGGAGAATTAGCATCCAAATAAACGTCAATGTATAATTAAGTAAGGACACTTAAAGTGAAAATGTCTACAATTTAAAGCAAAGTAAACATGCTTCTGTATCGCTCAGAATATAGGAAATGACTTCTCAGAGCTGACAATTTTACATTCCCCCCTCGCTATGGGAGGATAAACCATCGGCCCCTCATGTGGGAGGGTAAACAATGTCTCAGACCCTCATCCAGCAGCTTTGATTGACACGAGTCCCCCCCCCCCCAAGTCTGGGTGTCATCACCACGGGGTCAGATGTTCGGCTGATAGTTTGTGAATATAAAATGTACTGTTAATTTACATTTAACGACGAGCGTTTAAGCGGCTTTCAGAAATGTCTAAATGCCAATTTTCCAGAAAGCAAAATATTCCATGAATTCTTATCCTACATTCATTCAAACCTCTTATCACCCAACAATGCAATGTTCAGATAAAATATATAATTGTTGTTCAGAGAAACCAATGTTTTCCCTCACTTAAAATGTAGTAGATGCCATCTGAGAGCATCTAGATTTAAAAGATTTCCGTCAAATGTAAAGGCCGTTTTGCAAACGTGATAACGTTATACGATCTTAATTTGCTGAAATGGAATCTGCATTTCTGTGAGTAACAAGCAATAATGGACACTGGGTAAGCCATCAAAACGTCAATAAAGACTGGTTGTCACTCAATATATGTCATTCACTGTGGGGTGGGTATATAACATTTGGATATTCATTAAGCGTGATATTGCCAAAAGCGAACCCATCATTTGACACCATAAGCAGACGCGCGCTGTTCAAAATTTGTTGCTGTACTTATCCTGGTTCAGCTCTCTCTCTCTCACTCTCTCTCTCTCTCTCTCTCTCTCTCTCTCTCTCTCCCTCCCTCCCTCCCTCCCTCCCTCCCTCCCTCCCTCCATCCCTCCCTCCCTCCCTCCCTCCTTCCTTCCTGTCCTCCCTCCCGTCCCTCTCTACCCCACCGCTCTCGCTCTCCCTCACTCCCTCCCACCCTGTCTCCCTCCCCTCCCTCCCCTCCCCTCCCCCCTCTCTCTCTCTCTCTCTCTCTCTCTCTCTCTCTCTCTTCTCTCTCTTTCCCTCCCTCCCTCACTCCCTCACTCCCACCCTCCTTCCAGTCCTCCCTCCCTCTCCCTCTCTACCACCTCTCTCTCTCTCGCTCTCTCTCTCTCTCTCTCTCTCTCTCTCTCTCTCTCTCTCTCTCTCTCTCTCTCTCCCAAATTCTTCTGTCAAATGGCATTGCATATATGTAGGCCTTCTCTGTAATCATCTGGATAGAAAGCTATCGTAGAGGGAAATTAGCGCTGTACAATTCATGCCAAGTGGACATTATGGCCATAGAGCCATCTAAGCAGATTAGAATTCCTTTTTATTTTCCAATATCTTGTCATTGGTTGTAGCACTAGGAAATCTTCCGTGTTGGATTAGCTTGGATTACTATTTGTATTAGAACTGAATTCAATATTGTATAACTGAATCGATATAATTCTGTTTACCAATAATGACACCGTTGTGAAAAGGAACATTCAATTCTGATGGGTCTATCCATCATTGGAATGTTTATACTAGATCTCAAAGGGCAATTGCTCCCAACATTCTAGCACATTCATGTTATTCTTTCGCGAGAATTGGTATCGTGTCCACTGATAGAAGATTGCATGGCTGCGTGGATAATGCATGCATGAGCCCAGGAGATTAAATTCTTGCATTCCCATCCTTCATTATTGTGCACAGCTGTATCAACTTCTGAGCCTCCTAAGCGGTATGTGGTGGTGGGGTGGGGTGGGGATGGTGGGGGCAGGGGTGGGGTGGGTGTGTGTGTCAAACTGGCGAGGAATCGAGTGTTTTACTCCCATCACCCTATGGAGAATTGCAGAAATTAGTCAGCTCTTGTGCGATATTAATGTAATGATCTCGTGCTCAATGTTGATTAGTAAGAACAATTATAAGCATTATATCCGATAAAGAATAAAATAAACACACACGCCAGGGTCGATAAAAATGGTGAAACATCCACTCCACCCCCACCGGCCCACCCCACCCCTTCATGCCTCGAGTCACAGCATCTATCTTTCACTACATGATTACCACCATAATCAGTATTTGACCTTATCGAGAAACACACATGCAGCCATAAAGTTAAACAGTTCCATACTATATTGCTAGTTAATACTTAAAAGTGCCTCCCCGTCGGCTTGTTGACGATGTTTCAAAGCAATTCCGATTCGGAAGTTTGTGATTGGAATAATAAAATGGTCCAATGCATTTGTGGTGACGAGTAAATAGCTAGTAAATTGGTCACATTCTAGCGGCTGTTCACGGAATTAATGCCATATTCTGCCATTCTACCTCGGCTAACGACACGCGGTCTCATAGCAATAATTATCAAAGGCCAGCTGTAGAGAAAATCTAAAGATTTCACCTTATTAGGATGACACTAAATCTGAATAACCAGGACAATTGTGGGGTCGGACAATTGAGCATAATACACCACTATACAGGCAGATATGACTTCTGTGACAGAAATACAGAGCATCATGGTGAATTGGAGAATAATCCTAACTGCTAATAACTGGCATTCTTTAGTATCTTTGCAGAGCTTGGCTCATTAGGATGAGTGTGCTTATAGCAACACATCTTATAGAATCAGCATCTTTTGCCATAGCATCAAGTGTGTATAATACACGATTTGGCGGTATATATCCTGGTTTTGTTGTTGTTGCCTCTAGCCAACTCCTTCTGCCAAATGGGATTGCATATGCTGGCATGCCCTCTGATCACATGATTAGTGTGCTGTGATAAACACCTGTAAATTACTGCGCCACAACCTATGTCATGTGAACGTGATGGACATTGTACTAGCTATTTAGCTTAGATTTCCTTTTTATTGGCTAATATCATGTCATTGTTGTTAGCAAAAGGAAATCACCGATGTGTGTTTATCTGATTAGCTTGAATTACCATTTATATTTAAAAATTGCATAACCGAATCGATATAATTCTGTTTAGCCATAATGGCCGCTCTGCGAAAACTGAACCTGCAATTTTGGTGCTTCTATGGAGTAATGGGATATTTGTATTTGATATAAAAAGGCAAGCAATTCCAAAATTAGAGCAAGCAGGTTAGTGTTTCACCATATTTGATGCCGTGCATAATTATGGAAGCGTACGCAGTTGCGAGGTGAATGCATGTGCCTAGGAGATTTAATTCCTGGATTCCGTGGGAAACTGCTTCATTCTATGTGGGCCGTAAGGGGTAGATGGGAGTAGTGTCAAGTGTTAATACTGTCGGGGAGACTGGCGTGTTGGCCCTATATATTGTGGTCCCAGGTCCCTCTGGAGAATTGCAGAAAATTAGCTCAACTCTCGTGTGATACAAGCATATTGATCTTAGGGCGATATTAACGCAATGGTCTCGTGCATGATGTTGGTCAGTAATGACGATTAAAGGTATTGTGTCCGATGATGAATAGAAGAAACATCGCGGCAGCATCGTGTCCTAGGATGAATAGAAGAAACACCACGTCATGGTCAATATGAAATGGTGAAACATCTGTCCCCTTTATGCCTCAAGCCACTGCCTCTAGCATTACACTACTAACAGCATAATGAGCATTTGACCTTATTGGGAAACACATATTTAAGCACAAAGTCCAGCAGTTCTACAATATATTGCTAGTTAATACATAAAGTGCTCTTCGCCGACTTGTTGAGGAGGTTTCAAAGCAATTCCAAATCGGAAGTTTGTGATTGGAATACTAAATTGGTCCAATGCATTTGTGGCGATGAGGGAATAGCTGGTAAAATGGTCGCATTCTGGCTGATTCTCGCGGAATTAATGCCATATTCTGCCATGTTCTGCCATTCTCCCTCGGACTAACGACACATCATCTCACAGCAATAGTTTCCAAAGGTCAGAACTAGAGAAAATGGAAAAATTTCACATTATTATGATGACACTAAGTCTGCTTAACCGACTGGATCGGAAAATCGTGTGTAATACACGACTAGACAGCATTGATCTGCACGCTGACAGATATATACCGTAAATCACTGACAGAATGTCTTCCAGTCACTCACGTGTCTCAATGCGCTTGAAGCACGTAGATCTCTGACAGATTGTCTTCCGGTCACTCATGTGTCTTAATGTGGCTGAAGAAAGGAGATCTATGACAGATTGTCTTCCAGTCACTCACGTGTCTCAACGCGCCAGAAGTAAGCAAATCCCTGACAGATTGTCTTCCAGTCACTCACGTGTCTCAATGTGACTGAACTAAGTAAATCCCTGACAGATTGTCTTCCGGTCAATCATGTGTCTTAATGTGTCTGAAGTAGGTACATTTCTTACATATTGTCTTCCGGTCACTCACGTGTCTCAGTGCGCCTGAAGAAAGTAGATCTCTGACAGATTGTCTTCCAGTCACTCACGTGACTCAATACGCCTGAAGTAAGCAAGACTCTGACAGATTGTCATTTGGTCACTCACGTGACTCTATGTGCCTTAAGTAATTAAATCTCTGACAGATTGTCTTCCGGTCACTCACGTGTCTCACTGCACCTGAAGTAAGTAAATCTCTGACAGATTGCCTTCCAGTCACTCACGTGACTCAATATGCCTGAAGTAAGTAAATCTCTGACAGATTGTCTTCCGGTCACTCACGTGTCTCAATGAACCTGAAGTAAGTAAATCTCTGACAGATTGTCGTCCAGCCACTCACGTGTCTCAAATCGCCTGAAATAAATAAATCTCGAACAGATTGTCTCCCGGTCATCCACGTGTCTCAATGCGCCTGGAGTAATTAAATGTCTGACAGATTGTCTTCCAGTCACTCACGTGTCGCAATGCGCCTGAAGTAAGTAAATCTCTGACAGATTGTCTTCCAGTCACTAATGTGTCTCAATGCGCCCGAAGTAAGAAAATATCTGACAGATTGTCTTCCAGTCAGTCACGTGTCTCAATATGCCTTAAGTAAGTAGATCTTTGACAGATTGTCTTCCAGTCACTCACATGTCTTAATGCGCCTGAAGTAAGTAGATTTCTGACAGATTGTCTTTTGGTCACTCACGTGACTCTATGTGCCTGGAGTAATTAAATCTCTGACAGTTTGTCTTCCATTCACTCACGTATCTCAATGCGCCTGAAATAAGTAAATCTCGGACAGACTGTCTTCCGGTCACCCACGTGTTTCAATGCACCTGAAATAAGTTAATTCCTGACAGATTGTCTTTCAGTCACTAACGTGTCTCAATGTGCCTGATGTGGGTAGATCTCTGACAGATTGTCTTCCAGTCACGCACGTGTCTCCATGCACCTGAAATAAGTAGATCATTGACATATTGTCTTCCGGTCCCTCACGTGTCTCTTTGCGCTTGAAGTAAGTAAATCTCTGGCAGATTGTCTTCCGGTCACTCATGTGTCTTAATGTGGCTGAAGAAAGGAGATCTATGACAGATTGTCTTCCAGTCACTCACGTGTCTCAACGCGCCAGAAGTAAGCAAATCCCTGACAGATTGTCTTCCAGTCACTCACGTGACTCAATACACCTGAAGTAAGTAAATTTCTGACAGATTGTCTTCCGGTCACTCACGTGTCTTAATGCACCTGGAGTAAGTAAATCTCTGACAGATTGTCTTCCGGTCACTCATGTGTCTTAATGTGGCTGAAGTAAGTAGATCTCTGACAGATTGTCTTCCAGTCTCTCACGTGTCTCAATGCACCTGAAGTAAGTAAATCTCAGACAGATTGTCTTCCAGTCACTCACGTGACTCAATGCGCCTGAAGTAAGTACATCTTTGACAGATTGTCTTCCAGTCACTCACGTGACTCAATGTGCCCGAAGTAAGTAGATTTCTGACAGATTGCCTTCTGGTCACTCACGTAACTCTATGTGCCTGAAATCAGGAAATCTCTGATAGATTGTCTTCTTGTCACTCACGTGTCTCGATGCACCTGAAGTAAGTAAATCGCTGACAGATTGTCTTCCGGTCACTCACGAGTCTCAATGCACCTGAAGTAAGTAGATCTCTGACAGATTGTCTTCCGATCACACACGTGTCTCAATGCACCTGAAGTACGTAAATCTCTGACATTTTCTCTTCCAGTCACTCACGTGACTCAATGCGTCTGAAGTAAGTAAATCTCTGACAGATTGTCTTCCGGTCACTCACGTGACTCAATGTACCGGAAGTAAGTAAATCTCTGACAGATTGTCTTCTGGTTACTCACGTGACTCAATGCTCCTGAAGTAAATAATCTTCTGACAGATTGTCTTGCGGTCACTCACGTGTCTCAATGCCCCTGAAGTAAGTAAATCTCTGACAGATTGTCTTCCAGTCACGCATGTGTTATAACGCGCATGAAGTAAATAAATCGATGACAGATTGTCTTCCGGTCACTCACGTGTCTCAATGCGTCTGAACTAAGTAAATCCCTGACAGATTGTCTTCCGGTCAATCACGTGTCTTAATGTGTCTGAAGTAGGTACATTTCTTACATATTGTCTTCCGGTCACTCACGTGTCTCAATGCGCCTGAAGAAAGTAGATCTCTGACAGATTGTCTTCCAGTCACGCACGTGTCTCCATGCACCTGAAATAAGTAGATCTTTGACATATTGTCTTCCGGTCACGCACGTGTCTCCATGCACCTGAAATAAGTAGATCTTTGACATATTGTCTTCCGGTCCCTCACGTGTCTCTTTGCGCTTGAAGTAAGTAAATCTCTGGCAGATTGTCTTCCGGTCACTCACCTGTCTCAATGCACCTGAAGTAAGTAGATCTCTGACAGATTGTCATCCGGTCACTAACGTGTCTCAAGGTGCCTGAAGTAAGTAAATCTCTGACAGATTGTCTTCTGGTCACTCACGTGACTCAATATGCCTGAAGTAAGTACATCTCTGCCAGATTGTCTTCCGGTCACTCACGTGTCTCAATGTGCCTGGAGTGAGTAAATTTCTGACAGATTGTCTTCCAGTAACTCACGTGTCTCATCACGCCTGAAGTAAATACATCTCTCACAGATTGTCTTCCGGTCACTCCCGTGTCTCAATGCGTCTGGAATAAGGAGATCTCTGACATATTGTCTTCCGGTCACTTACGTGTCTCTATGCGCCTGAAGTAAGTAAATCTCTGACAGATTGTCTTCCGGCCACTCACCTGTCTCAATGCACCTGAAGTAAGTAGATATCTGACATATTGTCTTCCCGTCACTAACGTGTCTCAAGGCGCCAAAAGTAAGTAAATCTCTGACAGATTGTCTTCCGGTCACTCACGTGATTCAATGTGCCTGAAGTAAGTACATCTCTGCCAGATTGTCTTACGGTCACTCACCCGTCTCAATGCACCTGAAGTAAGTAGATCTCTGACATATTGTCTTCCCGTCACTAACGTGTCTCAAGGCGCCAGAAGTAAGTAAATCTCTGACAGATTGTCTTCCGGTCAGTCACGTGACTCAATGTGCCTGAAGTAAGTAAATCTCTGACAGATTGTCTTCCAGTCACTCACATGTCTTAATGCGCCTGAAGTAAGTAGATTTCTGACAGATTTTCTTCCGGTCAGTCATGTATCTTAATGTGCCTGAAGTAGGTAGATTTCTGACATATTGTCTTCCGGTCACTCGCGTGCCTCAATGCGCCTGAAGTAAGTAAATCTCTGACAGATTGTCTTCCAGTCACTCACGTGATTCAATGCACCTGAAGTAAGAAAATCTCTGGCAGATTGTCGTCCGGTCACTCACGTGTCTCAAATCGCCTGAAATAAATAAATCTCGGACAGATTGTCTCCCGGTCACTCACGTGTCTCACTGCGCCTGAAGTAGGTAAATCTCTGACAGATTGTCTTCCAGTAACTCACGTGTCTCAATGCGCCCGAAGTAAGTAAATCTCTGACAGATTGTCCTTTGGTCACTCACATCACTCTATGTGCCTGGAGTAATTAAATCTCTGACAGATTATCTTCCGGTCAGTCATGTGTCTTAATGTGCCTGAAGTAGGTAGATTTTTGACATATTGTCTTCCGGTCACTCACGTGTCTCAATGCGCCTGAGGTAAGCAACACTCTGACAGATTGTCTTTTGGTCACTCACGTGACTCTATGTGCCTTAAGTAATTACATCTCTGGCAGATTGTCTTCTGGTCACTCACGTGTCTCAATGCACCCGAAGTAAGTAAATCTCTAACAGATTGTCTTTTGGTCAGTCACATCACTCTATGTGCCTGGTGTAATTAAATCTCTGACAGATTGTCTTCCCGTCACTCACATGTCTTAATGCGCCTGAAGTAAGTATATTTCTGACAGATTGATTTCCAGTCACTCACGTGTCTCAATGTGCCTAATGTAAGTAAATCCCTGACAGATTATCTTCCGGTCAGTCATGTGTCTTAATGTGCCTGAAGTAGGTAGATTTCTGACATATTGTCTTCCGGTCACTCACGTGTCTCAATGCGCCTGAAGTAAGCAAAACTCTGACAGATTGTCTTCCAGTCACGCACGTGACTCTATGTGCCTTAAGTAATTAAATCTCTGACAGATTGTCTCCCAGTCCCTCACGTGTCTCAATGTGCCTGAAGTACGTAAATCTCTGACAGATTCCCTTCCAGGTACTCACGTGACTCAATGCGCTTGCAGTAAGTAAATGTCTGACAGATTGTTGTCCGGTCACTCACGTGTCTCAATGCACCTGAAGTAAGTAAATCTCTGACAGATTGTCTCCCGGTCACTCACGTGTTTCAATGCGCCTGTAGTAAGTACATCTCTGACAGATTGTCTTCCAGTAACTCACGTGTCTCAATGCGCCTGAAGTAAGTCAATCTCTGACAGATAGTCTTCCGGTCACTCACGTGTCTCAATGCGCCTGAAGGAAGTAAATCTCTGACAGATTGTCTTCCGCTCACTCACGTGTCTCAATGCACCTGAAGTAAGTATTTCTCTGACTGATTGTCTTCCGGTCACTAACGTGTCTCAATGTGCTTGAAGTAAGTAAATCTCTGACAGATTGTCTTCCGGTCACTCACGTGACTCAATGTGCCGGAAGGAAGTAAATCTCTGACAGATTGTCTTCCAGTCACTCACTTGTCTCATTGCACCAGAAGTAATTAAATCTCTGACATATTGTCTTCCAGTCACTCACGTGTCTCAATGCGCCTGAAGTAAATAAATCTCTGAAGATTGTCTTCCATTCACTCACGTATCTCAATGCGCCTGAAATAAGTAAATCTCGAACAGATTGTCTTCCGGTCAACCAGGTGTTTCAATGCACCTGAAATAAGTTAATTCCTGACAGATTGTCTATCAGTCACTAACGTCTCTCAATGTGCCTGATGTAAGTAGGTCTCTGACAGATTGTCTTCCGGTCACTCACGTGTCTCCATGCACCTGAAATAAGTAGATCTCTTACAGATTGTCTTCCTGTCACTAACGTGTCTCAAGGTTCCTGAAGTAAGTAAATCTCAGACAGATTGTCTTCTGGTCACTCACGTGACTCAATATGCCTGAAGTAAGTACATCTCTGCCAGATTGTCTTCCGGTCACTCTCGTGTCTCAATGCACCTGAAGTCAGTAAATCTCTGTCAGATTGTCGTCCGGTCACTCACGTGTCTCAATGTGCCTGAAGTAAATAAATCTCGGACAGATTGCCTCCCAGTCACTCACGTGTCTCAATGTTCCTGGAGTGAGTAAATTTCTGACAGATTGTCTTCCAGTATCTCACGTGTCTCATCGCTCCTGAAGTAAATACATCTCTCACAGATTGTCTTCCGGTCACTCCCGTGTCTCAATGCGTCTGGAATAAGTAGATCTCTGACATATTGTCTTCCGGTCACTTACGTGTCTCTATGCGCCTGAAGTAAGTAAATCTCTGACAGATTGTCTTCCGGTCACTCACCTGTCTCAATGCACCTGCAGTAAGTAGATCTCTGACATATTGTCTTCCCGTCACTAACGTGTCTCAAGGCGCCAGAAGTAAGTAAATCTCTGACAGATTGTCTTCCGGTCACTCACGTGACTCAATGTGCCTGAAGTAAGTACATCTCTGCCATATTGTCTTCCGGTCACTCACGGGTCTCAAGGCACCTGAAGTAAGTAAATATCTGACAGATTGTCTTCCAGTAACTCACGTGTCTCAATGCACCTGAAGTAATTAAATCTCTACCAGATAGTCTTCCGGTCACTCACGTGTCTCAATGGACCTGCAGTAAGTAAATCTCTGACAGATTGTATTCCAGTCACTCACATGTCTCATTGCGCCTGAAATAAGTAGATCTCTGACAGATTTTCTTCCAGTCACTCACGTGTCTCAATGCGCCTGAAGTAAGTAATTCTCTGACAGATTGTCTTCCGGTCACTAACGTGTTTCAATGTGCGTGAAGTAAGTAAATCTCTGACATATTGTCTTCCGGTCACTCACGTGTCTCAATGCGCCTGAAGTAAATAAATCTCTGAAGATTGTCTTCCATTCACTCACGTGTCTCAATGCGCCTGAAATAAGTAAATCTCGGACAGATTGTCTTCCGGTCACCCACGTGTTTCACTGCACCTGAAGTAAGTTAATTCCTGACAGATTGTCTTTCGGTCACTAACGTGTCTCAATGTGCCTGATGTAAGTAGATCTCTGAAAGATTGTCTTCCGGTCACTCACGTGTCTCCATGCACCTGAAATAAGTATATCTCTGACATTTTGTCTTCCGGTCATTCACGTGTCTCTATGCGCCTGAAGTAAGTAAATCTCTGACAGATTGTCTTCTGGTCATTCACGTGACTCAATATGCCTGAAGTAAGTACATCTCTGCCAGATTGTCTTCCGGTCACTCTCGTGTCTCAATGCACCTGAAGTAAGTAAATCTCTTTCAGATTGTCGTCCGTTCACTCACGTGTCTCAATGCCTGAAGTAAATAAATCTCGGACAGATAGCCTCCCAGTCACTCACGTGTCTCAATGTTCCTGGAGCGAGTAAATTTCTGACAGATTGTCTTCCAGTAACTCACGTGTCTCATCGTGCCTGAAGTAAATAAATCTCTCACAGATTGTCTTCCGGTCACTCCCGTGTCTCAATGCGTCTGGAATAAGTAGATCTCTGACATATTGTCCCGTGTCTCAATGCGTCTGGAATAAGTAGATCTCTGACATATTGTCTTCCGGTCACTTACGTGTCTCTATGCGCCTGCCGTAAGTACCTCTCTGACAGATTGTCTTCCGGTCACTCACGTGTCTCAATGCACCTGAGGTATGTAAATCACTGCCAGATTGTCGTCCGGTCACTCACGTGTCTCAATGCGCCTGAAGTAAGTAAATTCCTGACAGATTGTCTTTTGATCACTCCCGTGGCTCTATGTGCCTGGAGTAATTAAATCTCTGACAGTTTGTCTTCCAGTCACTCACGTGTCCCAATGCGCCTGAAGTGAGTAAATCTCTGACGGATTGTCTTCCGGTCACTCACATGTCTCAATATGCCTTAAGTAAGTAGATCTCTGACAGATTGTCTTCCAGTCACTCACATGTCTTAATGCGCCTGAAGTAAGCAGATTTCTGACAGATTGTCTTCCAGTCACTCAAGTGTCTCAATGTGCCTGAAGTTAGTAAATCCCTGACAGATTGTCTTCCGGTCAGTCATGTGTCTTAATGTGCCTGAAGTAGTTAGATTTCTGACATATTGTCTTCCGGTCACTCTCGTGCCTCAATGCGCCTGAAGTAAGTAAATCTCTGACAGATTATCTTCTAGTCACTCACGTGACTCAATGCGCCTTAAGTAATTAAATCTCTGACAGATTGTCTTCTGTTCACTCACGTGTCTCAATGCAGCTGAAGTAAGTAAATGTCTGACAGATTGTCTTCCACTCACTCAGGTGTCTCAATGCGCCTGAAGTAAGTAAATCTCTGACAGATTGCCTTCCAGTCACTCACGTCTCTCAATGCGCCTGAGGGAAGTAAATTTCTGACAGATTGTCTTCCGGTCACTCACGTGTCTTAATGTTCCTGAAGTAAGTAGATCTCTGACATATTGTCTTCCTGTCATGCACGTGTCTCTATACGCCTGAGGTAAGTAAATATATGACAGATTGTGTTCCGGTCACTCACGTGTCTCAATACACCTGAAGTAAGTAAATCTCTGACAGATTGTCTTCCGGTCAATAACGTGTCTCAATGTGCCTGAAGTAAGTAAATCTCTGACAGATTGTCTTCCGGTCACTCACGTGACTCAATGTGCCTGAAATAAGTAAATCTCTGACAGATTGTCTTCCGGTCACTCACTGCACCAGAAGTAAGTAAATCTCTGACAGATTGTCGTCCAGTCACTCACGTGTCTCAATGTGCCCGAAGTAAGTAAATCTCTGACAGATTGTCTTCCGGTCGCTCACGTGTCTCCATGCACCTGGAATAAGTAGATCTCTGACATATTGTCTTCCGGTCACTCACATGTCTTAATGCGCCTGAAGGAAGTAAATTCCAACAGATTGTCTTCCGGTCACTCACGTCTCTTAATGCGCCTGAAGTAAGTAGATCTCTGACATATTGTCTTCCGGTCACTCACGTGTCTCAAGGCGCCTGAAGTAACTAAATCTCGGACAGATTGTCTCCCGGGCACTCACGTGTTGCAATGCACCTCAAGTAAGTAAATTCCTGACAGATTGTCTTTCGGTTACTAACGTGTCTCAATGTGCCTGATGTAAATAGATCTCTGACAGATTGTTTTCCAGTCACTCACGTGTCTCAATGCACCTGAAGTAAGTAAATTTCTGACAGATTGTCTTCCAGTCATTCACGTGTCTTAATGCTAAGTTTAGAGGAACTCTACGTTCCCTCTGTATTGACAATAAATATCTATCGAAGATATATGGGCATATTTCACATGTTTCATTTGATTAACAATCGGAATTACAAAGGGAATTATATTCCCCAGGGAATTGTACGCACACGATATGCCCTACATTTTCACCAGTTATTAGATATTGCATGTAATTAGACAAATAATGCCACACCCCTGTGCTCGTTAATGACATTGTTGGTAGGCCGTTTGCAGTGTTTGAGCGAGTGTAGGTTGTGACATTACAATTTGATTGATCCCCAATTTGAAAACAACACATGCTTGAAACTACGGGGCTGCCAGATTTCCATAATCCGGCTTATGATGGGTTGAACTGGTATCAATACTCATACTTAATGTTTGAATGCTCATTTCTACAAACATGTACAACGGCGATTGAATCTTTACAGTGGAGATTAACTGAATCTCATTACCCCCATTAACATCCTCATGATCCAGCCAAATAGTCTGAAAATATAATTAACAATAATTTTTAAACGAAACACTGTGCTTAAAATATTAACAGTTTTATTTTAATATGAAGTTGGTTAATTTGTGATTCTTTCGCAAAACCAACACTTCACATCCAATACCGTGTTCAAATCCACTCGAATATTCCGCCATTAACTAACAGTAAAGTTAGTAGAAAGAAGGCAGCATGAATATGATGACTGGATATACAATTCTACCCTGATTGCTTCGGCGCTGGAAATTTGAATGCAGTTCGTGTCATTCATGTATGGACATATCGCTGATTATACTATCTCATCTTGAAATGTCACATGGATAATACACTTGCTTGGATATGACAAAAAGATTCCATCCTCATCAGACAATACCCGTGATATTCACATTAGTATATATCAGATTAAAAAAATTTATTTCAGTTTCCATTTCCGCTATGAGTTTGCAGTGTACCAAAATCCTCTCATTAATTCTAACGAAACGAGTGGAGTCTATATCTGACCAGTTCATGTTTTACTATCTCCATCATAAGCATAACAATCTTCACTAACCACTTCATTTAATAGTACTCACATTTATACAATAAACAGCAACGGCTTTCAATAGATTTACTGTAGGTTTTGGCTCCTTCACAATCAGCCCAATGTGAGTTTTTGGAAGTGTGTATATGCGCGCGCGTGTGGAATCTGAGGGGATGGGTGGGGTGGGGTATAGTGGAGCTGTTGTAAACAGGTGCGGTGGCATTAATGAAACGTCATAGGAATTACAGATGGATTATAACTTTGGAGGACTAATTTCATGACAAACCTCGCCATGGTCATGCGATAGTGTCCCATGAAACGTCTATGTCTATCCGTTCAACCATTGAAACCACATATGCATCACTTCCATGAGAGCCATGCGTGCCAGGGACGAATTAAGGAATGTTAAATTGGCCAGCTCAACGCGGGGGTGTCGCCACAAAATAGCTCTAATCTGTATGGGATGGTATGTACTGTGGACCCGTACACGTTGAAAAGCTAGTAAGTTAAAGACTTACTCAATATTTCATCTTTCTAGGAAGGTACCCGTTGCAACCTTCAGATGAGTGAACCGTGTCAAATCCATGTCCTACCTAACATCCTGTACACTCCCCTCCCCTCACCCCCATCCCGGGGAAAATACACTCCTAAATATGATCCTGGTACTGCGTAAGCACTTCACTACTCTAAAAGAAATGCGACTAAATGCATGGCTTCAAGTCAAATTAAATGCGCACGGGTTGTATCACTTGCAGGATCGATCAGTTAAAGAGCTGATGGCCCTGTAGGTGGGGCTTAGAATACACCTTCCGTATCCTCTGCGTGTCGTAAGAGGCGACTAAAGGAGGTAAGGGTGAGGTAACCCTGACAGAAACCTCGAGTGCTGAAGACGGAGGTTCCAGGCCGCACGGCGCACTCTAATAAACCATGGATCCACGCACTTAACGCTTATGATCATGCCGATAGTCACTTACAGGACTGGCGGTATGATCAGCGAACGAAAAGAAGAAGAAGAGCTGATGGAGGTATGGCTCAGTTATCCATTGAATGTGGTAATTATGAAATCTGTTCCTGTACAAGATAACAAAAGCAGTCAGCAATGCTGTTTTCAGAATGCCACAGGTCCTCAGCTTAAACAGTAACATTGTTTGTCTATTGCTTTGTTGTGCTTAGTGAATGTGGTGAGTGGCTGTAGGAGGCATTGTTGCGGAGGGGAGTCAGATGGAACTTAATCTTTATTGAACTTTATTGATCTCCTATTCATAAGACACTAAACGTGAATAAAATTAATCAATACAGGTTAAGGCCACGTGTCGTTGATTAGGATACTCATACTCTCGTGCAGTGGCGAGTGGCAGGTCACAGTAGACAGACAGCAGTTGTTTCCCCTATGATGTGATGAGATGGATCAGTTCAATGCAGCCACGTTATCAGATATTTGCAGTCATATGCAATTACAAACCACCACGCTGTGAATTTATATATCTGTCTCAGTTTCTCTTATTGCCATTGGCTTAGCGATGGTTTGTTGTGTAGCAGGTATTCCCATGCACTCATGTGCTGACTAAGCATGCATGGCAACCAGTAACGACCTACATTTCCTCATGAACATGTGTGTACCCCATTCAATTGCACCAACATATCCAAACCATTGCTGGACTTGTTAAATGAGACCGTGGTGGCAGAAGCAGAGACATTACGGGGGTGAATTCGTAAGTTGTCATAGAGGGGTGCATCTCTCTACTGTAGTTGCATAGTGAAAAATGTTGAAGTGTCGGACATGAGCGCAGGTGCAGGAACACAGCGTGAGTTGACAACCTATGGGGCATGTGTGCGAGGTGAGCGAGCTTTGCTCTGGTAAGGCTGAAAATTAAATGCTCGGAGAATTAATTTCCTGCATTCTGGTTGATAAACAATATTCATATTTTGCCTCCTAAGTTTAACTATTTTCACTTTGCAGAGAACCTGTGGGAGGAAAGGTCCCCCCCCCCCACCCACCTCCACCCCACCTGTTGCACACCACCAGCACTCCACCACTGGTCCTCCTCTCATAGGCTAAGAACGATTATTGATTTGGGCCGCTGAACTGTGTGCGTACATGCGTGTGGGCGTTTGGATGGCGTGACACCCTCTCATACAGTAACTCTCTTTGAGTGGCGTACATCCCAGTAAAATGTAAACAAAAAGGTTGTTTTCTGACAGGCGATGTGCTGGGCTCGTTATAAACAACATTCTTATATTGTTTCCTATTTTTGGCTATGATCACTTTGTAGAAAACCCTTATAGAGTGGTGTGCGTGCGTGTGTGCGTGCATCGTGCGACCGTGCGTGCGTGCGTGTGTGCATGCGCGCGTGCAGAGAGATACGTCTAAATGCTCGGAGAATTCATTTCCTGCATTCTGGTTGATAAACCATATTCGTATTTTGCCTCCTAAGTTTAGCTGTTGTCACTTTGTAGAGAACCTGTTGGAGGAAAGTCCACCCTCCCCTCCCTTCAAGGTTGAGATTCAAAGCGGGAGTCAAACCCCTCAACCCGAAAAATCAGGGGCTCTGAGAAGACATTCCCAGTAGTGTGACGCATGCTGCTTTACTGTGGTTAAACCCCGCACTCCAACCGACTCCGTCACATCACGACCAACATGCCTGTTATAAACTGATCAATTATTCAGACACATTTCAATCATATCAAATGCTTAGCACATTCCTGTTGAATTTAATCATGTAGTCCACATAAATCTACACATAGTTTATGAGCTATTGCTTTCGATGACACTTATATCTTACGTCATTGGGTTTTACACGAGCACCGATGTCACCTCCACAAACAGTTTACAAATGGTACATCGTGATTCTGCATCAACATTGATATCAGTAGATTTATTTTAGAAAATCTCTTCTGTACTAACGTTAGAATTTTTAGTGTTTGGTAAATGGATGTGAGACACTTTCAACCAGTGCAGTTGTCACGTTTTGGCTGGTGATGTTTACCTTGCTGCTTGAGTAACGAAAATAAGAGAGCCATGTGACACCTACTCCAGCGAACTCACAACCTAACGATAGGTTTACATAACGTCTCTGTCTGAAATGTTTTAAGAGCACAATTTCTCAAGTAACATTTATCTTAGACTTTGGTGTGTGTGTGTGTTATGGTGCATGCTGATATGCAACATCATGAGTCAATGATCGCTCACCCTCGCCATTCTATTGTTGCTTGTGGCAATTTACAGCAACAACAACTATACCTGGTCAAGAAATCACCTGGTATTTAGAACCACACCTATTCCTTTTATAAACAAAGCACAACACAATTCAAAGGTGAGTGTAATGATGCACAGATTCAAAAGTGATAGGCCTACTATTAAATTTAAATTTATTGATTTGTGAAAGCAAAACCTCGACCAACCGAAGATATATCTATCTACTTCCGGCTAATTTCCTATTCCATGTTACTTAACATCAGGTAAATTGTATAAGACACCAGAATATCACAACGAAATAAGTGCATTATATCCTGAGACACCTGGCATGTGAGTGTATGCTCAATGCTCTATTGGCATACCTGTGATTTTACATTTAGTTTTACCACAACTTTCTGAGTAAATACAAAATCTATCTCTCAAGATAGTAACACAGCTTTCTGCCTAATAGAAGACATCCAGTCATTATTATATACCTTATGTAAACTGCGATCGCGCGCATTCTTCTTGAACAATGTAATCCCATATTAGCCTAATTCCTTTATCAATGCGATGATATATAGCTTAATTCAAACAAAAACATTATAGGATTTTGCACCAGTATTATGCCAGGAGTTTGCATGCAGGATCTTAGGCCTACTTATCTGTAATAGAAGAATTGTGCTTTTTTTAAGTGATATTTCTGAATCTTTGATAGATGTTGCAGTTTTTAGAACCACCATTTGAAACTGAGAAGCCGTTTTAAACAAACAGGTGGATGGGGACTGAAGAGTGGACCTTGGTTCATGCCGGGGTTGTATTGCCAAATTGGCATGTGATGTTCAATGTATGCGTTTTAAGCTTGATTGAACACACATCGCATAGACATGCCTGTTCTACCTGCTTGATGAGGAATCACACACCTTGAGAAGTCGGGAACTCGGATTCGGAAATAAAACTGATGCTAACTGATACTGGTTTGATTAAGTAGACATATCGGACTTGGATCTCACTGCAGAAGATTCTCTGGGTTCGGAAAAGACAAAGTGTCTTTCTCTAATCACAGATTGAACGTAACATTTAATAATAAATCTAACGAATATATTTTTATTAAACTGATATAACAGAATAAAGCAAATAAGTCGTATTGCAGACTGTAAATCAAACAAAACTTTATCTATACAAACTTGATTCTCAATTATCAATCGATAAACACAAGAATTGCAGAGACCAACTAATTTAAATACTGAAACAGACGTTTACCAAGATGTACACTGACGTCAGGATCAGAGGATGACAGTCGACAGTGCCTTATATAGTGTAAAAGAGTGTTCATAACTATCGTCAGACAACAGGAACAAAAGAGGTAGTCCGGGTTCTGATTGGTCAAGCCTCATTGCTTATCCAATAGAATCCCCACAAATTCTGTTGAAGATGCGTGCGTTTGACTAGTTCTAACTAGTTCTCGCTGGAACCGTTCTGAAGGATATGTCACAACATCTTGTTGATATTGCACCATACTGACATCACAATGTTGTGATTCCAAACATAGTTTCATGTTATTGTTCAGCTTGACAGCTCGGCCACGGACTTCTACCTGAATCTCCAGGATTCACTCATACATGGTCTGTCTATTTAGGCTTTGGTAACATGACGGTCTCAGGACCACAGAACCTCATCATTCAGTGATCTCTGACCTAGCACGCACTGCGGGTCTGGTCACAGGAAAATCCATAGCCCACGCAGCACATGAGTCAGCAGCACCTGATAAAGTTCTATCATATTAGAAAACCGGTCATTTAATCACTGCCTCTATTCAAGATATTTCCAGTCATAAAGTTCTCAAAATTATCCTTTCCTTTCTTGCCGTACACTGTCGGCTATTGACTACTTAAATAGCTATAATTGTTCTTAACACAATCCCGTATAGAAATAGTCAATCCTCAGCCGCATTTTATATACACCCGCCAATATGCGTAGCATCAAAATTCATTCAGTAATAACAAAACCAGTATTTCATACAGGCCTAACTAACCATGCTTGGATTTCGGATAAATTCTATAACACCATCATGAAATGCGTTTGACCTTTAGAAATACAATAGTTTTCGGTAGTTGTTACGAACTAACAAATAGTTTGCGTTTGTCGTTACGAAAGTTTGCATTTGTTGTTATGAATTGTATTCAAAATAGTTGACATTTGGTGTTGTACAAAGGTGAGTAATTCATTTATCCATTGCATTCCATTCATGCTGCATTTATTAACAATGACAGTTGCTATCTTCACTGAACTGTTCGGACGTGGTCTTCTATGATATAACTAACACAGTAATGTATGACTATATAGCAAGATGACTTTATTCAGACTGAGCTATAACGGGGCCAGCAACATGGCTAATTAGGACAGGGCGGATACATGTCAATTACAGCTCGTACTATACTAAATCAAGATGTAGGTTACAAGGGACTCTACGCCCATATAGCTATAGCATCATTACATCTCCTTTCTTAAGCTTAATACTAGGCATTGATCGAATAAATAATATCTTCAAGTTCTTGTTTACGATTTATCGTTACTAGTCTAGGAGTTAGTAATGTTGTTTTTGTTGGTAATAATGTCATTGTTCTCCTACCCATTAAAAGTTGTGCTGGTGAACCGAAATTCTCGATCGGTGTATTTCTTAAGTCGAGAATGGCTAAGTAAGGATCACGTTTATCAACTTTTGCTTTCTTCAGAAGTCTTTTCGCTGTTTGTACCGTACGTTCTGCAAGTCCATTGCTTTTTGCATAATAAGGTCATGACGTAATATGCTCAAACTCATACATTTTAGCAAATTGTTTGAACTCAAAACTGTCAAACTGCGGACCATTATCACTTATTAGTATGTCTGGTATTCCGTAACGTGCAAAATGTGGTTTTAACAATTTTATTATTCCGCTGCTTGTAGTGTTGGTACAATTATCAACTTCAAAAAACTTTGAGTGATAATCAGATGTAACTAGGTATGTCTCCTTATCGAAGTCAAACAAGTCAACTCCGACTTTTTGCCATGGTCTATCACTAATGTCATGCCCGATCATTGGTTCTTTCTGCTGTTTATTTTTGTACATGTTGCAAGTACTGCATTTCGAAACAAGATCTGCGATCTGATTGTTCATACCTGGCCAATATAACACGTCATGTGCACGCCGTTTACATTTTTCAATGCCTAAGTGACAGCTGTGGATCTTCTCTAGCATTGCACGCTGCAATGAACGAGGTACAACTAGGCGTTCTCCTTTCAATAAGAGTCCGTCATGTTAACCTATTTCCATGCGAAAATCCCAGTAACTATGTAAATCCAAGTCAAGTTGTGATTTTGTTTCTGGCCATCATGTCAATACAACGGCTTTGAGGTTTTGCACTACACCGTCTTTAACCGTTTCTGCTCTAAATTCTGCCAATTTACTATTACTTACGGGTAGATTCTGAATGACATGGAATTCAAATTCCTCTGTTCTAGTTTGCTCTGTCAACGGGATAGGCGTACGGCGTAACATGTCTGCTATATGCAGGTCCTTGCCACGTTTTTATTTAACATTAAGCTGATATTTCTGCAGCTTCAACATCATGCCTTGAATCCTTGGTGGTGCTTTTGCTAGTGGATTGACAAATAAGCTCTCCAATGGCTTGTGATCTGTTTCTATGTCCACACAGTTTCCATAAATATACTGATTGAACTTATTACAACCGAATACTATGGCTAATAGTTCTTTTTCTATTGTGCATACTGTTTTTCTGATGCTGTCAACGACCTTGAAGCATAGGAGAATGGTTGGTTATTTTGTAGTATACATGCACCAAGCCCGTCTTTTGATGCATCAGCTGATACCGTAATTTTTTTATTTGGATCAAAAAATTTGAGAACTGGCACTTTCGTAATAGCTTCCTTCAATATTGTGAACCACTTTTGCTGTTCTGTATCCCAGTGCCACTCAACGTTGTCCTCCAGCAGGATTCGTAGTGGTTTGTTGATCGTAGACAAATTTGGGATGAATTTAGCTACATAATTCACCATTCCCATGAATCTCTGTAAATCCTTGTTACACTCTGGTACTGTCATGTGTACAATTCCCTGAATCCGTTCACCGTAGCTTTTATACCATCTTTACTAAATATATGTCCAATGTATGTAACCTCATCTACGGCAATCTTACACTTTGCTTTATTGAGCCTAAGATTAGCTTTGCGAGCTCTGTCTAATACTTCTCTAAGACGTTCATTATGTTCATTTATGTCACGTCCCCATATTAGTATGTCGACTACCACTACGTCTACACCTTGTATGTCATCAAATAATTGTGAAATAGTTCTCTGGAATACCTCAGCGGCAGAAGAAATACCAAATGGCAATCTAACAAATCTGTATCTTCCAAAACTTGAATTAAATGTCACAGGTTTAGAACTTTGTTCATCGAGATTTATTTGCCAAAATCCTGATGACGCGTCTAACTTACTAAATATTTGTGCTCCTGAAACTTTAGTGGCGACTTCCTCAACAGTTTTCATTGGATAATGTTCTCGTTTTATTGCTTTATTGAGATCACGTGGATCCAAGCAAATTCTTACTTTGCTCCCTTTCTCCACAACTACCATAGAGTTTACCCAGTCGGTAGGTTCGGGGACTTTTACCACTACTGACTTCTTTTCCATTTTATCTAATTCTGCTTTAACTTTGTCTCTGAGTGCAAACGGAATTTTCCGAGGTGGGTGTATTACTGGCGCTACACTGTTATCAAGTATAATATGGTGCTCCTTCTCTAGGCATCCGATACCTTTAGATACATCCTGATATTCATCTAAAATGTTATGTTGTGAAGATTTTGATGTATCCCGATTGAGTGCATAAATCCGTTTAATTAAGTTTAGTTCATCGCACGCTTGTAGGTCTAACACCGGTGTGACGGCATAATTCACTATGTAAAAGTCAATGACGTAATATTTGTCCTTGTACGACACCGTACACGTAGTCTTCCCTAGAGTTTTAATTTGATGTCCCGAATACGATACCAATTTCGTTCGTGATCTCTCTAACAGATCGTTGCTAATTGTGTCATAATATTTCTTTGACATTATGTTACACTGCGCGCCTGTATCAATTTTGAATCTGACAGTTTCATGTTTAATTTTTAAATCAACATCACACGTGTCTTTATTAATTCCAGTGCACTGTACCATATCAATATATAATTCATTATCAGAGTCGTCGGCATTAAATCCTATCGCATAGCCCGTATCTTGTTCTAGAATCATGTTGACTTTATTTCCAGTCGCTCGAGGATTCCGTGTTTTACAAATTTTTGAAAAATGTTTGTTATCCTTACACAGATAACAGGTCGGTCCAAAAGCTGGGCATTTCTTAGGTGGGTGGTTTCTAACGCATTTAAAATATGTATCTCGCTGATCGTAGCTTTTGTTGCTATAGTTGATATGGTAACCAGGTGTGTGTACAGGTGGTCGGTTCTGAACAGGTCTCTGTTTGACCGCATTTATCGAATGGCTGTCAGCATCTGTTAATGTTTTCATTTGACATTCGCTCGCCTCCGCCGCTCGGCAAATATCTATTGCTCTCTGTAATGTGAGATCCGTGTCCCGTAGCAGTCTGCTCCGAACCCGGTCATTAATTATGCCGCATACAATACGATCCCGTATCAAGGAATCAGCTAGTTCACCGAACTAGCACGATTTGGCTTTCAACCGTAGCTCTGTAATATAAGCATCTATGCTCTCCCTGTGTGCCTGGCTGCGCGTGTTGAAAACGTGACGCTCGTATGTCGTGTTTTTCGGGGGTTGCAGTAAGCATCAAAATGTTCTAGGATTTTTGCAAGGTCTGTCCTGTCGGCCACTGGCGACCATGTATATCTCAAAAGATTGTTTATAACGCATCCAATTTTCACTGATATTTCCATTTAAATTTAGGCTCGATGGTGGCTGTAGCTGATCCATGCCTAACATTAACTTTAAAACAAACTTTTTAACAACTTTTTAACAACTTTTTAACTGAAAGTCCTGACACCATGAACTGTTCGGACGCGGTCTTCTATGATATACCTAACACAGTAATGTATGACTATATAGTAAGATGACTTTATTCAGACTGAGCTATAATGGGGTCAGCAACATGGCTAATTAGGACAGGGCGGATACATGCCAATTATAGCTCGTACTATACTAAATCAAGGGGATGTAGGTTACAAGGTACTCTACGCCCATTAAGCTATAAATTCATTACATTCACTATAGATCCGCGCTATTGCTAAAGTAAATGGTCATTCTTCCTTCTGCTATCTATCATCCTTCTTGTTTGTTCGGCCGTCGTTTATTCATGATTTAAACGTATATCATATTCCAGCACACAGCGTAAAATAGGTTACCACATCACGTGCTCCTGACTAGGTCATCCTGCTCATCTATCTATATACAATTACATGATATTTGTTACATAAATAAAAACAAGTGCGTACATGTTCAAACGCACACATACACACGCACACACGCACACATATTACATAAATGGTTTCTCATAAACGCTGTACGTAAATCACGATGACGCTGTCGTGACGTAGAAGATATTTATAACTGAGATGAATCTATCAAAAAGACTACTGTTTAGACTAACAGAAGATTTGGGCTTCAGGCTCGCCAGGTCAAGAGGTCATATGCAAATAATACTTAAGACAGGAACCGACAATCTTGAGACTAGCTACTTCCTCAAAATCCCCAGATCCGAAACCTGGATGCTGATTGACAGACAGGTATGTCTGCTACACGAGTCAATGGTTGCACCAGCATCACTAAGTACAGAACACGGAACGATGTTCAAATAACAGATTGACTGCAGCAATAATGACACATGGGCCTGCAGTGTAACGCATTGATGATCGAAGTGCCAGCGAACAAGCTTTAAAACTAACGACAAGGGTTTGCGTGTGCAAGGTAATTCCGGTCCGTGTTTCTACTGCGCAGCTTCTGGTGCATTATTAATCATCCAGTGAGTGATTAATATAACGATCATATATTTGATTTCACCCCATCCCCACCATTCCACCCTACACCTAGAGTCAGTTCACGCATCGAATGCATGACTGCTCTCCTCCGACCACACGCCAGTATTCGCCCCCCCCCCCCTCGCCCCCACCCCCATATAATTACCTCCCAGGTAGGCATCTCGCTATGTAATCAATCCACGAAACTAGGACTAGTATTTCCGTTATTTACCCGCCTATGCAATTGCTACAGCCGTGCACATTAACTTCAAGCGGCGAGTAGCGCATAATTACTGGTTATTGCCATTCATATCGCCAGCATGAGACGGTGGTTGAATTCAAAATCAATAATCTAATATGCATATCCGTGAATAATTTATTTAACTTTACTTTACCCAGATGGCCAGGACCATGTAGATATGCAAACTACATCATTACTATGATGACACTTTTTTAATTTTAATTATTCTAGGTAAGGGACTTTGAGGTGTTTTTTTTACTTTTGTGTGTTAATGTTTGTTATTAGCCTTATTCATTCTCAGTGACTCCTCTGATTTGAATAAAACTTTACTGAACTCTTTTCACCATTTTGGACTAATTTTCCCTCTTTAGCTCACCGTTGTGTTTCGTCCGACGATTGTCTGTCGTCAATTAAAGGACCATTAACGCTTATTCAGGGGAAGATGATGCGTAAAAAACCATGGCCACTATGGACCAATCAAAAGCGTGTTTGGCGGCCGCATTGGATATTTTTATTTGATGGATTTTGGAGCCGAAATTGGTTTTATTTAGGTTTTTGGTTATTCTGACTTCAAATATGCCATTTTGGAAAATGTCTGATAAACGGTTTGGTGACAACTTTGGATTATTTTCCCGCCAAAAACTCATACTAAAACAATGGGAAATTTAAAATGTCTTCTCGAGAACCTCTCGGTCGATTTCAAGTATATTTGACAGGAAGCATCCTTAGGTCATAGGGATCCATGGTTCTTCAAAGAATGTTGGTCGACCCATTTTACCGGTAGCCACCTTGGATTTTGTCCGAGTTTTGGAAACGTCTTTAAAAATCTTCTCAGAAACTGCTTGGGGGATCGATGCAAACCTCATAAAATATGATCTAGGACAAGAGCTGAACCAAGTTTGTTCAAGTGAACTTGATTGGACATATGGTTCGGTAACCATCTTGGATGACCTAGTTTTTGCGAAACCGATTTCTTGTCCTGGACCGCAGTATAGATCGGCCTGAAATTTGGCAGAGTTAATTAGGGCTTAGGGACCATTAAACTTTGTTCAAGGGCAGTTGATCCGTCAGAAAACCATGCCACCGTGGACCAATCAAAATGTAGCGTGTTTGCCGGGCATATTGAATATTTTTATTTGATGGATTTTTAAGCCAAAATCTCAAATTTGTCATTTTCAAAGCCGTCGGATAAACCGTCGGATAAACGTCGGATAAACGTCGGATAAATTAAAAAGCCGTCGGCTTGGATCTTTTTCCCGTCAAATACTCCCACACTAAAGTAATGGGAAATTTTAAATGTCTCCTTCTCGAGAACTTCTTGGCAGATTTCAAGTATATTCGGTAGGACGCATCATTAGAGCATAGGGATCCAGGTTTGTCTAAAGGAAGCCAATTAGCTGATTTGGCCGGCAGCCATCTTGGATTTTGTCTGATTCTTAGAAACGTCTTTAAAAATCTTCTCGGAAACTGCATGGGGGATCGATTCAAAACTCGTGAAACATCATCTGGAGCATCAGCTGAACCTAGTTTGTTTAAGGGAAACTTGAATAGCCAAATGCTTTGCCGGCCATCTTGGATGACCCAGTTTTCGCGAAAATAACTTCTCCAGAACTGCTGAACGGATCAGGCTGAAACTTGGGAGGTATGATTAGGACTTAAACGCCATTAAAATTTGTACATGGAAAATTGATACATTAAGAAAAACATGTCCGCCATGAAGCAAGAAAAATTTGGCGTTTTTGGCGGACATGTATTTTCTGCAAATTTCTGAGAAAATCATGAAAAGACTACTTATTAACCGCTGGGCCAGTTTGAATAAATCTTGGCTAAATCCCCTTCACAGGGATTAGATTGGTAAATTTTTCCAGTGGGCATCTCATTTTGATCGGTTGTGCCAGTGGCCAATAATTCCAGGTTGAGTGATACAGGTCTCTTAGGCCTCGTGTTTGCATTAAAGTTTTTCATTGACCTTATTAGTGAACAGTGCTTCTTGGCTCTAGTGTCTGTGTCTGAGTGTCTGTGAAACTTTAGATAAGAGTTTTATGCAATGCAAAGATGCAAACTACATCATTATGTGGATGAAATTTGAATTTTCTTTTTTTTTATCACGATTTTTGGACTGGATTTTCTACCATGTTGGCATTGAAATTTTTTATTGACCGTATTATTCATCAGTGGTTCTTCCGATTTTAAGGAAATCTTACAGAGGTGTTCTATATAATGATGAGCCACAAAAATTGCTAGAAGAAACTTTGGATCTTTCAATATTTTTTCATGGATTTGGACTGATTTATCTTCACTTTGTTGCGTTAAAGTTGTTAAAGTTGTTATAACCTTATTTTTGTGGCAAAATAAGCATATTTCTTCTGACGGTCATTGAAGAATGATAAAAAAAATGTGTGGTCCTAAATGTGTCAACACAAAATTATTTGCGGATCAAAAGGCTAATTACTCCAATTGCCCTACCAGTTTCGAACACTTTATAATACTAAAAGCCATCCAATGGGGCGAGACATATCATGGGTTTGCGTTCTTGTATTCAGTGACATTTTAATTGTATCAAATGTTTAGGATAAATCTACAGACGGCTTTTTAAGCTATCACTGTCGACGCCAACTACATCTTACATCATCAGGTATTGCATGCGCACCGATGTCCCCCCCCCCCCCTCACAGACACACGCACGCACGCACGCACGCACGCACGCACGCACGCACGCACGCACGCACGCACGCACGCACGCACGCACGCACGCACGCACGCACGCACGCACGCACGCACGCACGCACGCACGCACGCACGCACGCACGCACGCACGCACGCACGCACGCACGCACGCACGCACGCACGCACGCACGCACGCACGCACGCACGCACGCACGCACGCACGCACGCACTTAACAGACAGACAGTTGCGCTTCTGTATCAGCATCGATACTAGGTTTATTTTAGCAAATCACTCGTCTACTAAAGCTAGAATTTATAGTGCTTGGTAAATAGACGTGAGGCATTATCCGCCAGTGCAGTTGTCATGTTCTAGAGGGTGATGTTTGCCGTGCCGCTTGACTAATGAATATAGGAGAGCCACGTGACACTTGCTTCAGCGAACTCAGAGAGGGTGAACCAGCCAAGGATACGTTTACATAAAGCCTTTGTTTGGAATGTCTATGAGAGCACAATTTCTCAAACATTTTATGGTTTAATGCCAGGTGAAGGAGACGGGAATAGATGTTATTTTTTTGTTTTCCTCATACCTTCGTCCTCCTAACATTTCTATAAGTTGTCATGTAATCCATAGAATGCTATTTGATTGGACTCGAATGAGCCAGATGTGATAACATTATCGACTTTTCTTAGGATGATTATAACAACTATGCCTGGTTAAGAAATTACCCAGCGTCCCGAAGCATAGAGATCTTTAATTAAAGATATAAACCCTTTCAAATGTGGTGTTAAAACGATAGCATTATCGATTTTCGGAAGAAAAGCCGCAAATTAGCAGAGATAAATTTATTCACTTCCGCTTAATTTCATACTCAGTTATTAATTAGCTTTAGGTAAATTCCATAGACCTATATATAATGTGTATCACAAAGGAATAGTTATATCATATCACGAGATACCTGGCGCGCGTGTGCTACAGATCTCATCACAAGATGCCAGTGGTAGGCCTATTTACAATATCTGCGATTTTATTTTGTGATTTTGCCAAGAAATTCCTCATTATAAATACAAAAAAATCGATCTCTCAAGCAATTAAGTCGTCTTTCTGCCTGATAGAACACTTTTCGTAATTTTTATATGTGCATGCAAGCAGCGACGGCGTGTCTTCTTCGCGCACATTCTAAAGGCGCATTAGCCTAATTCTTTTTTCAATTGGATGATTTGTACTAAGTATATATTATTTCAAGTTAAAATATTATATGATGTTGTACCAATATAGTGTCAGGAGTTTGCATGTAGAATCTTGTTATCTGGAATAGAATACGCATGCGTCTTCAAATTCTGTTTTTGAATGTAGCAAAGATATTGGCCATTTGAATATAAATAACTTACCAGTTTTTAAACACACCAATGGAGGGGACTGAAAAGTGGACGTTTGTTCATGTCATGGCTGTCTCGACAAATTGACATGTGATGTAGAACGTGTACCTTTTCAGGCTGATTGCACACGCTTCACATCGGCAGGCCTGCTTTACCTGTTTGATGAGGGAGGACGTACCTGGATGCTGATTGACAGACAGATATGTCTGCTACATGAGTCATAGTACCATCAGCGTCACTAAGTACAGGACACAGAACTTTGATCAAATAACAGATTGACTGATTGGTAGATGTGTTTCAACTCCACATACCCCTCCATCCGACATCCTACAGCAGACTTGGCGCATGCCTGTATTGACTGGTTCCTCTCTCATCCTACACCCCACCCACCCACCCATCCACACACCCCTCAGTATTCCGTTCTCTCGCCACAATAATTACCTTCCAGGTAGGCCTATCGTTATGTAATCAAGGTCGGATGCATGGAATCATATTTCCTTTAATTTTCAATCAGAAAGTCGCCTGTCAATGCACTCGCTGCACTCATGTGTATTGACCTCAAGCGTTCAATGAAGCATAATTACTGGTTATTGCCATTAATACCGCCAGCACGAGACTGTAGCTGAATTTAAAACCAATAATCTAATATGCATTACTGGGAATAATTTATTTTAACTATGGCCAGATAACAATCATATTATTCATTTGCAACTATAATTGTTTTATTATTACAGTTATTAAGTACTCTTCATATTTAGCCATTTGTTTTATATAGTCACGCCTGTTTTAAAAGGCCAATGTGTGTAGCATGCGCTATTAGTAGGTAAATACAGCCTAAAGGGCCATAGCCGCCATTGTAAATGAGCTTTATGATCACAAGATGGTGGTTCTTTATGATAGGTGGTCTTTCATTCAGGTGTCTTAAAGAGACATTCCCTGATAGATATAAATACATTTTGGAAAATTATTATTTATTTTGGTGATATAATGGTCTCGATGTATTAAGTGGTACTGTATACTATTTATTATACAGAAATTCTGGGCCGGTCACCCATATTTGTTATTGTTTGATACAGTTTCCCTGCATGCAATATTCCTACTACATAGAACATATATTATTTTTTTCATTTTTCTTTAAATGTAAAATGATGCCCCCATCCCCACCATGACAGCCTGACTTTATCCGATACTGTTTGGGTCATCAAAGATTTAATCACTAATGCTGCCAGAGGACGGTTCATTAAGATGACTGACCTTACAACCTAGCATCATATAGAACTTACATGTTTTGGACCCAAAAGCAGGTGTCCGCTATAGATGGGTGTTCCTGTAAATATCCTGGTTTTATGGTCTTTGTCTCTAGCTAAGGTATTCTGTTAAATGGCATTGTATATGCTGGCCTTTCCTACAATCATATGGATAGTATCCTGCATTACATGTAAATTCATGCTCAATAACTTATGCCACGCCCTTTTTATAGGCCAATTCCTTGTAATTGTTGTAATAGAAAATCGTCAGTGTTTGTTTATCTGATTAGTTTGAAGGAATATTTGTATTAGAAGATTGCATAACCAAATCAATATAATTCTTTTTACCAATAATGGCCGCTTTGTGACAACTTAACCTGCAATACACCTTTCCCACATTGACGTCATTATACCGGGATTCCGCTAAATCAACGCTCAGAGCGGAACTGTTGGCTTGTATGCCGCAAACAAGCAGTCGACCCGCATTGAGTTACTATTGCACTAAGATACACCGCAATTTAAACCGTTCATATGATAAACTAAAATCACTGTATTATTTAAGTCATACGTCAATCGAAAGCGCATTCAATTGTCTAAACATTAATGCATTATTATTTTATTTTGTAAACTTCTCACTGGGTTATTTGCGTATATAAAATACACCATTATACCTAGATTCATTAAATCAACTAGACAACAGGGGCCATTGCAAAATCACAATCAACTGTATTAAATTTTCCAAAACGAATACAGAGATGAATATAAAATTGGCTTAGCTTTCCAATGATGTATGAATTCAATAATATTATGATATTAGTTCTTCATATAAACTACTTAAAGTGCATTGTATCTGATTCCAATAGTAAAATAATGCTGTTTGCGCGTCGGCTATCGCCATTACCAGCCAAAAGTGGTCTGTGCAATGCATTTTGGGAAAGTATTCCCCCTAAATACGCTAATGTGGGAAATATCTATTCTAATGCTTCTATCAATCAATGTGATGTTTGTATTGGATGGCAAACTACAATCAGTCGCAGAATTAGAACACGTTCATTCTTTTTTCAATATATATGATGTCGTGTCCAATCATGGAAGCTTGCATGGTTGTGAGGAGAATGAGTGTGCTTAGGAGATTGAATTCCCGCATCTATCTTAACTCTCGTTATCTCGCGAAACTGCATCATCTTTTGATGGCCGTAAGGGATGGGATAGGGGTCTCAATACTGGTGAGAAATCCACGGGTCTCTGAAAAATTGAAGAAAATCAGATCAGTTCTCGTGTGATACTATCATAATGATCTTTGGGCGATATTAACGCAATGGTCTCGTGTACGATGTTTATTAGCAAGGACTATTAAAGGCACTGTGTCCGAGAAGGAATAGAACAAAACATGAAATAGCGAGACATCTGTCCTCTTCATGCCCCAAGCTACTGTATCATTCACTACACTACTAACACAATAATCAGCATTTAATCTTATCCGATCGAGAAACACACATTCAGCCATAAAGCCCAGTAGTTCTACAATATATTGCGAGTTAATACATAAAGTGCTTGTTCGTGGGTTTGTTGAGGGAGTTTCAAAACAATTCAAATTCGGAAGTTTGTGATTGGAATACTAAAATGATCCGATGTATTTCTGGTGACGAGGCAATAGCTGGTAAAATGGTCACATTCCGGCTGATATTTTGCCATTCTCCCTCGTGCTAACGACACATCGTCTCACAGAGATATCTATCAAAGGCCAGAGCTAGAGAAATTTCACCTTATTAGGATGACACTAAATCTGGATAACCACGACAATTGTGGACCAGACACTCGTGGACAATCGTGCGTAATACACGCTTGAAGTAAGTACACATTTGACAGATTGCATACCGGTCAATCACTTATTTTCAGCTGTACACGAATTTAAACCAAAGTCAGAATGCTGTTTAACACCACAAATTCGGAAACTATATTAGGATTTTATTAATTATTTATCTGCCGAGAATAGTTAAGAATGAGAACTGTAGATGGATTTATATGAACTAGCGACAAACATCAGGGAATTGTTTGAGATCTGTCCTCAATTGTTTACATTTATAATTAAATATTGGAAGTAATTAGATGACATATATAGGCACACCCCTGTGCTCGTTAGTGTTATTGCTGGTGAGGGTGCTGAAAGTGTGCGTACGATGGTGCTGAGTGGGGGAATAACAGTTTTTTCTCGAACTATACATTTTATTGTCTCGACGGTAATTTACAGCATTAAAGACCAAAGTGACAATATGAACATATTAACATTTTTTATCTTAGGATGAAGCAGTACAATTTGTTATTCTTTTGTAAAACTTAGTCATTCAGCAATAGTCTATATCACAGGTCCATGTTTAAAATATTAACACTTTTATTGTAGGATGAAGTTAGCTTGATATTCTTTCGGGTATCTATTTTCTCACATTCCAACAATCCGTTTAATTCGTTTCACCCATTAGAATGTAGACTGAGTTTCCCTGTCTCTCCCATCAGCTAATGGTAAAGTCGTTGGAGAGTACTCAGAGAGACATTTACCGTAATCCACTAATTAACCCTAACGTGATCAGGACATGATAAGTTCATGTTTGACCATCCCCATCCCAATAATTTAGCTTATCATCCTCTGATTTCTGAATCAAAATCTCCAATGTCGATCTCCTTTCATAGCGCAATACATGTATGCAGAAGACCGAAATAGCTTTCAATAAACAATATGAAAAATAATGTCGAAGTGTAAAGCATGCTCTGGTTCCACCGCATCCAAAAAAGTGGAATGTAGCGAATGGACCTTATTGAAACATTGCAGTCAGAGAGGATAGACTGATTTAGAACATCAACCCTGACTCAATTAACGTCAATGGTCACATGCAAACATGTCCCATGAACAGTCTATGTCGACAGTATACACCATTGAAGCCACATGCATCTCAATTCCGGGACAACCATAGGCGTAATTTCACAACCCCGAAACTAATGTGACTGAAACTATAGATTCTGAAAATAATTTCATAATATGGAAGATAATACTTTGTCTGTAGTAGCGGCTGTGTTTCACTGTATGGCTATGCTTGTGGTGTTAAAGGCGGGTAGAAGTATAGCATCTCCTGCTTTATGTATTGCAAGTCAGTGCGCGAAAGTCATTGGTGTTTTAAATACCAAAAACATTCATCAATGCTGTCTTACTGTGTTCATAATATTACAGGAGGTCAAAATGCAGTGTTAGTTTTACCAATGTCAAAGCCGTTTATTGCGCTCATGTATATGAGAAGTGACCTGGTGAGTAGAGGTGGTGGCTATTTGTATTGGGGAAGAGGTTGGGTTGATGTTAGAGGGAACGTCACCTTTTTTTAATGATTACCAATGTGGCTGCGTGTGTGTAAAATCAGTCAATACAAGGATGCCCGGCATAGCTAAATTTACGCAAGGGCTGGCGGGGCTGAAGCCTTGGGGCCCCCACTGTTTTGGGGCCCCTACAAATTGCACTACATTGTTTTTGTTCATTGTAATTATTTTATAATAACAATATGTAACTTTAACGCTAGGGCATGTGTCCCTGTGAATCGATATATGGTAACAATAGCAGGATATGCTGCTAAGTGACTAATGGCTGTGAAACTTTGCAATACAACTTGATTTGTTCATTGCTCTCAGGCTGAATATTTCATTGTTTGCGTAGGATACAGTCCCACAATCCACACAATACTGTGAGATTTACGGTTTGGAATCATGAACTGGAGACAGCATGGAGGACTTGCTTAGTTGTCATTGCCACTATCATTATATTAGCCCACCCAACCCTTGCTCCACCACTGTGATCTATAGGTGGATGAACGATGGGCCCCCAGAAAGTTAATAGCCCTGGGCCCCTAGTAGGCTAAATCTGGCTCTGATGCCCGGTTATGGATAGGGTGCTTTCATTCTCCCTATCTTCCTCGTTACTGGCAGTGATCAAGCGAGCGTACGGTTCCTCTATTAGACACATTCTAAAATGGCAAACCAATTCGATTATGCTACGCAGCAAAGGGAGTATCACAGAGTGGTGAGTGGCATGTGACAGTAGACAGGGACACCAGTTCTGGAGGTGATGAAGTAGAACAGTTTAATACAGCCAGGTCAGCATATATTTCTAGGCCTATACAGTTACACACTACCCAGCACCATATTATGTATCCAGCATTATTCCTATAGATTGCTGTAGCTTGGTATATATCAGACGCTCTCAATCAGCACACACCCCCCCCCCCCCACACATGCTCGCCAACATATGCACGCACGCACGTACACCAGATACGCCATCACCATACCATTGCTCAAGGTTCTTCACGAATTTGTTTCCATAACTAAGCCAGATCAACCAATAGATCTAAAAACACAGTATGTACCTGTGGCTGTCGGAGAAACTACGTGATCACTTTGTTTATCAATTGTTACTAAACTATTTGACTGAGTCATTGTGATGCTAATTGCACCAACGACTCTCAGTCATCATCGGTTATGGCGTTGTGTATATATTGGCAGGTCGGGTCATATCAGCTATAGTTAAACAGACTGTTCTACGGACTCAGCGTTTTGGAGGAGAGCAGCGTAAGATGCTGTGTTGGTGGATTTGAATGAACCAGATGCGAAAACATTTTCTATGTATTTTATGAAAGCAATAACAACAATACCTGTCAATGAAATCACCTAATATATAGAAAAACATTCATCTTCCTTTATAAAAGAAGCGTAACACGATTCAAAGGTGATTGTAATGATGCACAGGGCAAAAGGTCTAAAATGAACGTGAGCTTTATGCGAATGCAAATTCTCAAACAACCGAAGATATATCGATCTACTTCCAGTTAATTTCCTATTGCAGCATTAATTAACATCAGCTAAATTGAATAAGACAACGGAATATCTATCACAACGAATATTTGTGTTCTAACATGAAACACCTGGCAGCTGAGTGTTGCAGCTATTGTCGCAAGATGCCTTTCATGCTTGCCATATCGGTAATATTTGACCTGGATTTTACCACACATTTCTCATAAAATATAAATGTCAATCTCGTAACCCAGCTTTCTGCCTAATGGGAAACGTCCTATCATTATTATATACCATATGTAAACTGCGATTCCGTTGGTTCTTCACAATCTAATGACATATTAGCATGTCTTTTTTCAATGATATGATTTGTACTAAATATAGATTATTTAAAATAAGCTTATTAAAGGATAACTAATTCCACCTCTTGATAGCTATTCAGGTGATCTAACACGCCGGTCATAAACTATCCAGGTAATTTTAAGCTTTTTATCACGCCGCTAAGGAAAGATATTCAGGATTTGGTAGTTAAATCTTGGCACATTTCTACACCCTACGATGGCGGTCATGGTTTACTTTTCAACCAATCAGAAAACCCCTAGTGTGTCTGCCTCGGTATATACGCTCAGTCATAGAGGCGCCAGCTATAGCTTGGCAATGTGGTATAAAAGCAATCCTACAGGTAAGCTGTTAAATATTTTGAAACCAATTTGATTGGAAGTTGTTGCTGCTATTAGTTTCAAAATATTCAATGGGATGAGCATTACATAATAAAGAATGTGATGCATTGGAGCTTACATGACATCACCTACACTAGCTTGAGGAGAAACAATGGTGTAGATCACTGTTCAACATTTACTCGATATTACAAAACAGATAATTGCGATACAGATCAGGGAATATGACACGATATGAATGATATGGAACCTATAAACCATATCCTATCGGTGTAATACAACATCTGAGATGAGATTAGCATCGCTTTAAATTAGTTTGCACCCACATAATGCCAATGGTTGCATGTAGAATATTGCTTATCTGGAAGAGAAGACTGGTGCTTTTTAAATTTATATATCTGAATGTCTGGGAAATGTTGCAGTCTTCGGAAACACCATTTGAATTTAAATAGCTTACTTGTTTTAAACAGACAGGTTGAGGGGTGAGGGCTGCATAAAGGGTGGGCGTTGGTTCATGTCTTGTCTGCCTTGCTGAATCGACATCGGATGCGGAACGTATGAGTTTTAAGTCTGATTACACACATTGCCCATAAACAGGCCTGCTTTGCCTGCTTGGTGAGGGACGACACACCTGGATCCTGATTGACGGGTAGGTATATCTGCTACATGAGTCATGGTGGCACACGCGTCACGGAACGATGATCAAAGAACAAATTCAGTGGACACATGGCACAGTAAATAACTCTTTGATGATCGAAGTGCCAGTGAATCCGCTAACAAAAAAGGATTGCGTGTACTGTGCAAGGTAATTCAGGTTCGTGTGTCTACTGCGCAGCTTCTGGTGTATTATTAATCATCTATTAAGTGACTTCTACTCGACCCCCACCTCTCCATCCCATACCCCGAGTCTGTGCATGCATGTATAGAGTGCCCGTTCACCCCTACGACTCCACCTCATTATTCCCATCCCGCTGCGCAATAATTACCTGCCAGGTAGGCCGCTCATTATGTAATCAATCCTCGCTATGAATCGTAATTCCTTTAATCTTAAATCACAATATTGTCTGCCTATTCACTCACTCTATTCACTTCAAGAGGTGAATAAAGTGTAATTAGTTGAAAATGTAATTACGATTCTCAGCATGAGACGGTGGCTGAATTCAAAATCAATAATCTAATACATTTTACCATGAATTATTTTTTTAAAGCATTTGCAACTACGATTCCATTACAATTATTATTAGTAAATACTATTCATATTTGGTTATAGATCTCTATAGCTGTCATCTTAGTAAATGGATGCAATAAGCAACAACAACAACAACAACAACAACAACAACAACAACAACAACAACAACAACAACAACAACAAAAATAACATCATCAACACAAACAACAACAATGATGACATCGACGACGACGACGATGGCGATGGCGACGATGATGACGACGACGCCGACGATGACGACGACGACGACGACGACGACGACGACGACAACAACAACAACAACAACAACAAAAACGACGACGACGACGAGGACGACAACAACAAAGTATGTGTGCTGTGAGCAATCACTTATAACAATCCTTGAACACGATGAGCTAAGCATATATGCTCTTCCATTATCATTAATTGTTTGTAAATTGTAATAATTGTAATAATTTGTCACTTCATTCGTTAATAGTCAGTGTGGTAAATAACAGAGATGGATTTGTATGCCCATTGAACGTCTATCAACCCATTGGAATGTGCAGCGATTCATTAGCTCGAGTGACTTATGATATTTAACATCGGACATACTGCTAAATAAAATATGTACTCTCATATTCATCATAAGGTCGTGCTTTTGAAATGCAATGCACTCAAATTGACTTTACTTACAAGGTATACCTGTCTCTCCTCTACGCATTCGAATATGTGTATGCATGAACATTTGTAATTTTCTCACGATGCTGACATTGGCCAATTCATACTCGATCAAACCAAATGTAAGTACAGTGTCATTGTTTTATGCTTGGAATTATTCTCTTGGATAAATGTCAATCTAAGCAGCATTCAAAGGATGATTTGCGGGTCAGCAACATAGCTAATTTGTGATATTGAGCAATGGTTCCATCAATTCAAAGGGTTCAACAATTTTTGCGTCATTCAGAAATGAATAAAAGTTATGGGTTCTTGGTCTAACTGATGCTGACTGAGCGAAAGCTGGGACACATATTGGCACATTTAACCTATAAATCAATCCTGTTTCCTGAATTTTTCCAGCAATCAAACTTTCTATCACATTTCGTGACTTAAATCTCAAGCTAAGCATCGTTCAGTGGATGACTTGTGAGGTAGAAAGCTGATAGTAATGCATTTATGATTTGTGCCGTCCATGATTGGTTCCATCAATTCAAGTTTTGGCATCATTCGCTTGAATAAAAGCTTTGTGATCCTGGTCTAACTGACACTGACTGAGCGAGAGCTGGGACACATGGAGACGCACTCCATCAACAGAAACATTACCGTTTCCTCAATGTTTCTAGGCAAATTAAACTAGATATTTCGGTATCACTGTCACACTCGATCCGGGGGACAGGTTTTGGTGACTTGAGCTAAGGCGTTTAGCAGAAACAAAGATATTTCCAAAGACTCTTTGGAAAATTTTCTATATATTTGGATATTATGTTCAAGAACCACTGCGGCAACTGGGCTTAGCGTATCAAGGTCTACATGTGTATATCACATATGCATATGTAAGAACTAGTTCAGTCTGACTTAGCTTCTATCCAGTTTTCATTAATTTATCCTAACAAAAACAAGGTTGTTGTAAGAACTTGTGGGCTATGTTAATGTCGCATGGTTGCTCTATAATGTGGCTTGATAGACATTAAACTTGACATCTGGAAGGTTTCATACCATAAGCATAAGTTTAGTCCTCAACAAATGAGTCGCACTATCATTGTGCCTTTGGGCTTTGAGGCTGGAATAGAATCTGCATTTCTATGAGAAATAAGCAATAATGGACACTGTGTAAGCCATCAAATTGTTGTCATTAAAGACAGCCTGCCACTTAATATAAGTCATTCACTGTGCGTGGTATATACAATTTTGAGCCAAAGGATGGCATCTCATTAAGTGTGGTATTGCCATAAGCGTAACCATCATTTGGCACCATAAACATGTGCACGCTGTTCAAATTCATATATGTGCCTCTCTGTCTGTCTCTCTCTCTCTGTCTCTCTCTCTCTCTCTCTCTCTCTCGCTCTCTCTCTCTCTCTTGCACGCGCTCTCTCTCTCTCCCCCCCCCCTCTCCCCCCCTCTCTCTCTCTCTCTCTCTCTCTCTCACTCTCTCTATCTCTCTCTATCTCTCTCTCTCTCTCTCTCTCTCTCTCTCTCTGTTCTCCTGTAAAATGGTACTGCATATATGTAGCGCTGTAATGATTTATGGCAAGTGGGCATTATGGCCAGTGAGCTCCCTATGCAGATTAGAATTCGCTTTTATTTTCCAATATCTTGTCATTGTTTGTAGTACGGAGAAATCGTCCGTGTTGGATTAGCTTGGATTACCATTTGTATTAGAGCTGAATATTGTATAACTGTATAGATATACTGCTGCTTACCAAAACGACACCTTTGTGAAAATGAATATGCAGTTCTGATGCTTCTATCTATCATTGGAATGTTTTACTAGATCTCAAAGTGCAATCACTCCTAACATTCGAGCATACTCATGTTATTCTTTTAGACCAGTAGAAATTGACGAGAAAATAGGTGCACCCGGACATTTTAGTTAACATCCACATTTTGGTGTCAGATTCTTCATATGACTGTCCTAAGTGCACACAGAAAATTCTCACAAATTCTCACTTGGGGAAACATGGTTTTAACCATTATAACATGACGTGCGAAATACGAAAAAACATAGTTTTTAGTAAGTATTCTGCTAACTACTCCTGAAATTAGTCTTACCGATAACTATTGGTGCTTACAGTAACCCATGCTGTATTGTCGTATTTGACACACTCTCTACTTAAAATAGTTTCATGTATAATAAAACAAAATGGATTTTTAGAGTTAAACATCTATATAGTAGCAAGCTCTGTTTTTCTGGCAAAACGAATGCCTAAGAATAGTGCTATATGCAGCGATTTAAAATGTTTCTTCAAGTATTTGACGGTCAGGCAATCAGACGTATTAAAACTAGTTGCTGCCCGAAGCTAAAAGATGATTAACATAAATATTCCTGATATTAGTACGTTTATTTTTACAATAATATATGGACCGGGGTATATTTAGAAAGTGGTAATCAAAGTAAAGTGAAAAGCACTTTTGATTTATAATTCGATCTATCGAATCTAAATACTTATTCAATCTATTTTCAAAAGAAATGAACTATGGCTGACACACGGCATGAAGAGATTTGTGTCGTTTATAATGATTATAATGATTGCAGGTGTAGAAAAGTTGGTCCTGGAGGACTTTCAACATTGACTGACGCGTCAGAAAGGCGTGGAGATGATATTCGTTTCAAATTATCTTTGTCGAATGAACACTATGTATACGATAAATGCTATAAGGCCTACGCATTATCCAGAAATATCGCAAAGGCCCAAAAGACTGTAGACAGAGACAATGAAAAATTACGAGCATCCACGCCTACACTGCGATCAGAATGTACCCCATATGATTATCATACACATTGCTTAATTTGCACTAATGAACTTGATTTTGATGCTGCTCAGCGTCACCCTGAACGTCATTCTACCATCAGCGGCATAAAATTTATCGGAAAAGATAAACACAGCATAATCCAAGAAAGCTTGCTGAAAACTTGCGAGAAAAGGCTAGACCAAATAGCAGACGATTTAAAGGCCATGATACATTTTGCTGGTGATCTCTGTGCAGTATAGACAAAATACCATCGACAGTGCATGCAAGAATTCATATCTTGTAAAAGCATCAACTCATGTGGTCTTTCATTGTCTAATAAACGGAATTTTGATGACATAAATGATGCAGCATTCACACATCTGTATGCTTGGCTAACAAAGCCAGAACAGCAACAGCAACAGTTTACATTGCAAGATCTTCATTTACAGTTAATCAGTTACTTGCCGACTGGTTTCCCCGGATACAGCATAAAGCACATCCAACGCCATGTTGTTGATCATTTTGGGAAAGACGTGACAATAGCTCAGGTTGAAGGCTGTACACACGTAGTCAGACTAACGTATGCAGCCTCATCTATCATACATGATTCATATCATGCAGCATCAACAAGTATTGATCAAGATACAGATGTGTATCCAGAGCCGTCGAGCTTAGACTTGGAAAAGCTTGAGCGTGAGGTACCAGATACCATAAAAGAACTACGTTCATGTATATATCCTGAACCTCGCAGCGAATCTGCTAAGCTAAAAAAGAAACTGATGCTGGTGTGTGTATGTCATGTTATTATGCAAGCAGCTGGGAAGCAGTCGTTTATATCATCACTACTGTTATCCATTGGCTTGTTTATCCACCAATCTACCAGGTCCCGTGTGGTCATTGATGTACCTTCGTCGCTCAGACTAAGCGCATCCTATGACCAAGTAATTGCTTTCCAGAGAGCTGCAGTCGGAAGCGCATTTGTTGAAGAACTCTGTCCTGGGCTCATAGAGAAGTGGAAAGGGGGTGGGTTCTGCCAATGGGTTGCTGACAACTTTGATTACAACGAGGATACCATTTTTGGTCATGATACAACCCATGTGATGGGGATTATTGCATGTCAAACAGTGACTGAATGCAGAGCAGATCCTGTAAAAGCAATATGTCGTAGAAATTTAACCGCTGATGAAATCAAATAAGCCGGGGATTTTGGTGCTTTTATTCTACCATACCAATGTCCAACGAAATCACTAATGTCGGATGTGAAGATCAAAGAAGTTAAACCTATCAGCTTATCTATTGATAAGTATAGCAGGTTAGACACACTGTGGCTGTACTCTAGCATTCTCACAGCTCAACCACCAAACTGGCAGGACTTTATGTCTGAAGTAAATACAGTTGACAATTTCCACTGTACTGCAATAGTTTACAACCCCATGACTCATTTGAATCCAGGAACAAATGAAGCTATTTATAGTATTATGATGTTTGTGCAGTCACAAGCCAGAAAAGCAGGGATGTGTTGTGCAACCATAACATTTGACCAACCGTTGTACTTGAAAATCTACAAAATTAAGCAAGACAACTCCATCCAGTTTGCGAATATGTACATATGTCTGGGTGGTTTCCACCAACTAATGTCTTTTCTTGGCGCTGGCTGTAAGATCATGGAGGGGAGTGGGCTAGATGATTTGTGGGCAATTGTCTACGCTAGGAACTCTCTCGCCAAAATGATGGAGGGAAAAGCCTACACAAAGACACTGAGGGCATGTCTCATGACAGATGCTGCATTGCATCTTCTGTTAATTGAACCACAAGATGATGGATTTTTTAACGACGGTACAGCTGACAACATCTCATGTAACACATATGATGAATCTGTACTCTCCGAGTTGCAAGATGAAGACAGCGACGTTGATGATGATAGTAGTTATAGCTCATCAAATGAACAGCCAACCGAAGACGAAATTGCTACAACACATGAAACTCATAACCATATGGCAACAGATGACATGTGGTCACAGCTACACAATCTATATAACGAACTCATGTCACATGATATCTCACCAGATGATGTTTGTAACAATGAACATTTGCAAAATCTATGTAAGCAAGTTTGTGATTTGAGGAAGAATATAGAAAAGTTCAGATCAGGCAAATTATGGTCTTTATGCATGGACTGCGTAGCAATTGTAAGGTTGTTCATCAGAGCTGAACGTACTGGTGACTGGCGACTCCATCTGAAAGCTACACACCTAATGTGGCCATTCTTTTCTGCCACTGGGCATAACAATTACACGAAATGTTGTCGCCTTTATCTTCAAGATTCTCTTGAACTATGCCCCTGCCTTGAAGGGCCCATGCACGAAGGATACTTTACTGTCCGTAGAAATGAAAAAGTGTATTGGAGTGGTACATGGCCGGATATGGCTATTGAGCAGTGCCTTAAGAGAGCTGGAAAATCTCAAGGAGGATTGATCAACATAACACACACGGATTCTGCTAGAACAAAATGGCTCCTCACAGCATATATCATAGCACAGTACAGATACCTGAATGCCATTTCTTCTAAGCATGTACCGGTTGAGCACATGCCACCCACCTGTAGAGCAGCATATTTCCATAGCCTTCGTGTACATCACCAAGTCAGTACATGGCGCCACCTAAAAACTGTGTTGAAGAAGGAAGAATATGGATATAACGTAGAGGATGGAGCAGTGTCCTCAATCATCACCGACAAGGTGCCAGCACCACCAGCGCTACTTATAGATATACGATGTCAGTGTATTAGCAGTACACGTTTATGTGTATCATGTAGCTCCTCAAAGAAAGGCATTGCCTGTATCGTTCACTGTAAATGCGAAGGTCACTGCCAAAACAGCTCAAACCATGATGAGGTATGAATCATCCGTTATGTATTGATTCATTGTATTTCCTAAGTTTATTGAGAGGGTTTTGAGAGATTCAAACATAAAAGTTGCTTAGTTTGTATTTATCACACAGTTTATCATTAGTTTAAAGTAATTTTCTTTGGTAAGTCTGCCGAGAATTGTCAGGTCTATCTAAATTACATATTCCCTGAATTTTAACCCGCATTTTGGCGGCCATTTCTAATTTGTCCTAAAAACATATTTCCCCAAGTGTGAATTTTTGAGAAGTTTTCTGGCAGCTATTTTAGGTCATGCTGATGTAATTAAAACAAAAATTGGACTGTTAACTAAAATGTCCGGGTCCATGCCAATTTCTACTGGACTATTTCGCCGGAATTGATATAGTGCCAAATCATGGAAGCTTGCATGGCTGCGTGGATAATGCATGCATGCGCCCAGGAGATTAAATTCATGCATTCCCCATCCTTCAGTATTGTGCAAAGCTGTATCAACCTCTGAGCCCCATGAGGGTTATGCGGGGGTGGGGGATGTGGGGAGGGGTGGGTGGGTAGCTGGGTGCGTGGGTGGGGGAATGTCAATACTGGTGAGGAATCGAGTGTGTTATTCCCGTGACCCCATGGAAAATTGCAGAAAATTTGCCATCGCTTGTGCGATATTAACGTAATGACCTCGTGGACGATGTTGATTAGTAAGAACAATTAAAGGCATTATGCTTGAAAAAGATATGAAATAGTGAAACATCTGTCCCCCACCCCCTTCATGCCCCGAGTCACTGCATCTATGACTACATGATTACGAGCATAAGCAGCATTTGACATTATCGCGAAACACACATTCAGCCATAAAGTCAAACAGTTCTGCAATATATTGTTAGATAATACATAAAGTGCTTGTTGGTTGGCTTGTTGATGGAGTTTCAAAGTAATTCCGATTCGGAAGTTTGTGATTGGAATACTAAGATGATCCAACGCATTTGTGGTGACGAGGAAATAGATAGCTGATGTTCGCAGAATTAATGCCTTATTCTGCCATTCTCACTTGGGCTAACGATATGGCGTCCCATAGCAATAATTATCAAAGACCATCTGTAGAGAAAATCTAAAAATCTCACCTTATTAGGATGACACTACATCTGGATAACCAAGACAATTGTGGGGTCGGACAATTGAACATAATACACCACTATACAGGCAGATATGACTTCTGTGACAGAAATGCAGAGCATCATGGTGAATTGGAGAATAATCCTAACTGCTAATAACTGGAATTCTTTAGTATCTTTGCAGAGCTTGGCTCATTAGGATGAGTGTGCTTATAGCAACACATCTTATAGAATCAGCATCTTTTGGCCCAGCATCACGAGTCTGTTTGACCATATATATATTCTGGTTTTGTTGCTGTTGCCTCTAGACAAGTCCTTCTGCTAATTGGGAATGTATATGCTGACCTTTCCTCTGATCACATGGATAGTATGCTATGTTAAAAACCTGGACATTACTGCTACACAACCTATGCCATGTGAACATGATGGCCATTGTACTAGCTATTTAGCTTAGATTGGGGTTTTATTGGCTAATATCTTGTCATTGTTGTTAGCAATAGGAAATCCTCAATGTGTGTTTATCTGATTAGCTAGAATTGCCATTTATATTAAAAGATTACTTAACTGAATCGATTTAATTCTGTTTGGCCATAACGGGCACTTTGTGAAAATTGAACCTGCAATGTTGGTACTCATGAATTAATGGGATATTTGTACTTGATATCAAAATGCAATCGATTCCAAAATTAGAGCAAGTTAGTGTTTCGCCATATTTGATGTCGTGTTCAATCATGGAATCCTACACAGATGCGTGGTGGATGCATGTGCCTGCATCCCTCTCAACTCTCATTACAGTGCGAAGCTGCTTCATTATATGTGGGTCGTAAGGGGTAGAAGTGAGTATTGTCAGGTGTCAAGAATACTGGTGAGGAGACTGGCGTGTTGGCCCTATATATTGTGCTCCCAGGGCCCGCTGGATAATTGCAGAAAATCAGCTCCGCTCTCGTGTGATACTAGCATAATGATCTTAGGGCGATATTAACGCAATGATCTCGTGCATGATGTTGATTAGTGATGACGATTAAAGGCAATGTGTCCGAGGATGAATAGAAGAAACACCACGACATGGTCAATATGAAATAGTGAAACATCTGTCCCCTTCATGCCTCAAGCCACTGCCTCTAGCATTCCACTGTTAAAAGCATAACCAGTATTTGACCTTATCCGTAAACATATATTTAACCATAAAGTCCAGCAGTTCTACAATATATTGTTAGTTAATACATAAAGCGCTTGTTTGTCGGCTTGTTAAGGGAGTGTCAAAGCAATTCCAATTCGGAAGCTTGTGATTGGAATTCTAAAATGGTCCAATGCATTTGTGGTCACGAGGGAATAGCTGTTAAAATGGTCGCATTCTGTCTGATGTTCGCCGAATTAATGCCATAATCTGCCATTCTCCATCGGGCTAGCGACACATCATCTCACAGAAATGGTTTCCAAAGATCAGAGCTTGAGAAAATCTACAAATTTAATTTAAATCTGTTTAGCCAAAATCATTGCATTATCGGAGAATCGTGCGCAATACACGACTAGACAGCTATGATCTGCTCGATGACACAAATACAGGCCTTCACGGAAACCGCGCCACATTCATTTCCCCACAAAATTTTTAGTTATTTCATCTTTGGCAAACAAAAGTCAAAATTTTGAATACATGTTGTACTAGATACAGTACATGTCGTGTCACAGCAGCATTTTAGCAATGAAGCTGTTAATACGTCTTAATGCGCCTGAAGTAAGTAAATCTCTTACAGATTATCTTCCAGTCACTCACTCATGTTCAGCTGTAATCTAATTTACATCAAATATAGAATAATATTTAATATCACGAAGCTATTTTTAGGATTTTATAAAAATTTTGCTAAGATTTGGTGGAACTCTCTGTGGCCTTTGTATATATGGGCAAATTTCACGTTTCATTTAATTAAAAATCGGAATTACAAAGGGATTTATATTCCTTATGGAATAGTATGCACAAGATATGGCCTACATTTTTACCAGTTATTAGATATTGAAATCGAATTAGAAATATAATGCCACACCCCTGTGCATGTTAGTGGTATTGTTGGTAGGGGCGTTTTGCAGTGTTCGAGCAAGTGTAGGTTGTGACATAATAATTTATCCCCGAAATAGTTACACATTTTATTGTCTTAACAGCAATTTACAGGGGAATTTACAGCATTAGATACCATTGTGCCTCTCGATGGCAGTCCCCAAAACCAATCTTACAACCTGTCCAGGACACAGCCTGCTAGAAACATTATTTCTTAATCTCTAGTCCACTACAAACATCTATTATGTCGTTGGTTGGGGAAGGGGTCAGATTGGAAATAATGTGGATATAATTTGATTGATCCTCAATTTGAAAACAACGCGTGATTGAGACACATAAGCTATAGGGTCATATGGATCATTTTCCTGCCAAAATCTTCCATACTAATGCAATGGGAAATTTAAAATGTATTCTCGAGAACCACTGGGCTGATTTCAAGTACATTTTTCAGAAAGCATCCTTAGCCCATAGGGATCCAACTTTCCTCAAATAAAGCTAATCGTCCAATTTGGCCGCTATCTTTGATTTTGGCTGATTTTTTGAAAGATTTTTAAAAATCTTCTCTGAAACCGCTTGGGCGATTGATGCAAAACCTCGTGAAATCTGTTCTAGGGTAAGAGCTGAACCAAGTCTGTTCAAGGGAACTTGATTGGCCAAATAATTCCGTGGCAATCTTGCTTGACCTAGTTTTAGCGAAAACAACTTCTTCTCTAGAACCACTGAACGGATCGGGCTGAAATTCGGCGGATATTATTACGGACTAAGGACGATCGAAGTTTGTTCAACGAATGTTGATGCATAAAAAAACATGGCCGTTATTGATCAATCAAAATGTAGCGTATTTGGCAGCCATATTGGATGTTTTTATTTGATGGACTTTGGAGCCGAAATTGGTTTTATATAGGTTTTTGGTTATTCTGACTTCAAATTTGCCATTTTTGAAAAAGTCGGATAAACGGTGTGCCTACCATCTTGGATAATTTTTTCACCAAAAACTCCCATGCTAAAGCAATGGGAAATTTAAAATGTCTAGGCGAGAACAACTCGGAAGATTTCAAGTATATTTGACAGGAAGCGTCCTTAGGCCATAGGAATCCAAGTTTCTTCAAAGAAAGCCAATCAGCCAATTTACCTGGTGGCCTTCTTGGATTTTGGCCGATTTTTAGAAATGTTTTTTAAAACATTATTTTTTCTCCGAAACCACTTGTGGGGTTGGGATTTTGTGTGTGTGTGTGTGTGTGTGTGTGTGTGCGTGTGCGTGTGCGCGTGCGCGTGCGCGTGCGTGTGTGTGTGTGTGTGTGTCGATGCAAACATAATGAAATATGATCTACGGCAAGAGCTGAACAAAGGAAACTTATTGGCCAAATGGTTCGGCGGCCATCTTGGATGACCTAGTTTTCGCGAAAACGACCACTGAACAGATTTCCTGAAATTTGGATCATATGATTAGGGCTTAAGTGCCATTGAACTTTGTTCAAGGGAAGTTGACCTATCAAAAAATATTGCCACCGTGAACCAATCAAAATGTAGCGTGTTTGCCGGCCATATTGAATATTTTAATTGATGGATTTTGAAGCCGAAATTGGTTTTATATAGGTTTGTGTGTATTCTGATCTGAAATGTGTCATTTTCAAAACCGTCGGATAAATGGTTTGTGGGTCATCTTGGATCTATTTCCGGCCAAAATCTCGCATACTAAAGCAACGGGAAATATTTTATGTCTTCTTCTCTAGAACTACTTGACAGATTTCAAATATATTTGGCAGGAGGCATCCTTAGGGCATATGGATCCAAGTTTGTTTAAAGGAAGACGATCGGCTAATTTGGCCGCCATCGTGGATTTTGGCTGATTTTTAGAAACGTCTTTAAAAATCTCAGAAATTGCATGGGGGATCGATTCAATACAATTGAAACATCATCTGGAGCAAGAGCTGAACTAAGTTTGCCTAAGGGAACTTGATTGGCCAAATGCTTCGGAGGCCATCTTGGATGACATAGCTTTCGTGAAAATAATTTCTCCAGAACCGCTGAATGGATCAGGCTGAAATTTGAGAGATATGAGTAGGGCATAAACGCCATTAACGTTTGTACATGTTAAGTTGATACATAAAAAACCATGTCTGCCACGAATCAATCAAAGTTTAACGTTTTTGGCGGACAAAAAAATTTCTGGGAAAATCATAAAAAGACTGGGCCAATTTTAATAAATCTTGGCTAAATCTCCTTCACAGGGATTAGATTGGTAAATTTTTTCAGTGGTCATCTCATTTTGTTCGGTTGTGCCAGTGGCCAATAATTCCAGGTTGAGCGATACAGGTCTCTTAGGCCTCGTGTTTGCATTAAAGTTTTTCATTGACCTTATTAGTGAACAGTGCTTCTTGGCTCTAGTGTCTGTGTCTGAGTGTCTGTGAAACTTTAGATAAGAGTTTTATGCAATGCAAAGATGCAAACTACATCATTATGTGGATGAAATTTTGAATTTTCTTTTTTTTTATCACGATTTTTGGACTGGGTTTTCTATTCAGCAGTGGTTCTTCTGATTCTTTGCGTCATATTTGTTAAAGTTGCTATAACCTTATATTTGTGTCAAAATAAGTATATTTCTTCTGATGGTCATTGAAGAATGATACTAAAGGTATCAAAACTAAATTATGTGCAGGTCAAAAGGCCAGTTACACCAAATGTTACCCCACCCCCACAACGTCTAGTTTAGAACACTGTATAATACTAAAACTCATCCAATGGCGCGAGACATATCATGGGTTCGCATTCTTGTATTCAGTCACATTTCAATTGTATCGAATGGTTACAATATTTCTTTTGAAGTTATTCGTGACATGCACGAATGCACATAAATCTACACACAACTTTTTAAGCTATCGATGTCGACGACAACTACATCTTACATCATCAGATTATGCATGAGCACCGATGCTGCCCTCAGAAACAGTTAACAAACAGACATTTGCTGCTTTGTATCAGCATCGATACCAGAAGGTGTATTTGAGCAAATCTCTCCTCTACCAAAGTTTGAATGTATAGTGCATGATAAACAGACGTGAGGCATTATCAGCCTGTGCAGTTGTCATGTTCTGCTGGGCGATGTTTGCCGTGCCGCTTGGCTAATGAAGATAAGAGAGCCACATGACACTTGCTCCAGGGAACTCAGAGAGGGTGAACGAGCTAACGATAAGTTTACTTAAAGCATTTGTTTGGAATGTTTATGGGAGCACAATTTCTCAAACAACATTTATTTATCATTTAATTTTATGGCTTAATGTCGGGTAAATGAGACGGGAATGGATGGTATTTTTTGTTTTCCTCATACCTTCGTCTTCCTAACATTTCTATAAGTCGTCATGTAACCACTAAAATGCTATTTGATTGGACTCGAATGAGCCAGATGTGATAGCATTATCCATTTTTAATTGCACATGCATATATATTCAGGGAGTGCATGACGCCTTATGGAAATGTAATGTGTATCACAAAGGATTAGTTATACCATATCGCGAGGTACCTGGCGCGTGTGTGTTACACATCTCATCACAAGATACTAATAATACTTGCAATATCTCTGATGTTACATGGGATTTCACAAGCAATTCCTCATTAAATACAAAAAATAGATCTCTCTCAGGCCATTAAGCCATCTTTCTGCCTGATAGAATACTTTCCGTCATTATTATATGTGCAAGTAAACTGCGATGGCGTGTCTTCTTCGTGCATATTCTAATAACATATTAGCCTAATTCTTTTTTTCAATTGGATAATTTGTACTAAGTATTTATTATTTCAAGTTAAAATATTATATGATGTTGTACCAATATAGTGCCAGGAGTTTGCATGCAGAATCTTACTTATCTGGAATAGAATACTCGTGTGTCTTATCAAATGATGTTTTTGAATATAGCAAAGATATTGGCCATTTGAATCTAAATAGCTTACCAGTTTTTAAACACACAAAAGGAGGTGACTGAAAAGCGGACTTTTGTTCATGTCATGGCTGTCTTTTCAGGCTGATTGCACACACTTCACATCGGCAGGCCTGCTTTACCTGTTTGATGAGGGAGGACGTACCTGGATGCTGATTGACAGACAGATATGTCTGCTACATGAGTCATAGTACCATCAGCGTCACTAAGTACAGGACACGGAACTATGATCAAATAACAGATTGACAGCAGCAATCATGACGCGAGGGACTGTATGTAATATAGTAACGATAAATGTATCAGCGAACATATTTTAAACTAGTAACAAAGGGTTGCATGTGCAAGGTAATTCAGGTTCGAGCGTCTACTGCACAGCTTCTGGTGCATTATTAATAATAATAATAATAATAATAATAATAATAATAATAATAATAAATTGTGTGATTAATATAACGGTCGTAGATATGTTTCTACTCCACCTCCCTCTCCATCACACTCCAGAGTCGGTGTATGCATGTGTTGACTAATTCCTCTCTCATCATACACCCCGCCCCACTCCCACCCCGCCCCACCTCCCTTCCACCCTACCGACCCTCTCAGTATTCCCGCGCCTCTCCACAATAATTATCTTCCAGGTAGGCCTATCGTTACGTAATCAGGCTCGGATGCTAGGGATCATATTTCCTTTAATATTCAATCACAAGTCGCCTGTCTAGGCACTCGCTGCACTCGTGCGTGGTGAATGAAGCATAATTTCTGGTTATTGCCATTAATACTACCAGCATGAGACGGTGTCTGAATTCTAAATCAATAATCTAATATGCGTTACTGTGAATAATTTATTTTAACTATGAACAGGTAACTCTCAGATTATTCATTTGCAACTAGAATTGTTTTAAGATTACAGTTATTAAGTACTCTTCATATTTAGCTATTTGTTTTATATAGCCACGCCTGTTTTAAAAGAGCACTGTGTGTAGAGTGCTCTATCAGTAGGTAAATACGCCGTGGCCTCCATTGTAAATGAGCTTTATGATCACAAGATGGTGGTTCTTTATGATAGGTGGTCTTTCATTCAGGTGTCTTAAAGAGACATTCCCTGATAGATATAAATACATTTTGGCAAATTTTTATTTTGGTAATGTAATGGTCTCGATGTATTGTTGCTACTGTATACTATTTATTATACAGAAGTTGTGGACCGGTCACCCATATTTGTTATTGTTTGATACAGTTTCTTCGCATGAAAGATTATTTTTAATATGAAATATTCCTATTACAAAGAACTTAAAACGATCTTAAATATGCACAGTTTGGCAATTTCAGTCGAGGTAATGGCACTCCAAGTTCTACAATCCTCGTTGTCCGCAAAACTGCAAAACACTCAGCACCATAAATATTGAAGGGACACTTTAAAGAAAGCAGCCACTGACATAACCACAACCTATCAATTATAGCCGGCATACTCGGGTTCACTGAGCCACGACAGCAACTCATGAATCTATTTCCTCGCTCAATCATATGTGATGTGTAGGCTGACGTCATAATCATGACTTCATGAATGACTCGATATAGTCCGTCTTTAACACTTAATAGTCTGACACGTGGTACTAATTGTATGTCTTTACCATTTAATAAACATTCTGTTGAATATTTTGAAACTAATTTAACCGAGCGCCGCTGCTGCCTTAGGCAGCAACAACACCCAGTCAAATTAGTTTCAAACTATTCAACATGTTTCCCTTTATAGTTTTCTGGAAATTGATGGTCAAGAAGTTCAGGGATCGATCGATCCAAATACGCGCGAGTTATGGCGGGTCTTAACTAGGGATCGGCGGGGCATAGCTAAAACTGGAAAGGTGCATTGTAAGCTAATCCTCTGGCATTCTCTGTGAAGCCGTGGTGCGTTCTGCTGTCAAATTTGATTTTATATTTTAATATTTTTTAAATTTGTAATTCGCATCTTATCGGCTATTCAGAAACTGAATATATCAGAATCAAAGATCAAATGCCAGTATTGACACACTAGAAGCAGGATATACTCGTAATTCTGAATATAAATCTATCAGCGAATGTCTCTTTAAATAGCGGACGAAGGCTCCCCCCCCCCACCCCACCTCCACCTCCATGGAACATGATTTTTCATTCAGTTTGTCTTAGATAGCGGATAAATGCTGGTCCCAGTGGAAGGTGGGCTTACGTTGCAAGTGCCTCACATAGGGAAGAAATGTTAGATAGCGGGCATATGCTGTCTTCAAAGACACCCCCCACCCCCTTGTCGATTGAACAGATATTATTCATTTCATTTTAGCTGTAAAATAACCCTACCCCACCCGCACCATAACATACTGACTTTATCCAATACTGTTTGGTCATCAAAGATGTGATCACTAAAACGCCATGCTAATTTAATGCAGATTATTTGCTCTGGTAAAAGGATTCATGATGCCAGAGGACGGTTCATTAAGATGACTGGCCTTACAACATAACATCTTAAAGAACTTACATGTTTTGGCCTCAAAAGCAGGTGTCCGCTATAGATGGGTGTTACTGTAAATATCCTCATTTTATGGTCTTTGTCTTTTGCTAAGACAATATGTTAAATGGCATTGTATATGCTGGCCTTTCCCTATAATCATATGGATAGTATCCTGCATTAAATGTGAATTCGTGCTGATCAACTTATGTCACGTGGGCATTATGACCATTAGACCAGCTATTTAGCTTAGAGGTCTTTTAGTGTCCAATACCTTGTAATTGTTGTAATAGAAAATCGTCAGTGTTTGTTTATCTGATTAGCTTGGACTAATGTTTGTGATAGACGATTGCATAACCAAATCAATATAATTCTTTTTACCAATAATGACCGCTTTGTGACAACTGAACCTGCAATTCTAATGCTTCTATCAATCAATGTGACGTTTGTATTGGATCGCAAAGTACAATCAGTCGCAGAATTAGAGCACATTCATTCTTTTTTATCATGTTTGATGTCGTGTCCAATCACGGAAGCTTGCATGGTTGTGAGGAGAATGAGTGCGCTTAGGAGATTAAATTCCTGCATGGATCTCAACTCTTGAGGGCCGTAAAGGATTGATGGGATATGGTATCAATACCGGTATCCAGGGGCCTATGAAACATGCAGACAATCAGCTCAGCTCTCTGGTGATACTAGCATAATGCTCTTTGGGTGATATTTACATGATGAGCTCCTGTACGATGCTGATTAGAAAGGACTATTAAAGGTATTGTGTCCGAGAAGGAATAGAACAAACACTCAAGGGAAGGTCGTATTAAATAGCGAAACATCTGTCCTCTTCATACCCCAAGCTACTGTATCGATCACTACACTACTAACAGAATAATCAGCAGTTGACCTTATCTAATCGAGAAACACACATTCAACCATACAATCTAGCAGTTCTACAATATATTGCTAGTTAATACCTAAAGTGCTTGTTCGTTGGTTTGTTGAGGAGGTTTCAAAGCAATTCCAATTCGGAAGTTTGTGTTTGGAATACTAAAATTACCCAATGCATTTGTGTTGACGATGGAATAGCTGGTAAAATGGTCGCATTCTGGCCGATGCTCATATAATTAATGCTCTATAGCTAATGGCACGTCGTCTCGTTGCAATCTTTGCCAATGGTCTGAGCTAAAGAAAATCTACAAATCTCACCTTATTAGGATGACACTAAATCTGATTAAAAAAGAAAGTTGTGGGATCGAACACTTGTCTGTAATACAATAATAGACTACTCTGACCCGCTCGGCGACAGAGATGCAGTTTATCATGATAAATTGCTAAAGATTCTTTAGCTGATAATCACAAGAATTCGTTAGTATATTAGCAGGTCTCAGTTCATTAGGATGACTGGCCTATTTGCAACTCATCTTCAAAAACAGCATCTTTTGTCCCTACAACAGGTGCCCGCTATAGACGGTTTGGCTGTATATGTCCTTGTTATATTGTCTTTGTTTCTAGCTCAGTCATTTTGCTAAATGACATTGCATATGATGGTTTCTGACTATATTGATAGTGTGCTATATTAAATGGAAATGCGTGCTACACCATATATTGTCTGTGTGCATGATGGCCATTGGGTCTGAAGCAACTACATATCTGACAGATTGCATACAGGTCAATCACTTTTTTCCCTCTATAAGTGAATTTAAGCCAAAATCAGAATACAGTTTAATACCACCAATTCGGAAACTATGTTAGGATTTTATTAATTATTTATCTGCTGAACTGTAAAGGGATTTATATGAATTAGTAACGCACATCAGGGAATTGTATGTACAATATCTGTCTTAAATTGTGTACAGTTATAATTAGCTATTGCTCGGGATTAGACATATATAGGCACACCCCTGTGCTCGCTAGTGTAATTGTTTGTGGGGGTGGGGGTGGGGGGTGATGGAAGTATGCATACAAGAGTGGTGAGTGGGGAATAACAGGTTTTTATTCGAACTAGTTATACATTTTCTTGCCTCTACAGTAATTTGCAGCATTAAAGGGGAAGGTGGCTCAGGATAACAGTTCCTTTACCTATCTTATAATCATCCCGAACACAGCTAGCTAGAGACACTACTCGATACATCTGCTATGACAGTGGACCGATCAAATTGGAAATATGGTGGATGAAAAATTAAAGATATTCAGCAATAGTCCATAACCAGAGCGTATGATAAAAATATTAATATTTTATATTTTAGGATGAAGCAGTTAAATTTGTTATTCTTTTTGCAAAACCTAGTCAAATAGTTTAAAAGATATTCAGTTATAGTCTATAACCAGAGCCCCATGCTTAAAATATTAACATTTTTATTTTAGGATGAAGTTAGCTTGATATTCTTTCAGATAACTAATTCCTCCCTTTCAAACAATCGGTTTAATTCATTTCTGCCATTAAAACGTCAGCTAATCGTAAAGTCTATAGCGAGTACTCAGCGAATACTGAATGGACCTTTCCATTTTTAGCCATGCCCCGCCCATCACTAGCTAAGCTCCACCCACACCTCGCCGTGTTTGGATTGGTCGATCCCCGAATGCCCTAGCTATCAATTTCCTGAAAACTATACCGGGAAGCTGTTGAATATTTTGTAACTAATTAGACTGGGTGCTGTTGCTGCCATAGGCAGCAACAGCGCCCAGTCAAATTAGTTTCAAAATATTCAACAGAATATTTATTAAATAGTAAAAGCAAACAATTTGTACAACAGCCTATAGACCGTCATCAAATATGCGTTCGTGACGTACTTATCGATGGCATTCATGACGTCATTCATTATGATGTCATTGTACACATCACGCCGTTCATTATGACGTCATATGATGGGTGGGTACTCTAGAAAGGTGAATTTATATAATTTCTGGATTTAAAATTCTGCGCAGCTCCCTTCATAATCGCTGGAACTGTGTAAGCAGATCGTGCCATTCCTGTCTGGACATCTCGTTGAAATGACACGTGACAGATGACGATACAGTTGCTAAGATGTGGCAATAAGATTCCATTCTCATCAGACAAAATGTAGATGACATTAGTCTAGGTCTACATTTGAGTGCGATCCGTCATGTGATATTTCTCCACTATCTGGATTAAGTTATCTCCGAGAAAATATGAGAAAACAACGTGCTTGATATTCACATTACCATATACCAGATTGAATATCTCATTTCAGGTTTCCTCTCCCACTAGTCCACATTGATTTAGAATATCAACCCTGACTCAATTAATATCACCATGGTCACACGAAATCAAGTCCCTTTAACATTCTATGTCGCCGGTTTAAACCATTGATGCCACATATGTCTCAATTCCCGGAAAACCATAGGCATAATTTCACAACCATGAAACTAATGTGACTGAACCTTTGGCTTCCGAAATCAATTTCACAATATGGAAGATGATACCTGGTCAGTACCAGCGGCAGTGTATCACTATATGGCTATGTTTGCGATGCTAAAAGCTGGTAGAAGTATAGCATGTCCTGCGTTATGCATTGAAAGCCACTGTAGTGAAAGCAACTCCTGTGTTGAATAGCAACAGTATTCATCAATGCTGTCTGACTGTGTCCAGAATATTACAGGATGTCAAAATGTAGTGTTAGTTTCCCAATGTCAAAGTCATTTATTGCGCTTAGACATATAAGAAGTGACTTGGTGAATAGAGGTGGTGGCTGTGTGTAGCGGGAATGGGGTGTGTTAGAGGGGACTTCACCTTCTTTATAGATTACCAATTCATCAGTGGCTAAGCGTGTGTAAAATCAATCAATACAAGCATGCACAGGCATGGATAGGGTGCTTTCGTTCTCCTTAGCCCCCTCGTGACAGTAAACAGGGACAACAGTTCTTATTTGTGGAGGTGATGAAGTAGAACAGTTTAATACAGCCAGGTCAGCATGTATTTATAGGCTTATACAGTTACACATTACCCAGCACCATATTATGTATCCAGCATTATTCCTCGAGATTGCAGTAGTTGGATGTATATCCGGCATTCTCAATCATCAAACACGCACACACGTGTTCACCTGCATAGACACGCACACACGTGCACACCGAATACGACAGAACCATACCATTACTAGAGGTTCCATACGAATTTATTTCCATGACTAAGCTATGTCAACCCATAGATACAAAAGCACACCATGTACCTGTGGCTGTGGGATAAACGACGTGGTCGCTTTGTTTATCAATTATTGCTAAACTATTTGACTGAGACATAATGATGCTAATTTCACCACCGACTCTCAGTCGTTTTCCTTCGTGAAGATTTGTTACAGACTTTAATTTTTCAACAGCAATTTATGGCATTAGAAACCATTGTCACTCGGAAAAGAAGACAAAAACAATCTTGCAACCTGTTCAGGATATATAGAGACATTATTTTCTCATCCATAGTCTTCTCGAAACATATGTTATGGCATTGTGTATGGTTTGGCATGTCGAATCATATCAGCTATAGTTAAACACAACTGGGCAAGTTGTACAGACTTTTGGAGGAGAACAGCGTAAGATGCTGTGTTGTTGGATTTGAATGAGCCAGACGCGAAGACATTGTCTATGTATTTTTTGAAAGCAATAACAACAATACAGGGCCATGACACCACTTAATATATAGAGACACATTCATCTTCTCTTATAAAAGAAGTGCAACACAATTCAAATGTGATAGTAATGATGCACAGGGGAAACGTGGTAGGCCTAATATTAAAGATATATCGATCTACTTCCAGTTAATTTCCTATTGCAGCATTAATTAACATCAGTCACATTGTATAGGACACTGGAATATCTATCACAATGAATGTTTGTATTCCATCATGAGACACCTGGCAGGTGAGTGTTGTCGCAAGATGCCTGGTACGCTTGCCATATCTGTAACTTTTCACGTGAATTTTACCACACATTTTTCAGTAAATAAAAAAATCGATCTCTAGTAAGATATTAGCCCAGCTTTCTGCCTAATGGAAGAGGTCCTGTCATTATTATATGCCATATGTAAACTGCGATTTCGCGGGTTCTTCACAATCTAATGTCATATTAGCATAATTCTTTTTTATTGCTTATCTGGAATAGAAGACTGGTACTTTTTAAAATGATGTGTCTGAATGTCTGAAAAATGATGCAGTCATCGGAAACACCGTTTGAATCTAAATAGCTTACATGTTTTACACAGACAGGTAGAGGTGTAGGGGGTGGGGGGTGTTTCATGCCATAGCTATCTTACCAAACCGGCATATGATGTAGAACTTATGAGTTTTAAGCCTGATTACACACACTTCCCATAGGCAGGCTTGTTTTATCTGCTAGATAAGGTATGATGCATCTGGGTGGTGATTGACATGCAGGTATGACTGCTACATGAGTCATTGTGTCACTAGCGTCACTAAGTACAGGACACAGAACGATGTTCAAAGAACAGATTCACTGCAGCAATAATGACACATGTCACTGTACTTAACTCTTTGATGTTCGAAGTGCCACTGAACACGCTAGAAACAAGGGATTGTGTGTGCTGTGCAAGGTAATTAATCTACGATCTATCGCAGATTTTTTTTTTTACTCAGGATCTTTCTTTTTATTATTCTTCTGCTCCCAAAATTTTATGAGCTATCTCCTCCTACAGTTTACATCCGATCAGCTCCAAACTTGGTTAACTTCAAGGGCCCACACCATAATCGATGGCTATTACTTGATTTCTGGACCCTCCCAATAGTTTTCGAGCTACCCATCTTTGAGTGGGCAAAAAATCCCATTGGAAATGTATGGGGATTTTCAAAATTAATCTTTGACGTGCTAGCAAGAGCTATGAACGGATCACTACGATATTTACTGAGGATGTTCCCATTCGCCTTTTGTTTTCGAAATTTTTTTTTTCAAAATGGCCGCAGACCTTTGACCTCCCAATGCATGGAAAAATGCCCCATAGGAAATGTATGGGGATTTTCAAATGTTTTGAAGCGCTACTGCACTTAGTGTTTTTATCGGATCACTGCCATGTTTGTGTAGGATGTTACCACTGATGATTATTTAAAAAAATATATTTTTTTCAAAATGGCTGCGATGAAAAAACCTTTGGCAAAAATACCAGTTTTCTTTTTTTTGCAGAAATGAACTCAGAATGAAAAATTGTTGGAAAATTTTTTGGAGAAAAATGTTGACCACTATTGGCGTCAAAATGACCAAAAAATTGTTTTTTTTTGCTCTTTTTTTTTCAAAATGGCCGCCAAAATGAGTTTTGCTTCGATCGACTTCAAATTTGGTGAACTTCTACGTCTTACATTGACTTGATTTGGTGTCAAATTTAAAGTTGATCCATCCCACAGTTTTCGAGAAAATAAGGTTTTCCGTGGCACATATCCCTGTAGTAAACCTATGGGAGCAATATTGGAACAGTGTTATCTCCTACAGTTTTCTTCCGATTCCCTTCAAACCTGGCCAGATTCTAGAACATTGAAAGATCTAAACAATTTCCAATGAAAATTTTAATATCTCCATTTGGGTCAAGGTCATTCACGGGTAAAGCTTTCCAGTTTTCATGTTTGGCATAAGTTATCTGCCCTTCATCATGCAACTTCAAAGATCATGTTAAAAGACACACTTTATTTTATCCTTAGTGTCAAGGTGACCATTTGGTTTGAAATAAAATCGTTAGCGAACATGGTAACCATTCAAAACTCTGCATTTCCCTGCCCACCTTGTCCCCATAGGAAATGTATGAGAGCAATATTCGGATACTGACTGCTCCTAGAGTTTTGCCTCTATCATCTTGAAAGTGGAAAAACGTCCGGCATGTCTTGACTCACAAGTTGAACGAAAATATTAAGCCCAATTTTTGGGAATCAAGATAATTCATATTTCTAGGTTGGTTAGATGCTTGATATTTGTCATATACGTAGATACATTATACTACTATTGATTAATAAAATAAAATCATTGGCGAACATGCTAAGCTTTCAGAAAGCTGCTTTTCTGTTCCCAACATGTCCCATAGTGAATGTCTGGGAGCAATATTCGGTCAGCGCCTGCTCCTAAGATTTTTTCCGGATCATCTTAAAGCCTAACATATTTCTAGAATCTGTGACCCACAAGTTGACCCAAAAAATCTTTTCGATTCAGTGAAAAGTTTTTGAGAAAGTGCTGCATAAAAACAATTATTTGACATGATGAGATTCTTACTTCTGTCCCTGTCAGAGGGTTGCCATTTTTGACATCCCTGGATACCATAGGCTACTATTCCTTACTAAAATGAAATCGTTAGTAAACATATTAACATTTCTATTATTGCAAATCTGCCCACTAAACAATATTTCCATGATTTGCTGATAGATGACGGAATTATGGTCGGATTGTTTTAGCATTTAGATCGCCTGCTCTGGTGCGAAATTGCTCTCAGACACAATTTACAGAACTTCGATATCCTAAACGGTTCATGAGATATTGACATTTTTGTATCGTAGACAAATATGTCAATAGGGAATATATTGGAAATTGATTTGATGAAAAATGACCCAGCTTTGGAAATATCATATCTAGATTTGGGGCATTTCTAGTACGCACCAGGCATGTATAGATCATCTACAGAAATTGGATCTTGTGCATGGTTCCCAGGAATTCCACACTTTCTTGTTCAAAAAGTCCAATTGGAAATCTAAGGGAGTGCTATTCGGACAGCAACTCATCCTAGAGTTTCTTGCAGTTCATGGAGAAACTTAACAAACTTCTAGCATCTGTTAACTCGCATCTGACACCTACATATTTTCCTGGTCCATTGAGTACTATTTGCGATTTCTAGCCTCAAAACTTGAGATATTTTCAGTACACCTTAGGGCCAGGGATGCTTTTATTTTTCTAAAGGATCCAATGAATAATTTCCGAGGAATACGCTTATCCATGCCCAAAATGCCCCATAGGAAATGTATGAGAGTGATATTCTGATAGCGACTCCCCGTTTCTGCAGATCATGTTGAAACCTAACATCCTTCCAGAATCCGTAGTCACACATCCGACCCCAAATCAAGGAAAATGTCATCAAATGTCAAATAAAGGAGAAATTAATGAATTTTGTTTGGCCAGAGACAATCGAAATTCACCAGATTTAATTGCCTCAATCAACTTCAACAGGGAAAGGGAGGTAATATATGCCAAAACCTAAAATTGGTCACTTTGATTGACCTTAACCCTTGGATCTGGCATGTGTGGTATACCTATAGTCAAGTTTTCATGAAAATCAAGGAAAATGATCTGATGTTTCAAACATGAATTGCCTCCCTCTACCTATAATTCATCAATTTCTCCTTTATTTGACATTTAATGGCATTTTCCTTGCTTTTGGTGAACATTTCACTACAGCAAATCAGGACACAATATTTTATACTTTAGGGTCAAGGCTATCGGGTTTCAAGAAATCAGCTTTTCCATACCCTGTATAAAACTATGGGAATTTCAACTATGGATTTGAGAACTGCGACAACACTTACACTTTTTATCAGATCAGCATCAGACATGGTCAATGATCATATGAGAAGAGGGCTTATGATATTCCTTAATACTCAGTCATCGCAGATTTACAGTTACTTCAGTAAATGTGTTCTAATTCAGGTTAATGTTGCAGTCTTCGGAAACACCATTTGAATCTAAATAACTTACTTGTTTTAAACAAACATGTGGAGGGGTGGGGGCTGCATGAAGGGTGGACGTTGGTTCATGTCTTGTCTGTCTTGCCGAATCGGCATCGGATGCGGAACGTATGAGTTTTAAGTCTGATTACACACATTGCCCATAAACAGGCCTGTTTTGCCTGCTTGATGAGGGATGACACACCTGGATGCTGATTGACGGTATATCTGCTACATGAGTCATGTTGACACTAGCGTCACGGAACGATGATCAAACGTCTAGCAACCCATTACATTCAGTGCGTCAATAATGACACCTGACACTGTAAATAACTCTTTGATGATCGAAGTGCCAGTGAACCCGGTAACAAAAAAGGATTGCGTGTGCTTTGCAGGGTAATTCAGGTTTGTGTGTCTATTGCGCAGCTTCTGGTGCATTATTAATAATGTATTGAGTGATTTCTATTCCACCCCACCTCTCCACCCCATACACCGAGTCAGTGCATGCATATATAGACTGCCTGTTCACCCATACGATTCCACCTCATTATTCCCATCTCTCTGCGCAATAATTACCTGCCAGGTAGGCCGCTCATTATGTAATCAATCCTCGCTATGAATCGTAATTCCATTAATCTTAAATCACAAAAGTGTCTGCCTATTCACTCACTACGCTCACGCGCACTAACCTCAAGAGGTGAATAAAGCGTAATTACTAGGAATTGTAATTAATATTGTCAACAGGATCGGTGGCTGAATAGAAAATCAATACTCTACTATGCTTTACTGCGAATAATTTCTTTTAAGATAAGCCCATGTAACTTTTGAATATTATTCATTTGCAACTAGGATGCCATTGTAATGACTATTAGTAAATACTATTCATATTTGGTTATAGATCTCGATAGCTGTCATCTAGAAATGGATGGTGGAAAACTTAGTAAATTAATGCAATAAACAACACCCAAAATAACAACATCATCAACACCAACAACAACAACGACGACGACGACGACGACGACGACGACGACGACGACGACGACGATGATGATGATAACAACAATGACGACGACGACGACGACGACGACGACGACGACGACGACGATGACGCCACCACCACCACCATCACCACCACCACCACCACCACCACCACCAACAACAACAACAACAACAACCTGTGTGTGCTGTGATGTATGTGTGCTTTGAACAATCACTTGGAACAATCCGTGAGAACGATGTTATTTCATAACTATTAGCTAATCATATATGGTCTTCCATTATCATTACTTTTTTAAATTGTAATAATTTCCCAATTCATTCGCTAATAGTTAATATGGTACATAACTGAGATGGGTATGTATGCCAATTATACGTCTAGCAACCATTACAATGTACACCTATTCCTTAGCTGAAGTGACTTATGATATTTAGCAGTGTACCTACTTCTAAATAAAGTATGTATACGCTTGTGTTCATCATAAGGTCGTGCTTTTGAAATAACAATAACAATTGACTTTGCTTACATGCAATACCTGTTGAACACTTGTAATTTTCTTACGATGTTGACATTGGCCAATTCATACTCGATCAAACCAAAGGTAAGTTCAGGTGTCATTGTTTTATGCTTGGAATTATTCTCTTGGATAAATGCCAATCTAAGCAGCATTCAAGGGATGATTTGCGTATAAGCAACATGACTAATTTGTGATATTGATCAATGTGCCATCAATTCAGTGGCCAACATCTTTTGCCTCATTCAAATGAATAAAGGCTCTGGGCTCCTGATCTAACTGATGTTGACCGAGCGAGAGCTGGGACACATGCAGACACATTCGATCAACAAAAACAATCTCAATCTTTCCAGACAAATTTCAACTAGATACTACAGTGTCATTGGCATACTCGATCCTGGTGACTTGAGCTAAAGCTTTTAGCAGAAACAAAGATATTTTCTAAGACTCTTTGGAAATATTTTCTATGTGTTTGGATATTATGTTCAAGAACCGCTGTGACCATTGGGGTAAGACGATGTGTGGTAGAGTAACACGGCTTGTCAAAAAATAATGGATGTAGTGTTAGTGAACCACCTTCATATTGTACACACATGCATGCCCTGAGAAAAACGTGTATTACCAACCCATCGGCTCGTGACAATTTTCTGGTACTCATTATTGAGTGATCATTTCAGACAGGCGTGCTGGACAGTTGAACGAAATCAACATGCATGATTCAAGCACATAGTTCATTTCAAATATCTCATTATGCATTACCCAATCATCCGCTTATCTGCCAAAGTTATCCCTAACATGTGTAATAAAGATACTCCGAGGTACACATTCGGTGACAAGCACAGAGACTGTTTGAATGACAAACTCATAATAGCAAATATGACGCTTGAGAACTTGATGGGCAGTGTTCATAGCTTAGTGTACCAACCTCTACATGTAATCATCTGTGAGTGGATCACCTATGGATATGCAGGAACTTGATCAGTCTGACTTAGCTTCTATCCAGTATGCATTAATTTATCCTACCAAAACCAAGGTTGTTGTAAGAACTTGTGAGCTATATTAATGTCGCATGGTTACTCTATAATGTGGCTTGGTAGACATTAAACTTGACATCTGGAATGTTTCATACCATAAGCATAAGTTTAGTCCTCAACAAATGAGTCGCACTATCATTGTGCTTTGAGGCTGGAATAGAATCTGTATTTCTGTGAGTAATAAGCAATAATGGACACTTGTAAGCCATCAAAACGTTGTCAATAAAGACACCCTGCCACTTAATATAAGTCATTCACTGTGCGTGCTATACACAATTTTGAGCCAAAGCATGGCATCTAATTAAGCGTGATATTGCCACAAGCGCAACTATCATTGTGCACCATAAGCCGGTGTCTGCTGTTTAAATTCCTTTTACTGTATTTATCCTGGTTCAGTGCTATATCTCTCCCCTCTCTCTCTATCTCTCTCTCTCTCTCTCTCTCTCTCTCTCTCTCTCTCTCTCTCTCTCTCTCTCTCTCTCTCTCTCTCTCTCTCTCTCTCTCTCTCTCTCTCTCTGATCGTCCGTGTTGAATTAGCTTGGATACCATTTGTATTAGAGCTGAATATTGTATAACTGAATCGATATACTGCTGCTTACCAATAATCACACCTTTGTGAAAATGAACATGCAATTCTGATGCATCTATCCATCATTGGGATGTTTGTGCTAGATCTCAAAGTGTAGTCACTCCCAACATTCGAGCACATTCATGTTATTCTTTCGCCGGAATTGATATCATGTCCAATCATGGAAGCTTGCATGGCTGCGTGGATAATGCATGCATGAGCCCAGGAGATTAAATTCCTGCATTCTCATCCTTCATTATTGTGCAAAGCTGTATCAACATCTGAGCCCCATAAGGGATATGTAGAGATGTCAATACTGGTGAGGAAGCGAGTGTGTCACTCCCATGACCATATGGAAAATTGCAGCATATTTGCTATCAATTGTGCGATATTAACGTAATGATATCGTGCACGATGATGATTAGTAAGAACAATTAAAGGCATTATGTTTGAAAAAGACTAAAACAAACACCCACGTGAGGGTCGATATGAAATAGTGAAACATCTGTCCCCCACCCCTTCATGCCCCGAGTCGCTGAATCTATCACTACATGCTTATTAGTATAATCAGCATTTGACCGTATCGAGAAAAACACATTCAGCCATAAAGTCATACAGTTCTGCAATATATTGTGAGGTAATACATAAAGTGCCATATTCTACCATTCTCCCTCGGTCTAACGACACTCCGTCTCATAGCAATAATTAGCAACGGTCAGATCTAGAGAAAATCTAAAAATTTCATCCTATTAAGATAACATTAAATCTGGATAACCAAGACAATTGTGGGGTCGGACAACTGAGCATAATACACCACTGTATATGCAGATACACTTTCATTGGCAGAAATGCAGAGCATCGTGGTGAATTGGAGAATCATTTTAACTGCTAATAACTGAAATTCTTTACTATCTTAGCAGGGCTCGGTTCATTAAGATGGATGTGCTTATAGCAACACATCTTATAGAATCAGCATATGTTGGCCCAAAATCAAGTGTCTACAATACACGGTTTGACGGTATATATTCTGGTTTTGTTGTGGTTGCCTCTAGACAAGTCCTTCTGCTAAATGGGATTGCATATGCTGACCTTTCCTCTGATCACATGGATAGTGTGCTATGTTAAAAACCTGGACATTATTGCTACACAACATATGCCATGTGAACATGATGGCCATTGGACCCGCTATTAACTTAGATTTGCTTTTTATTGGCTAATATCTCGTCAATGTGTGTTTATCTGATTAGCTAGAATTACCATTTATATTAAAAGATTGCATAACTGAATCGATTTAACTCTGTTTAGCCATAATGAAAACTGAATGAGCAATGTTTGTGCTTCTATGGATTAATGGGATAATTGTACTTGATATCAAAATGCAATCAATTCCAAAATTAGAGCAAGGAGGTTAGTGTATCACCATATTTGATGTCGTGCCCAATTATGGAAGCGCACGCAGTTGCAAGGTGAATGCATGTGCCTAGGAGATTAAATTCCTGGATTCCTCTCAACTCTCATTAGCGTGAGAAACTGCTTCGTTCTATGTGGGCCGTAAGGGGTAGATGGGAGTAGTGTCAAGTGTCAAGACTGTCGAGGAGACGGGCGTGTTGGCCCTATATATTGTGGTCCCAGGGCCCTCTGGATAATTGCAGAAAATCAGCTCAGCTCTCGTGTGATACTGGCATAATGATCTTAGGGCGATATTAACCCAATGATCTCGTGCATGATGTTCGTTAGTAATGGCGATTAAAGGCATCGTGTCCGAGGATGAATAGAAGAAACACCACGTCATGGTCAATATGAAATACTGAAAGATCTGTCCCCTTCATGCATCAAGCCACTGCCTCTATTACTACCCTACTAACAGCATGATCAGCATTTGACATTATTGGGAAACACATATTTAACCATAAACCCCGGCAGTTTTACAATATTTTGCTAGTAAATACATAAAGTGCTTGTTTGTCGGCTTGTTGAGGGAGTTTCAAAGCAATTCCAATTCGGAAGTTTGTGATTGGAATACTAAAATGGTCAAATGTATTTGTGTTGACGATGGAATGGCTAGTGAAATGGTCGCATTGTGGCTGATGTTCGCTGAATTAGTGCCATATCCTGTCATTCTCCCTCGGGCTAACGACATATAATCTCACAGCAATAGTTTCCAAAGGTCAGAGCTTGAGAAAGTCTACAAATTTCATTTAAATCTGGTTAGCCAAGAACATTGCGTGGTCGGACAATCATGCGTAATACACAACTAGACGGCTATAATCTGCTCGATGACAGAGTACAGGCTCTCATGATTAATTGGTGAATCATTCATTAATTGATAATCAATGGAATTCGTTAATATCTTAGTGCAGCAAGGACACCATAACTTTGAATACACGTTGTACTAGATACAGTACAGGTCTTGTCACAGCATTATTTTATCAAGGAAGCTGTTAATGTATCTCAATGCCCCTGAAGTAAGTAGATTTCTGACATATTGTCTTCCGGTCACTCACGTGTCTCAATGCGCCTGAAGTAAGTAGATCTCTGACAGATTGCCTTCCGGTCACTCACATGTCTCAATGCCCCTGAAGTAAGTAGATCTCTGACATATTGTCTTCCGGTCACTCACGTGTCTCAATGCGCCAAAAGTAAGTAGATCTCTGACAGATTGTCTTCCAGTCACTCACGTGTCTCAATGCGCCTGAAGTAAGTAGATCTCTGACAGATTGTCTTCTAGTCACTCACATGTATCAATGCGCCTGAAGTAAGTAGATCTCTGACAGATTCATGTTCAGCTGTAAACCAATTTACACCAAACTTAGAATATTATTTAATACCACAAATTTGGAAGCTATTGACGTATTGTTAGGATTTTTGTTAATTTTTACTAAGATTTGGTGGAACTCTATGTGGCCTCGGTATTGGCAATAAATATCTACCGAAGATATATGGGCAGATTTCACGTTACATTTAATTAAAAATCGGAATTACAAAGGGATTTATATTCCTTAGGGAATTGCATGTACAAGATATGGCCTACATTTTTACCAGTTATTTGATACTGCATGGAATTAGACATATAATGCCACACCCCTGTGCATGTTAGTGATATTGTTGGTAGGGGCGTCTGCAGTGTTTGAGCGAGTGTATGTTGTGACATAACAATTTATCCCCGAAATAGTTACACATTTTATTGTCTTAACAGCAATTTACAGGGGAATTTACAGCATTAGATACCATTGTGACTCTGGATAGCAGTCGCCTTAAACCAATCTTACAATCTGTCGGCTAAAAACATCTGTTATGGCCTTGGTTGCGGAAGGGATCAGATTGGAAATACTGTGGATACAATGTGATTGATCCTCAATTTGAAAGCAACACGTGCTTGAAAAACATAAGCTATGGGGCTTTCAGATTTCGATAATCCGGCTTATGAAGGGTTGAAGTGGTATCAATACTAATACTTAACGTTTGAATGCGTATTTCCACAAACATGTGCAACGGGGATTGCATCTTTACAATGCAGATTAACTGAATGTCGTTACCCCACCCCAACCCCCATTAGCATCCTCATGCCTCCGTCAAATAGTTTGAAAAAGATAATTAGCAATAGTTTTTTAATGAAGCACTGCGCTTAAATATTAATAGTTTTATTTTAATATGAAGTTGGTTAATTTGCGATTCCTTCACAAGGCCAACACTTCACATCTAACACTGTGTTCAAATCCACTAGAATATTCTGCCATTAGAAGGGAGACTGATCCTCTCTGTCTCTCCCTTCAACTAACGGTAAAGTTGTTAGAAAGAAGACTTTAAGAATATGATAGCTGGATATAACATTCTACCATGATTGGTTTGTCGCTGGAAATTTGTATGCAAATCCTGTCATTCCTGTGTTGATATATCGCTGATTAAACTCATCTTGAAATGTTACGTGGATGATACACTTGCTTGAATATGACAAAAAGATTCCATTCTCATCAGACAATATGTAAATGAAATTGGTATAGGTCTACATATGAGCGCGATCGGCTGTGTGATCTCCCTTATCTAGATTAAGTTCTCTTTGGTACTGGAGGAAAATGAGAAAACAACACCCATGATATTCACATTAGTATACATCAGATTGAAAAATTCATTTCAGTTTACACCTCCCGCTATGAGTCTGAAGTTTACCACAATCCTCTCGTTAATTCTAACAAGTTGAGTTCTGTATCAGACTAGTTCATGTTTTTGCATAACTATATTGTACTCTGATTCTCGAATCAATGCCTTCACTAAGAACATTATCTAATAGTACACCACATTTATATATTTATGTGTGTGTGTGTGTGTGTGTGTGTGTGTGTGTGTGTGTGTGTGTGTGTGTGTGTGTGTGTGTGTGTGTGTGTGTGTGTGTGTGTGTGTGTGTGTGTGTGTGTGTGTGTGTGTTGTGTGTGTGTTGTGTGTGTGTGTGTGTGTGTGTGTGTGTGTGTGTGTGTGTGTGTGTGTGAGAGAGAGAGAGTGAGGGATCTATTGTAAATAGGTGCACTAACATTAGTGAAACATTATAGGAATCACAGATGGATTATAGCATTGGTGGACTAATTTCATGACAATCTTCGCCATGGTCATGTGATAGTGTCCCATAAATGGTCAACCATTGAAACCACATGCATATCACTTCCATGAGAGCCATGCGCGCTAGGGCATAACTAAGGAATTTCGAATTGAGGTGTCTCCAGAACATAGCCGTAATCTTTATGGGATGCTATGTACTGTGGGTGCACGTGGTAAGGCTAGTAAGTTAAAGACTTACTCAATAGTTAAGTTATTCTCCGCCTAAAATGTAGGAAATGGCTACTCCGACTACACAGCATATTTCATCTTTCTGGGAAGATAACCGCTGCAACCTTCAGAAGAGAGAACCGTGTCAGAACCTTGTCAAACCTGCCCATCCCGCACCCCCCCCCCCTCCCTCCACCACCCGTGGAATCCGCACTCCTACGGTACTGCGTAAGCACTTGATTACTCTAAAACAAAAGTCGACTGAATCCATGCCTTCAAGTCAAATTCAATACACACTATGTAATATTATACTGTATATGTTTTATCTGGGTTGTATCACTTGTAGGATCGATCAGTTAAAGAGCTGATGGAGGTATGGCTCATTTACCCATTGAAAGCCGTAATTATGAAATCTGTTCCTGTGCAAGATAACAAAAGCAGTCAGCAAGTTCAAGTTCACTTTTTATTTCACTCAGGCCTTATAAAGGCATATGAGGTGTATTATATTGTTTTCAGAATATCACGCGTCATCAGCTTACACAGTTCAATTGCTTGTCTCTTACTTTGTTGTGGTTATTAGAGGTGGTGAGTGGCTGGAGCAGGCATTGTTGCGAAGGGGAAATGGAACTTAATCTTTATCGATCCCCTATTCATCAGAAATTAAACATAAAATCAATCAATACAGGCTAATGACGATTACCATTGATTAGAATACTCCAGTTCTACTTAGCCACCCCCCCCCCCGCCTCATTATCGGCAGCCATCAAGCCCATGCTCGCTTCCCCTATTAGACAAACACAAAAAGGAAAATCAATTTGAAATTCGACTACTGGCTACACATCAAAAGCGTCTCGTGCAGTGGCGAGTGGCAGGTGACAGTACACAGGACAACAGTTCTTTTCCCTGTATGTGATGAGGTGGATCAGTTCAATACAGCCACGTTATCAGATATTTGCAGTCATATGCAATTAGAAACCACCCCGCCATGATGTTATGCATCTGTCTCAATTTCCAGAATTAACATTGGCTTAGCGATGGTTTGTTGTGCAGCAGGAATTCTCATGCCCTCGTGTACTGACTAGGCATGTATGGCAAACAGTGACTACCCACATTTCCTCATGAATATGTGTGTACCCCATTTAATTGCACCAACATGTCCAAACCATTGCTGATTAAATGAGACCGTAGTGGCAGAAGCAGCAACATTACGGGGGTCAATTTGTAAGTTGTCACAGAGGGGTGCATCCACTCTACTGTTGTTGTGTAGTGGAAAATGTTGAAGTGTCGGACATGAGCGCAGGTGCAGGAACACAGCGTGAGTTGACAACCTATGGGGCAGGTGTGCGAGGTGACAGAGCTTTGCTCTGGTATGGCTGAAAATTAAATGCTCGGCGAATTCATCTCCTGCATTCTGGTTGATAAACAATATTCCTATTTTGCCTCCTAAGTTTAACTATTATCACTTTGCAGAGACCCTGTGGGAGGAAAAGTACCCCACCCTCCCACCCACCCACCTCCACCCCACCTCGCCTCCAAGGTTTTGATTCAAGGCGGGGGTGGGGGTGGGGTCGGTGAGAATACCCTACGCACCCTTGTTTCTAGCGCTATGCTAGTCGAGGTGTTTGGATGTTCTCAAGATAAATCGAAAGATCAGAGGCTCTGAGAAGCCATTTCGTGTAGCTTGAATGAGAAACTGTATAATTACTTTATATTGCTTCCTAACTATGATTATGTTTCACATAGCCGCATCCCATCACGACTTATGATACTTCACTGTGGTTAAATCCAGCACTCCAACCGGCTTTAATATGACTAACATGCCTATTATAAACTGATCAATTATTCAGACACATTTCAATCGTACCAAATGTTTCGCACATTCCTGTTGAATTTAATCATGTAGTCCCCATAAATCTACACACGGTTTTTCAGCTATTGCTTTCGATGACAACTACACCTTACCTCATTAGGTTGTACATGGGCACCGATGTGGCCTCCACAAACAGTTAACAAATGGGACATTGTGACTCTGTATCCACATCGATATCAGTAGATTTATTTTAGCAAATCTCTTCTCTACTAGAGTGAGAATTTGTAGTGTTTGGTAAATAGATGTGAGACACTTTCAACCAGTACAGTTGTCACGTTCTGGCCGGTGATGTTTACCTTGCTGCTTGAGTAGCGAAGATAAGAGAGCCACGTGACACACACTCCAGCGAACTCACAGATGGCGAGCGAGGTAACGATAAGTTTACATACAGTCTGTGTCTGAACTGGGTTAACAGCAACATTTCTCAAGTAACGTTGATCTATGATTTTGGTGTGTGCTATGGTCCTGGTTGATATGCAATATAATGAATTAATGATCGATCACCCTCGCCATTCGATTGTTGTTTGTGGAAATTTGTTTCTGATCCATTGCTAAAATGTTTGCGGAGATTATATGACATCAAATTCCCCATATACCATGAGTGGAATAGGTTCTTGTGAATTCACACACGCGGCAAGAAAACCTCTCCCACCCACTGCACCCCACACTCCCCACCCCCTTCCCCCCTATAGCATATGCTGCTGCTGCCACTGTATGTAAAGTGTCATATCGGTTCATGCCAGCTATGGCAAACAGGACTGGACAGGTTCTGTGGACTTAGCTTTTTGGAACAAAACACCCTGAGATAGTGTTGGAATTTGAATGACCCAGATGCGATATTATTGTCCATTTATTTTACGAGAGCAACAACAATACCTGGTCTAGAAATCACCTGATATTTAGAACCGCGTCCATTTTTTTAAATAAACAAATTACAAAATAATTCAAAGGTGCTTGTAATGATGCATAGATATACCTAATGTTAAAGTTAACTTTATTGATTTGTGAAAGCAAAGTCTCAACCAACCCAAGATATTTCAATCTACTTCCGGATAATTTCCTATTCCACATAAATTGCATATGACTGCAGAATCTATCACAACGAAAGAGTTGGATTATATCACGAGACACCTGGCATGTGAGTGCATGCTCAATGCTTTATTGGCATAGCTGTGACTTTACACTTAATCTTACCACAAATTTCTGCTTAAATACAAAATCGACCTCTCTCAAGATAGTAATGCAGCTTTCCGCCTAGTAGAAGACATCCGGTCATTATTATATACGTTATGTAAACTATGACCACGCGCATTCTTCATGAACAATGTAATGCCATTATTAGCCTAACTCCTTTATCAATGCCATGATTTGTGCTATATTTTGATTATTTCAAAATAAAAACATTATAAGATTTCTCACGTTTGCATGCAGAATATTAGGCCCACTTATCTGTAAGAGAAGAATTGTGTTCTTTTAAAAATGATTTTTCTGAATCTCTGGAAGATGTTGCATATTTCAGAACCGCCATTTGAAACTGAGTAGCCAACCTGTTTTAAACAGACTGAAGAGTGGAATTTGGTTCGTGTCATGACTGTCTTACCAAATTAACCTGTGGTGTAGAATATATGCGATTTAAGCTTGATTAAACACACGTCACATAGATATACCTGTTTTACCTGCTTGATGAGGGATGACACACATGGATACTGATTAACACGCAGGTATGTCTGCTACATGAGTCATGGCTGTATACGCATCACTAAGTACAGAACACGAAAGGATGATAAAGCAACAGATTCAGTGCAACAATAATGACATATGGCACAGTACGTAACTCATTGATGATCTAAGTGCCAGCGAACAAGTCGTAAACTAACGACAAATGTTTGCGTGTGTAAGGTACTTCAGGTTCGTGTTTCTACTGCGCAGCTTCTGGTGCATTATGAATCATCAATTGAGTCATTAATATAATGAACGTAGACTTGTTTCCACTCAGTCTCCACCCTTCCACCCGGAGTCAGTGCATGAATGGATTAAATGACTGCTCTCCTCCTACCCCACCTCAGTATTTCCGTCTCTCCCCACCATAATTATATCTCAGGTAGGCATCTAGTTATGTAATCAATCCATGATACTAGGAATAGTATTCCCGTTATTCACCTACCTATACAATCGCTGCACTCGTGCACATTAGCTTCAAGCGGCGAGTAACGCATAATTACTGGGAATTGCAATTAATGTTGCCAGCATGAGAGTCTGAATTCAAACTCGATGATCTAATGTGCATTACCATGAATAGTTTACTTTAACTTTACTTTACAGAGGTGTTCAGAGCCATGTAGACATGCAAACTACATTACTAGAATGAAACTTGTTTAATTATTATTTTTTTCACCGTTAGAGACTTTTGCGTGTTAAGTTTTTTATTGGCCTTATTCAGCGGCTCCTCTGATTTGAATGAAACCTTGCGGAAGTCTTTTCATGATCTTTGGACTATGGAATGTTCCAATTTCTGGCTTTTTGTCACTAGTTTCTGTATCTGTATGTCTGTGAAACTTAAGAGAAGTGTTTTATGAAATGCATAAATACAAAAACTCGATCTCTCTCAACCCATTAAGTCATCTTTCTGATTGATAGAACATCTTTCATCATTATTATATGTGTATGTAAACTGCGATGGCGTGTCTTCTTCGTGCACATTCTAATAACATATTAGCTTAATCCCATGATTTCAAATGATGTTTTTGAATGCCGCAAATATATTGCCGTCCTAAAAAAAGAAACCTCGCCATTCTAATCTAACTGAGGAGTGGACCTTGGTTCATGTCATGGATGTCTTGATAAATTGGCATGTGATGTAAAACGTATGCGTTTTTTCGACTGATTACACACACTTCACATCGGCAGGCCTGTTTTTACCGGCTTGATGAGGGATGAAGCACCTGCATGCTGATTGACAGGCAGGTATGTCCGGTATATGAGTCATGGTTGCACCATCGTCACTAAGTACATGACGCGGAACGATGTTCAAATAACAGATTGACTGCAGCAATAATAACGTGAGGGACTGTATGTAACTCAGTAATGATCGATGTATCAGCGAACAACACGTTTTAAACTAGCAACAAAGGATTGCGAGTGCGAGGCAATTCAGGTTCGAATATCTACTGCGCCGCTTGTGCGATTAATATTCCCTCACCATCCGACACCAGAGTCGGCGCATGCAAGTATTGACTGATTCATATCTCATCCTATCCCCCCCCCACCCCACCAAACAACCCACCGCACAGTATTCTCGTCTCCACAATAATTACCTTCCAGGTAGGCATATCGTTATGTAATCGAGCTCGGATGCTAGGAATAATATTTCATTTCATTTTCAATCACAAGTCGCCTGTCAATGCACTCGCTACACTCATGCGCGGTGAATGAAGCATAATTACTGGTTATTGCCATTAATACCGCCAGCATGAGACGGTGCCTGAATTCAAAATCAATACTCTAATATGCATTACCGTGAATAATTTATTTTTAGCTATAGCCAGATACCTCTTATATCATTTATTTGCAACTGCAATTGTTTTATAATTACCGTTATTATCACTCTTCATATTTAGCTATTTGTTTTGTATCGCCACGCCTGTTTCTCACAGGCTCTCACAGCAAATAAATACACCCTAAAGTGCTGTGGTCGCCATTGCAAATGGGATTTACCATCACAAGATGGTCTTTATTATCTTAATGATAGGTAGACTTTCATTATTTTAAATATAAAATGTTCCTAGTGTAAAGAACTTAAAACAATCTTAAATGTGCACAGATTGGCAATTTCAGCTGAGGCAATGGCACCCCAAGTTCTACAATCCACATTGTTCGCAAAACTGCAAAAACATTCAGCACCATAAGAATTTCAAAGAAATCATCTGCTGACATGGCCAAACCTATCAATTATAGGCCGCATACTCAGGTTCACTGAGCCACGACAGCAATTGACCTTTCCAAGTTTATCCATCCACCGTATGACGTCATATGACGCCATAACCAACTAAGTGACGTGTATAATGACGTCATAACCATAACATCATGAGTGACTCGATATATTCCCTCTTTAACGTGTAATACTCCGACACGTTGTACTAATTGTATGTCTTTGCCATTTAATAAACATTCTGTGGAATATTTTGAAACTAATTTGACGGAGACTGTTGCTGCCTTAGCAACAGCATCCAGTCAAATTAGTTTCAAAATATTCAACAGGTTTCCCTGCATAGTTTTCTTGGAATTGATAGTCAAGAGGTTCGAGTGCGGTATGGGCGGAGCTTAACTATGGATGGGCGGGGCATAGTTAAAACTGGAAAGGTCCACTGTAATCTAATGCTCGGGCATTCTTTGTGAAACCGTGGTGCGTTCTGCTGTCAAATCAAAGATCAAATGCTAGTATTGACACACTAGAAGCAGGATATACTCGTAATTCTGAATTTAAATCTATCAGCGAATGTATCTTTAAATAGCGAACAAAGGCTGCCCCCCCCCCCACCCCAATGGAAGGTGATCGTTCATCCAGGTGTCTTAGATAACGGACAACTATTAGATAGCAGACAAATGCTGGCTTAAAAAGCCCTGGTCGCTTGAACAGACACTATTAATTTCATTTTTTTAAACTGTAAAATGATCCCCCACCCCCCATCCCATTATGACAGCCTGACTTTATCCGATACTGTTTGGGCCATCAAATACAGAGGACGGTTCATTAAGATGACTGACCATACAACCGAGCATTATATAGAACTTATGTTTTGGGCCCAAAAGCAGGCGTCCGCTATAGATGGGTGTTCCTGTAAATATCCTGGTTTTATGGTCTTTGTCTCTCGCTAAGGCATTCTGTTAAATGGCATTGTATATGCTGGCCTTTCCTACAATCATATGGATAGTATCCTGCATTAAATGTGAATTCGTGCTGAATAACTTATGTCTCGTGGGCATTATGTCCCTTAGACCAGCTGTTTAGCTAAGAGGGCCTTTTTATTGTCCAATACCGTGTAATTGTTGTAATAGAAAATCGTCAGTGTTTGTTTATCTGATTAGCTTGAACTAATGTTTGTGTTAGACGATTGCATAATCGAATCAATATAATTCTTTTTACCAATAATGACCGCTTTGTGACAACTGAACCTGCAATTCTAATGCTTCTATCAATCAATGTGATGTTTGTATTGGACGGCAAACTACAATCAGTCGCAGAATTAGAGCACATTCATTCTTTTTTTTTTATCATATTTGATGTCGTGTCCAATCAAAGACGCTTGCATGGTTGTGAGGAGAATGAGTGCGCTTAGGAGATTGAATTCCTGCATGTATCTTAACTCTCGTTAGCTCGCGAAGCTGCACCATCAGCTCTCGTGTGATACTAGCATAATGATCTCTTGCAATATTAACGTAATTATCTCGTGCCCAATGTTGATTACCAAGGACAATTATAGAAATTGTGTCCAAGAAGGAATAGAACAAACACATACGGCAGGGTCAAATATGAAATAGCGAGATATCTGCCATCGTCACGCTCTAAGCTACGTATCATTCACTACACTACTAACAGAATAATCATCATTTGACCTTATCTGATCGATAAACACACATTCAGCCATAAGGTCCAGGGGTTCTACAATATATTGCTAGTTAACACATAAAGTGCTTCCCCGTCGGCTTGTTGAGGATGTTTCAAAGCAATTCCGATTCGGAAGTTTGTGATTGGAATACTAAAATGATCCAATGCATTTGTATTGAAGAGGGAATAGCTGGTAAAATCGTCACATTCTGACCGATGTTCGCGGAATTAATAGCATATTCTGCCATTCTCCCTCGGGCTAACGACGCGTCGTCCCACGGCAATAATTATAAAAGGTCAGAGCTAGAGAAAATCTAGAAATCTCACACTATTATGATGACACTAAATCTGGCTAACCAAGACAATTATGGTGTCGGACAATCGTGCGTAATACACGCCTAAAGTAACTATATATTTGACAGATTGCATACCGGTCAATCACTTATTTTCAGCTGTAAGCGAATTTAGGCCAAAATCAGAATACTGTAATACCACCAATTCGGAAACTATGTTATGATTTTATTAATTATTTATCTGTGGTGCACGTGTGCATACGAGGGAGGTGAGTGGGCATAGCAGTTTAAGTTCGAACTAGTTATGCATTTTATTGCCTCGACGATAATTTACAGCGTTTAGGCCAAAGTGACTCAGGATAACAGCCTCATTTACCGATCTTACAATCTTCCCGGACCACAGCTAGCTAGAGACACTATTTTCTAATCCGGACACTACTCGAAGCATCTGCTCTGACAATGTTCGTGGAAAGGATCAATCTGGATAGAATGTGGATTAAAATTAAAGGTATTCAACAATGGTCCATAGCCAGAGCGCATGATGAAAATATTAGTATTTTTTATTTTAGGATGAACCGGTTTATTCTTTTGAAATACTTAGTCAACTAGTTTTAAAAAGATATTCAGCAATAGTTTATAACCAGAGCCCAATGCTTAAAATATTAACAGTTTTATTTTAGGATGAAGTTAGTTTGATATTCTTTCGGAAAACTAATTCCTCGCTTTCGATCAATTTGTTTAATTCTTTTCGAATATTTCCGCAATTAGAATGGAGACTGATTCTCCCTGTCTCTCCCCCTCAGTTAATGGCAAATGTATTAGAGAGTACTCAGAGAAGACATAATGAATAAGATGGCTGGATTTGAAATTATACACTGATCCATTCATCGTCTCTGGAAATTTGTATGCAGATCCTGTCAATCCTGTGGGGAGATCTCGCTGATTAAACTGTCTCATCTTGAAAGATGACGCGACAGATGTTGATACAGTTGCCGACATATGACAACAGGATTCCATTCTCATCGGACAAAATGGAGATGAAATAGGTCTACGTCTGCATTTGAGAGCGATCGGTCGGGTGATATTTCTCCTCTTTCTGCATTAAGTTCTATATATGAGAAAATATGAGAAAACAGCACGCTTGATATTCACATTACCAGATATCATATTGAATACCTCAAATCAGTTTCCCTCTCCCGCTATGAGTCCACATTTACCCTAATCCGCTGATTAACTTTAACGAGATCCGTATATGACCAGTTCATGTTTGACCATCTTCATCTCAATAACATATCTTATAATCCTTTGATCGCTGAATTAATATCTCCAATATCGACATCATTTCATAGCGCACACCATTTATGCAGCAGGCAGCAACAGCTTTTAATAAACAACATTAAACATAATGTCGAAGTGTAAAGCATGCTTTGGTTCCACGGCATCCAAGAAAGTAGAATGTAGCAAATGGGCCTGATTGAGTCATTACAGTCAGAGAGCATAGACTGATTTAGAACATCAACCATAACTCAATTAACGTCACCATAGTCACATGCGATAATGTTCTATGAACAGTCTATGTCGATGGTTTGAACCATTGAAGCCACATGTGTTTCAATGCCCGAACAACCATAGGCGTAATTTCTCAACTCTGAAACTAATGTGACTGAACCTATGGCTTCTGAAAATAATTTCACAATATGGAAGATGGCATTTTGTCTGTACCAGCAGCAGTATAGTGCAATCACTGTATGACTACGCTTGCGGTGTAAAAGGACTGGTAGAAGTACAACATTTACTGCTTTATGTATTGAATGCCACTGTGGAAAAAGCCATTCCCGTTTTAAATAACAACAACATTCACCAATGCTGTCCTACTGTGGTCAGAATATTACGGGATGTCAACATGCATTGTTAGTTTCCTAATATCAAACTTGTTTATTGCTCTCAGGCATATGAGAATTGACTTGGTGAGTAGAGGTGGTGGAACATCTGTAGTGGGGAAGGGGGGTGGGTGGTGGCGAGGTTGGAGGGGCGTTAGAGGGAACTTCATCTTCTTTATCGATTGGCAATTCATCACTGGCTACGCGTGTGTAGAATCAATCAATACAAGCATGCTCGGGTATGTTCTCCTTAGCTCGCTCGTTACTGGCAGCGATCAAGAGACCGGCTTCCTCTATTAGACAAATTCTAAAATGTCAAATCAATTTGAAATTCGATTACTGTTAATGGTTACACATCAAAGTGAGTCTCATGGAGTAGCGAATGGCAGGTGCCAGTATCCAGGGACAGCAGTTCTTCTTTCTGGAAGTGATGAAGTGGAACATTTCAATACAGCCAAGTTATCAGATATGTATAGCTCATTCAAGGTACCTCACGAAATTGTTTCCATATGTAAGCTATGCCAACCCCTAGTTCTAAAAACAAAGTATGTACCTGTGGTGGTGGGAGAAACTACACGATCACTTTGTTTATCAACTATTAGTTCAGTCAATCTACGCTGAAATAAGCATAACCTAGAACAAATTGTAACAGAAGCTTTTTTAGGTATTATATTATACTACCGGTCCTCAGGTACAATAATATAAAAAGTTCCTACAAATTCCACCCCAGGAAAGGATCTAATTAACATCATTAAAATGGCGGCCACATTTTACTTTCGGGCTAATATCACATTTGTTATTAATTTTAGACACGTGCAATAAATTACAAAAACATAGAATGTGATGCTAAAGGGTTGATATTTACTAGCAGAAAGATGTAGATTTAATGCAGAACATTTAGGGAGTCTCGGCCCCGTGTATAATTTGGTCAGTTATTAGAGTCATGAAATATGCTTCTTATCCATTTATCATTTTTATTTTAGTTTAGAATGTCATATACACATGGGTGAAAATACTGCTAGGTTTACGTGAATGACTTTCTTTCTTCACGGAACATACAGTGACTTTGTAGATTAATTTTAGTTCCTATAACATTTGTTCACGGATAATTTAAAAAGAATCATTCCAAAGTAAAACGTTATAAAAGCTTAGTGTGTGCCAGTTTATCACATCTAGTGGCCATAATGACATGTCCGAGGCGAGGAAAGCACAAGATCATAAGGATAGTCTGAACATTAAAGAATATTTTCAGGACTATTGCCCCTTTCTGCCAAATGACGAATTGCCGCTCGTAATCAACACAAAGCAAGGGAAGTTGGGAATGCCATACTGACGAAAATGGAAGGACAGGATGTCTTTGAGTTTCCATTCAAACAAAAGGACCAAGTGATATGTACGGGGCAACATGTAGTGTCTGTTGATGGTGAGAAGCTCGCGGTCGACCTACAGCTCCATTTCCAATGCTTGCTGGTCGTGACAAATAACAGTGATTGTAATCGAGATACCGTTTGAAGCATGAACTATAAGCATAGCCACCATCTCTGTTTGATAAACAAGGTCATCTACGAGAAGCTAACAAGCCGCAGCTGAAAGATGGCTTGGAATACAGCAACTTCCAGTAAGAACAAGACTGCAAGCCGGCAAACAGCGTCAGAATATACGTTTTTTGGAGGGGAATCATTGATTCACATATTTCAGTGGAAGAAAGGTGTTACATTTGGTGACATTGTTGTGATAGACGTGGACTATGTAAAGAAATACAACAATCCAACTGTTGTGTTTGATGGATATATGGCGGGGCCATCAATCAAGGATATGACTCTGAAACGGTCAAAAGGAGCAGTAGGACCAAAGTGCTATTCTCAAACAACAGAAAACTCAAGGCCAAGAAGTATCATTACTCAGAAAACTCGGCCAATAAACAGAATTTCATTAATCCCTTGTGCGAAAAACTCCAAGAAGGTAATGGTGGCACTTTGAATGCTGTCCATGAGGCAGGTGCTCTGATAGCATTGACAGGGTTTGAGTGGGCCAAATTGGGTGGAGCCCACGTTATTGAGGAAGACACAGACATATTAGTGTTGTTGTGCCCCTATGCAGAACCTGGCCTTCTCAGGCTAATGAGCCCTTCCATTTTTAGCCATGCCCCTGCCCATCACTAGCTAAGCTCCACCCACACACCTCGCTGTGTTGGGATTGATCGATCCCCCAAATGCGCTAGCTATCAATTTCCTGAAAACTATACAGGGAAGCTGTTGAACATTGGGTAACTAATTTGACTGGGTGCTGTCAAATTAGTTTCAAAATATTCAACAGAATATTTATTGAATAGTAAAAGCAAACAATTTTTACAACAACGCATAGATCGTCTTCAAATATGCGTTCGTGACGTACTTATCCACGTAATTCATGACGTCATTCATTATGATGTCATTGTACACTTCACGCAGTTCATTATGACGTCATATGATGGTGGAAAGGTGAATTTACAGTTCGGATAAGCCAAAGAAACAAAACAGAACAGGCAGATGCAATGTTTGGGACATAAATTTCATTCGAGCAGAAATTACCGATGATGTCGCCCACTGTCTACCATGCTTTAGGCAGCTGTGATACAACATCACGTTTATTTGCATGGAATAGGGAACGATGTTCCTCTTAGAAAGATAGAAACCAATGCATCCTTCAAGAAACATGCAAGAAGTTACCGGTGTGCTTGTATGGATCCAATGAGAATAATACATTGGATACTCTGAGGCTTCCAAAATTTCGGATAAACGTGCCACTAACGATGCTGTCAAGTATCAGAGTTTTCGGGTTTTCTACCAGGTCAAGTTGTGGACGGGAGAGCGCATGAATGTAAAACCAGAAGATTTCGGATGGCAGTGTCATCAGGAGAAACGTGTTCCCAGAACTATGAATAGTCTACCAGCTCCTGATTGTATTCTGAAAATTAGTTGATGTCAGTGCCGAGGAGACTGTGACTGTTAGTAGCAGCTACCGAAAGCATCACTTACATTGTACGGATTCCTGTAGTGAATGCAGGGGTATCAACTGCGACGTTTCCAGTTTTAAGCAGATTTTGCAGAATTTGATGACATTGTCATTGGTTTCGTATAAATATTAGTAAGACTTTACCCATCATGCAAAGAAAAGTGATGGTACTACAGTGTTTGCATATCAGAAACCATGAGGAAATTTATTATACTGATTTGCCAAATGTAAAACTTGGATCGAATTTGCTTGAATTGTGAAATATTGCTGTTTGATGCCATAATGATGTCATCATGAGCCGTGATGACGCATACACTTACGCCGAGACGTCAAATAGTGTTAATAACATGAAATATCAACTCTTTGGTATGACTTTTATATATGTATCAGTTTAAAACCAACGATAAGTGAGATATTCAGCGTAATACTTGATTTTCGGCGGTCATTAAAAATTATGGTAATAACGTCCTTTCCCGGAGTGCGATTTCCATGGATTTTTTATATTCTTGTACCCGAGGACTGGTAAAAACGTATGAAACAAAGAAATATTCTTTTGCAATTTGTTCTAGGTCTATCCTTATATTGACTAGACTATATTGCTAAACTATTTGACTGAGACATGAAGATGCTAATTGCATCAATGACTCTCAGTCACTTGCCGTTTTGAAGATTTGTTACTGATTTTCTTGTATCGACAGCAACTTATGGCATAAGAGACCAATGCCACTCGAAATAGAACACAAAACCCAATCTTCCAATCTGTCTCGGACCCAGATATTCATAGACATTATTTTCCACTCCATAGTCTGCTCGAAACATCTGTTATGGTGTTGATTTGGGGAATTGGCCAGATTGGAAATAATGTGGTTTAAATTTGATTGATCCTTAATTTGAAAGCTCCATGTGCTTGAATAATCTATAATCTTGTCCAAGTTGGCGATTGCGGTTACATCTTTATCTTCTTCAATGTACCACCGCTAACAAGCATTCCTTCATAGACAGCTGTGTGTGTATTCATCGCCTGATAATAGCCACATCCATCAATCACCTTATTGACAGTACCAGGAAGAAGAATTTTTGCCTTCACAAAAATCTCTTTCATACCAGAATCCTCATGAAGCAATCTATGGTACCAAGGAAGTTCATTTTCATATGAAAGCCTCAAAGTTGAAGGATGAGATTTTCATATTCATCCGGGTGTAGCTAATTTCATACACTCCATAATCTTGTGTTATGTAGCTCGTGGGGGTACGCGCTGGTCCGTGATGCTGCTCCACTCTGTTGCACCGCATGTACAGGATGCGTGGGAGGGCCGGTTAGCTACAGTTCTCGGGGTTACGGATCCCATATCACATCTCTCCAGAAGGTACAAAGACCGACTTCTAGAGCCAGTGGAATGTTCATGTTGAAGTGGGGTCATGCGACCATTGCTGCCCAGATTGAACCTCACAGTCTTGTCCCAACTGTTCGTGTCACCAGTATGTCGGTCCATTAACTAATTTATAAGTCTGGACATGATGATATAATTAAAAAGTCAGAATAATAACTATGCAAACAATGCTACTCGTTTGACAGTAAATGGGCAAAATAATACCGTACATAGATCTACCTGGTGTTCTTTCTACTTGGTCTCGCCGAGGGTACCACACATATTCCTGAATCTGCAGGGGTATCCCCGCAAGGGAGTATCGCAACGAGGCTACTTGAATAGTTTAATATAAACCAATTATACCCCTAACACACACAAAATATTATTGTTGCGAGAGGAAAGTGCCTCGTGCGGGCCGCCATCACATGAAAATGCCTTCAATGCTGAAGTGGAGGAAAAGAGCTGGCGAAAAGGGCCACTCTTTTGTTCAAACCAAAAAGCTAAGTGCTGGTCAATCCTAGTGAGGCCATAATTAATGTGATGCACACTGGTTTACGTGGAGGCGGGATGGATAATTTCTGAAGAATTCATATGTCCAGAGATACTTCATTGATAGTTGCCACTTTATTTATGCGGGCCTTCTGCTAATGTCTAACCTACAATTTGGTTATTAGATACGTTTAAAAGCTTTGGCCGCAAGTGGCAGGGATTCCTACCTATCTTTAGACACATATATCTAACTGGCGAAGATTCCCAGCTTCCCGAAGGTCGCCCCACATAGCATCTTCCTCAGAAAGACAGCGTGCGTACATGTTACGGAGCGACAGTTCCCAAATCAAATGACGATCCGGTCACCATTGTTCCACAACCACATATAACATCACTAGGACGAGTTACAGTTCACAAAAGCAATTTAGGAAGCGCAATAGTATTTATGGTGGGGAGTAAGAGACAGATATCCATCGCCAGTGACCTTCCGTAAGGGTGTGGTGGGTTCTAAGTCCTCACCCAGTCACTACAACGAGTTGAATGGAGATCTGCGTCTCGTCCGTCACCCGTGTGTTACGGAATTAACGTTTTACCTGTCATTAGGGTTAAGTTCCAGAATGCCCAGAGATGCACTGCAGGCTGGTTTCACATAATATAATGTCTTTTCGCAGTGCTTCCTACATTGGCGGGGGAATCTAAACTAACTGGTATCCGAAGATACAGAGGAAGTGTATGTAAATCAACACTTTAGTTATCACCGCATTGGAAACCCAATAGTTTCCCAGAGTCGGATCCTGCCAATGTGTCGACCAGGAGTCCAGACAATTATTAAGCCATGAGGCTGGAGGAGCGTAGAAAGAGACACTCACACGATATTATTAAGAGGCCCTAGGGTAATTGGCCAATTTTACACAATCTAGCCTGTGCATGGTGTTACATATCCACTACAGCCGGAAAAGAAGCGTACACAATGTGTCTCTTATGGAGAGAATGTCCCTAGCTGCTTTAAAGCTATCCTATCGAGCTAGAATAGCCAGGTTTAGTCTGTCACATGTCAGGTTCGAGCAATATGAGCATGAACAGTGACCTCAGTGTAAAATTGATGCTGGGGGAATACAGTGATGCAGATATAATGTTGCTGTATAGTATAGTCTAGCGTACTGTGTCCTAGAGGTTTTTTAAAAATATAAACCAAACATAATAACTAGGGTGGCTACTTGCCATATACATAACTAACTAGTACAGTTCTCACATTATATCAGGTCATAGGACCTTATGGTGCTCATTAGTTATAAGAACACGGAAATCAAGATAATGTATACGGTATGAAACAGAAAGTATAAAAATGCGGTCTTAAGACCGGGAAGGCACATATTAGTCATCAGTTCCTATTACAGAAATAATGAATAGTACAATAGCATAGTTACTTGAGTACCTATTGGTCATCGGTACAGTAAGAGATCATAAATCACGGAAATTGATACGCTACAGTTGAGTAGCGCGAGATGGCATAATTCCGAATGCAGGGAAGATTTCCAAACTGTTGATGCGGCTCACTCTCAAGATGGTGAAGAAGAACGATTAGAAAGATGTCCATTAGATAGTCAGAATAACTGATACATAAATTTACACAGTTTGTTATAAAGTTTCCGTCCCGCGATGGTAGTTTAATAGTTGCCCATTAACATGGAGGGCTACAGTTGTAATTAAATATGCATGTACATTAAACTGGGTACACGGTGCGGGATACGTCGCATAGCTCTTGCGACGCACCGAGCAGAGTCCCACCAGACTGTGGTCTAAAAGTTAATTAACACACGCGACATGCTGCCCGGAAGTTTGATACCACTTTTCAGCATGGTCCGGAAGATCCAGCGAGTTATCCACCAAGAATCACCATCAGCTCTACATCCTGCAGAATAACATCGGGCCCACAAGGCCCATCCGCAGGAAACTCCTCTGTGAAAGTTCGGAAGCGGGAGTTCTTATATTAATTTATTTTGCCCCCGGATGGCCGTCCTTAAGCTTACAAAATTCTTGATTGCAGATGTCCAAGACTGCCTACTGGCGCAGGAGATCTCAACTCCGAATGGCAATGCTGTGGTGTAGGTACCACAGGCAGTTAGCAGTTCTCCCACGTCTTGCACTGCGCTGGTCCAGCAGTCTCTTCCTGACTCTTCCGGCTTCCACGACGAAGTGCTCTCGACTCTCGAGTTCTGGCTCCTTTTATTCTACTCGTGACGTCAGAGGCAGGATGCTCCATCCAATCAATCGATAATTTAAACGAGCCATTTAACGATAACTCGGCCATTTCTGGTCAGATCTTTAAATGTAAAATGTTCTGGAATCCTCGTTTCATTCCGGTCCTGATTGCTACGACGAGAATAGTGTGATTTGAAGGAATCACCAGTACCAACTCGGTACACTTATAAGCATATATTCTCTCCCAATACTGACACGTGTTGTCAGGGAAGCTCTGATGGACTTACCCATTTTAACAAAAACCTCTCTCGTAGGATTTTATACACACGTACTATCCTACCCAGGGTGGCGTGCTTGGAACGTACCCAGAGCGGTCGACCCGTACCCAGCCAAGCTGGAACGGTTCGTACCTATCCGGTCGATCTGTGCTACAGTTACTATTGTTTACTGTACGCATGACCAAGCTTTCTACGAGTCTTTATGCATATTTGCAAGGCTTCATTCAACACAGCTTCCGATGTTGGCCAAAATGGTCAGAAACGTAGATAACCAACCTGTGTGCGGGGAGCAACGTGATCTGATATTCTGGCACAAAATGCCTTGTATCCTGGAATCACTGGTTTCAACATCAAGGTCAATGAGTTTTGTTTGGACATAACCGTACCAACATCCAACACATATCCAAGTTAGGAATACAACTTGATGAACATTCTAACAGTTTCCCGGTATCCATAGGTTCCGCACGTGACCTGAGCTTTCTTTGGATACGCTTCACAGACTTCAGCTTCATGTCTGGTCTCATTAAAATCTTCTTTAGCACTTTGCCTCTATCACCTCTTTACGGGATAGCTTCAAATTTGCCACCTCATGTATCACTTCCTGACTGAAATGCTGCCATACTGGTTACATGTAGTGAAGCTCCAGTTGATGAGGATATCTTAGTAAAATCGAGATTATCAATTGCGAACTGAATCAACCCATCTTGTGTAATCTTAGAAGGGATGAATACTCCCTTTTCATCTAGTGCCCCTTGAATTTGTATACCAACGGTTGTTAGTATACTTTGCATTACCTCGTACCTACAACTGTTCCCAAATCTATTGAGCATTTTAATGACATCTTTGCTCATAGTTTTGTGATGAATGTATAGGGCAATATCAATGTGCTTAGGCATGGCCTTTCCTGTGACTGCATGCAGCACATCTTGTGCTAGTAAGACTATGGCCCTGTGAATACGCATGTCGGAAACATTTACTGTTCCTTCTTGTATTTGTTCTAGGGATTCAGATGATAAGATAAATGCAAACAAATTGTACATAGAGTCTGGTATTGGTTGAGAAGCTGTTTCCATGTCTAATGTCATTGATGACACGTTGCTTACCTCGGATTCTTGAGATGGTACAGGCGAATCATTGATTCTTTTTATGTCACTCTACTTGCTTAGCTACAGGATATACTTGATAGTACCCATTAGGGGTATGTTTTGCCGAATCAAGTTTGTCTGGCTCTTCGGAATCACAACTTTCTGAATCTGGAATCGGAACATAGTTTTCTTCAATACACTTATTGATCTTCTCAATGGCTAGTATTAAAGCGCCTCCGCTTACAGCGGAGTTTAGAAACACATATTCAGCAAGTCCACTCTGAGATTGGTAGAATATTATATCTTCGAAATGGTTTGTTATACGTATTTTGAGACACTGTGTGCGCTAATTTCTCGCTTTTGATGGGTCAACTCCTATTTTTTTTCAGGCATTTTCTGTAGGTATCTGTCAGAACAGAAGAAAGCCAGACCTTTCCCTGCATTAGAGCTTCTTCTACGTCTGTTAAAAAATCGGTAAATGCATCGACAGAGTACTGATCGACACGTGGATTTTTCTTCAAGAATGTTGCCAGGCAGTTTGAATGGTGATGTACTTCCTTTGCAACCATATCTATGGGCCTGCTTCCATCTCCCACTTTGAGAATAATGTCTGGATATTCACTGGGTAGCTGCTTGGCTTGATCATAAATATTCATTTACACACACACACGCACGCACGCACTCTTTTATTTATTCTAATATATAACAAGGGTTTGGGTAATATAAATGCAACTAAACATAGTCTTAGATTCACAGTGCACAGCGTGGCTGAGCGAGCAGTAACGCAAACCAAGTCAATATTACGTTTTCTAATTAGTCAGATTGACGATTTCATCAATTATCCGGGCACATGTATTATTGTAATATTACTGTAAATATTCCAAACGCGAAATATATACATCCATACTCAGCCATGTGAATATCAAAATTTGGTAGACAAAAAAAATCTCCGAAGAAATGTCCATTTGCAGACCAAGATTTTTTGGGGGAAATTTACCACTGGAATGACTGGCTCTGTTAATAAGCCAGTCATGCTAGTGACACATTTAAAAAAAGATAGTCTTCTCTTGGTTTGAAAACGGGCATTTCTCAAGACCAATGCAAAGCCCAGTTTCTCCAGTTTCTGCCAGCTTAGGCATGAAAGGCTTAGCCTCAGTTTACCCTCCAACAGTATAAAGAATCACAAAAATTGATAAAGGAACTATTTTCTAAAAAATCAGGCAATGCCTCTTTAGTGCCAAATTTCGGTGCTTTCCACCACATTTATGAATGTTCACATAACAGATTCGGAATCAGCACCCTCGAATTAACTAAAATCACTTCATAAATCTTTTGTGGCTCGCTGTGTAGACCTACATGGTTGTTTTCTTTAGCCTTTTTTGATAGCTGGCCCCCAACTATGCACCACCATATTCAAACCATTGCTTAACGCGGTAAGTGTGATGGTGAAGCGTATAATATTGGTAACAGAAGTAGCGACATTACGGATGCCCAATTTGTGAGATGCGCATTCCCTCTACTGTAGTGGTATAGTGGAAAATGTTGAAGTGTCGGACCTGGGCGCAGGTGCCGGAGCACATGGAGATGTGACAACATGTGGGGCATGCAATTGAAGGTGGCGGTGCTTTGCTCTGGTGTGCACCACCAGCACTACACCACTGATCTTCATGCCATAGACGTAGGAAGTTTATAGATCTGGGCAGCTGAACTCTATGTATATATGCGTGTGCGCGATGTGAATGTGTGACATCCTCTTATACAATGACTGTCTTGGGAGTAGATCCCAGTAAAATGTAAACAGAAATTAGATGCTCTGAGAGGTGATTTGCTGTGATCGTTGTGAGCAACATTCTTGTTTTGTTTCCTTGTTTTGTTTAGAATCACATTGTAGAAAACTCGTATAGACTGGGCTGGGTGGGTGGGGTGCGGTGGGTGGGGGAGTGGGTGACGGGCAGAGGTCTGAAAATTAAATGCTCTGATACGTCATTTTCTGTATTCTGGATGATAAGCAAAATTCCTACTTTATTTCCTAAATTTGCCCATTACAAGTTTGCAAGAAACCTTGGGTAGAAAGGCCCTCTCGTATCCTCCGAAGTTGATGTTCACAGCTGGAGAGAAACCCTCCGGCATCGTGTTTCTACCCTATGCTGGTCAAGCTTTCCAGATGTTCTCAACATAAATCGAAAAATAAAGGATCTGAGAAGCCATTTCCTGTAGTTTGAAAAGAGAAACCGCATAATTAATTAGCTTACTTCTCAACTATGATTGTTTCATATAACGGCATCCCTCCAGGATTCTGGAAACTTTACTGGGTTTAAAGCGACCCAACCCACTCCGTTATAAACTGATCAGTTAGTCAAACACATTTCAATCGTATCAATTGCTTAGCACATTTCTGTTGAATCTAATCATGTAGTCCACATAAATCTACACACGGTTTTTCAGATATTGCTTTCGATGACAACTACATCTTACCTCATTGGGTTGTACATGGGCACCGATGTGGCCTCCACAAACAGTTAACAAATGGGACATTGTGACTCTGTATCGACATGGATATCAGTGGGTTTATTTTAGCAAGTTTCTTCTGTACCAACGTTAGAATCTGTAGTGTTTGGCAAATAAATGAGAAACACTTTCAACCAGTGCAGTTGTCGCGTTCTGGCGGGTGATGTATACCTTGCCGCTTGGCTAACCGTGATAAGAGAGCCACGTGGCACACGATCCGGCGAACTCACTAATGGTGAGCGAGCTAACAACACATAAAGTCTGAAAATGTTTAGAGCACACATTCTCAAGTAGCATTTATCTTTGACTTTTGGTATGTGGGTTATGGTCATGTTTGATATGCAACATGATGAATCAATGATCGCTCACCGTCGCAATTCTATTCTTGTTTGTCCGAATTTTTATCTGATTCATTGCTAAAATATTTGCCGAGATAATGTGACACCAAGTTCACCATATACCATAAGTGGAATCAGTTCTTGTAAATTCACCCATGTGGTAAGCAACCCCCCCCCCCCAACCACCCCCACCCCACTGCCCCACGGCGGCCCTCTTCACCAAAATATGCTGCTGCCACCACCGTGTATAGGTTGTCATGTCTGGGCATGTCAGCTATAGTTAAACGAAACTAGAAGGATATATGGACTCATCGTTTTGGAGGGGAATGAGCCAGGTGCGAGAACATTGTCCATGTATTTTATGAAAGCAATAACAACAATACCTGACCATGAACTCCCATAATATTTAAAACCACATTCATCTTCTTTCATAAAAGAAGCGCAACACGATTTAGAGGTTGTTGAAATGATGCGCAGGGGAATGTTACCTTTATTAATTTGCGAAAGCAATGTCTCAAACAACTTAAGCCATATCCATTTACTTTCGGTTAATTTCTTATTCCACGTTCATTACCTTCAGCTAAATTGTATAGGACTCTGGAAAATCTATCATAGCGAAATAGTTGAAGTATATCATGAGACACCTGGCAGGTGAGTGATGCAGCTCTTGTCACAAGAACAGAAGACTGTTAGTTTTTTAAAATGATGTCTCTGAATGTCTGAAAGATGTTGCAGTCTTCAGTAACACCATGCGAATCTAATTAGATTACCTGTTATAAACAGACAGATTCAGAGGGACTGCATGAACGTCGGTTCTTGTCATGGCTGTCTTTGCCAAATCGACATATGATGCAGAACGTATGGGTTTTACGCCTGATTAAACACACTGCCCATAGGCAGGCCTGTTTTACCTGCTTGACGAGGGATGCATGCCTGGATGCTGATTGACAGGCAGGTATGTCTGGTGTATGAGTCATGGTTGCACTAGCGTCACTAAGTACAGGACGCGGAACGATGATCAAAGAACAGATTCACTGCAGCAATAATGATCCGAGGCAATGCACGCAACTCATCGATGGTATCGACAAAACAAAATTCAAGCTAACAACAAAGAATTGCCTCTCAAAGGTAATTCACGTTCGTGCGTCTACTGCGCGGATTCTCGCACATTTATGATCATCTATTGAGTGATTGATTTAAGGATCGCAGATCTGTTTCTACTCCCATCCCACCCCTCCATCCCATACCAAGAGTCAGTGCATGCAGGTATTGACTGACTGCTCTCCCCTCCTACCCCTCATCAGTATTCCGGTCTCTCCCAACAATACTTACCTGCCATGTAGGCCTCTCATTATGTAATCTATCCTCGCTATGAATCGGAATTCCTTTAATCGCCAATCACAACATCGCCTGCGTATTCACTCGCTGCAGTCACGCGCATTGACTTCAAGCGGTGAACAAAGCATAATTACTGGAAATTGCAATTAATAATAATCTAATATACTTTACCGTGAATAATTTCTTTTAAACTAAGCCCATGTAACATTTTAATATTATTAATTTGCAGCTACGATTCCATTATAATGACTATTATTAAATACTATTCATATTTGGTTATAGATCTCTATAGTCATCATCTCGAAATGGATTGTGGAAAGATATGTAAATTAATGTAGTAAAACAACAACAACAGCAACAGCAACAACAACAACAACAACAACAACAACAACAACAACAACAATGACGACGACGACGACGACGAGACGACGACGACGAGACGACGACGACGAGACGACGACGGCGGTGGTGGTGGTGGCGGCGACAACGACGACAACGAAAACAACAAAAACAAAATAAGGACAAAAAACAGCAACCTCATCAACAACAACAACTACGACGACGAAACGACGACGACGACGACGACGACGATGTGTATGTATGTATGTATTTTTTATTTTATTGACGCACTGGCAACGTGCGGCTTCAATTTCCATGTGCTAACTTAGCCGACAGTCATGCACCCATTAGTTTAATTTGTTGATCACCATCTCCAGGTCGGGGGATCGAACCGCCATTCTGCAACTCCGCATAGCAACAGCAACCGGGCATCTTTCCACTGGATCACCGCACCAAGACTAAAAGTCAAGGATTGGCCGACCAGCTTTCACATGTCTGATATACTGACACACTGACGATTCATATGGGACTATCTGTGGATGCACCTGCCACAATTCAATCCTAGGCTTTTACGCCTATTGTACTCTGACTCCAGCACGGCTCTGGCAGTATATGTATTTTTATTTTTTATTGACGCACTGGCAACGTGCGGCTTCAATTTCCATGTGCTAACTTAGCGACAGTCATGCACCCATTAGTTTAATTTGTTGATCACCATCTCCCGGTCGGGGGATCGAACCGCCATTCTGCAACTCCGCATAGCATCAGCAACCGGGCATCTTTCCACTGGACCACCACACCAAGACTAAAAGTCAAGGATTGGCCGACCAGCTTTCACATGTCTGATATACTGACACACTGACGATTCATATGGGACTATCTGTGGATGCACCTGCCACAATTCAATCCTAGGCTTTTACGCCTATTGTACTCTGACTCCAGCACGACTCTGGCAGTATATGTATTTTTTATTTTATTGACGCACTGGAAACGTGCGGCTTCAATTTCCATGTGCTAACTTAGCCGACAGTCATGCACCCATTAGTTTAATTTGTTGATCACCATCTCCCGGTCGGGGGATCGAACCGCCATTCTGCAACTCCGCATAGCATCAGCAACCAGGCATCTTTCCACTGGACCACCACACCAAGACTAAAAGTCAAGGATTGGCCGACCAGCTTTCACATGTCTGATATACTGACACACTGACGATTCATATGGGACTATCTGTGGATGCACCTGCCACAATTCAATCCTAGGCTTTTACGCCTATTGTACTCTGACTCCAGCACGACTCTGGCAGTATATGTATTTTTTATTTTATTGACGCACTGGAAACGTGCGGCTTCAATTTCCATGTGCTAACTTAGCCGACAGTCATGCACCCATTAGTTTAATTTGTTGATCACCATCTCCCAGTCGGGGGATCGAACCGCCATTCTGCAACTCCGCATAGCATCAGCAACTAGACATCTTTCCACTGGACCACTGCGCCAAGACAAAGTCTCGGGTTAGCAGACCAGCTTTCACATGTCTGATATACTGACACACTGACGATTCACATGGGACTATCTGTGGATGCACCTGCCACTGTTCAATCCTTGGCATTTAAGCCTATTGTACTCTGGCTCCATCACAGCTCTGGCAGTATATGTATTTTTATTCTATTGACGCACTGGCAACGTGCGGCTTCAATTTCCATGTGTTCACCAGCCGACAGGCATGTACCCATTAGTTTAATGTGTTGATCTCCATCTCCCGGCAATGTAATTTTACCTTTTTCATTTTTCGACCCGAGTGGGGTTCGAACCTGGCAATTCTATGGCACTTTTCACCTAGCGTTTCGGAGGCGAGTGCTCTACCACCAGACCAACATCAAGAGGACAGACTCCTCTTTTACCGGACTGGCTTTCAACCACCCGTTTAACAACCATACGAATTTTTCGCATGCACGGACGTACGTATGTATGCCCATTACACGTCTTTCAATGCATTACAATGTACACTGATTCATTAGCTGAAGGAACATATGCTAGTTATCAGTGTACCGATGCTAAATAAAGTGTCCAAAATTGGCATTGCTTAATCTTATACCTGTCTCTCCTCTACACTCGAATAGGTGTATTTATGAACGTTTGTAATTTGCTCACGGTGCTAGCACTGGTCAAATCATACTCGATCAAACCAAAGGGAGGTTCAGTTGTCGTTGTTTTATGCTTGGAATTATTCTCTTGAATACATATCGATCTAAGCAGCATTCAAGGGATGATTTGTTTGTCAGCAACATGGCAGCAATGCAGTTCTGATTTGTGATGTCGAGGAGTGGTTCCATCAATTCAAAAGGTCAAACATTTTTGCGTCATTCACATGAATAAAGGTTATGGGTTTCTGGTCTAACAGTTGTGACTGAGCGAGAACTGAGACACATGTTGGCACATTTAATCAACAAATTAATCCCGTTTCCTGAATGTTTCCAGGAATATTTAAAGTAGACGTTAATGTGCCACTGACGTAATCAAACTTGGTGTCAGATTTCATGACGTAGAGCGCAAGCTAAGCACCGGTCACTGGATGATTTGTTTGGCAGAAATCTGGCAGCAATGCGTATATGAGTTGTGTTGTCGGTGAATGGTTCTACAACTCTGTTTTGGTGTCATTGGCTCGAGTAAATGATATGTATGTATTCCTGGCCTAACTGATGTTGAAGGAGTGAGAGCTGGAGCACATGCAGACACATTCCACCAACAAAAACATTATTGTTTCCTTAATGTTTCCAGGTAAATTTCAAGTAGATATTACGGTGTCACTGACATAATCGCTCCTGGTGTTTTGTGTTTGAAGTTTTCAGGAGAAACAAAGACATTCCATAAGACGGTTTGGAAATATTTTCTATATATTGGGATATATTTTCAAGAACCACTGTGGCGTTCGGGTTAAGAAGATGTGTGCTGTTGTAACGCGGCTTGTAAAAGGATCATATGTAGTCTTAGCGAACCACCTTCATGTGGTACACACACATGCATGACCTGTGGTCCTTTCAGATAGGTGTGTCAGTGGTCATGCTGGACAGGTGACTGAATTCAGCATTCCTGAATCAATCAATCACAGACTTCAGTTGGAAGTTCTCAACATGCGGTATCCAAGTATCATGCTACCTACCAAAGCCCTGTCTCATGCGTAATAAAGAACTCGCCGAGGTACACATCCAAAATGATCTTCTTCTTCTTCTTTTCGATCACTGGTATCACACTTGGAGAGCCGTTCTCAAGATGAAATCTGTGGTTTTCTGCAGTTCTTCCACAGGCCCATACAGATTTTCAAGAAAAGAGGTTGACAAAGGCCAGATCTCTTCTCTCAGCAGCTGATACGTACTGCAACATTGAAGTATGTGCTCTGTGGTCTGTTCTGCTTCTCCACAAGGACAAGCGGGCGATGTCGTAAGGTGGAACCGCCTGTACATGTGTTGGTTTAGTGTGTTTTGTCCAGTTCTGAGACGAAAAATGGTCACTTGCTCTGGCCTCGAGAGATGATGGTAGGCATCTTCTGATTAAGGTGTTCTATAGAGTGACTTGATGATAGCCTTCATCTCTGTATGTGTAACCATGTTTTCTGTCTGATTCTCTTCTGCACCTACCTTTGCCATCTTGTCTGCTTCCTCATTTCCTTGGACTCCACAGTGTGAGGGGATCTCCTGCAATGCTATCCGAAAGCATTTGATGGTTTGTAGTGCTTCTTCAAGTTGTGGCAGCTTACCTTTGGTGACAGCCTCAAGGACGGAGCGGGCATCAGATAAAAAGACAATCTGTGCAATAGGGTCTGCTGTTCTGCTGATGGTATTAGCTGCATGGACCAGTGCTTCGACTTCAGCTCTGTAGTTTGTGCAGTGTTTGCCTGTTGGTATTGCAGCTGACTCATGCTGTCCGTTTGGATACTGTATGCGCAGTCCAGCACCTCCGCTCCTAATTGCATCTTTGGCTGATCCATCTGTGTAGATCCTTATCCATGTCTCCTGAGAGTACATTTCTTCCAGCATGGCTAGGGTCAGGGCCTTCTTGCTCACATCACTGTGTTCATCTTTGGTTGTGAGATGAGGTACTGTGGTGCGAATAGCTATGCTCTCTAGTTTGTTTTCCCAGGGTGGAGGATCAAGGGTGTGGTTTGGGTCTTCTATTTGTGCTGGTAACATTTCTTGGTGTTTCCTTTGAAGTGCTTTTGTCTCTTTCACAAAACTGGATCTTTTAAGTCTTCCTGATGACAGCTGTGCTTGCCTGATCTTCATCGGGTGGTTGTTGAAAGATTTGAACTTTGCAGCTGGGATCAGTGCTTTGCATTCCCTTCCTTTGCTAGGTAGGGGGGGGGGGCGGATGCCTGCTGTCTGCTCCATTTTTCTAGTGATGATGCGCAGTGCCTGGTTTTGTACTCTGTCGAAGTTCTGTTGATGAGATTTAGCTGCTGTCATCCATGAGCTGGATCCATACTCAAGGTGTGGTCGTACGGCCCCTAGGTAGATGGTCTTGAGGATCCTTTCATTGGCAACCCACTTTGTTCCTGCCAACATCCTCATGATGTTTAGCTTTCTTCTGGCCTTTGCCTCTGCGTTCTGGATGTGTTCCTTCCATGTTAATCTTCTGTCATAGGTGACTCCCAGGTATGTCTGCTGGTCCTCGTACTCGAGTGGAGTACCGCCCAGTGTCAGATTGCCAACCTTGGTTTTGGTGGACAGTGAGAATAGCATGGCTGATGATTTTTCTTTGTTGATGGTAATACACCAGCGATTGGCCCAAGCTGTAATTCTGCCCAAGGCGAGCTGCATTCTGTACGTGGCAGTCGTTGTGTACTCCTCGGTGCACCAGAGTACGAGGTCATCTGCATAAAGGGCTGCTTGGATCCCATTGGGCAGCTCTGCTACAATGTCATTAATGAAGAATATTAACAGAGTTGGTGATAATACTCCGCCTTGTGGTACCCCTGGTCTCAGCAATACATTCTGTCCAGATTGTTCATCCACCAGCACCATAGCTCTGCGATTGTGTTGGTATGACTTGGTCCATCGGAACATGTTGCCACCGATGCCTGTGCGCCGGAGCTTCACGAGGAGGCCATCCTTCCACACCTTGTCAACTGCCTTCTGCAGATCGATAAAGGCAGCTAGCATCACCTTCTTGGCTTGAAAAGTGTCCTCTATGTCCTGAGCAAGATGTGTTGTTTGATCTTCTGTGCTCCTGTATCATCTGAAGCCAGCCTGCTCTGAAACTATAATGTTCTCCGACTCCAGGTACCACTGCAACCGCTGGTTGACGATGCGCTCCATGGTCTTGCATATGCAGCTTGTAAGACTGATAGGACGGTAGCTCAGCACTTTCGTCTTGTTCTTCCCTTTTTTCAGAATAGGAGTCATTCCGGGTTCCTTCCAGCACTGAGGAACCTCTCCACTGGTCCAACTGAGATTAAAGATGTCTAGCAACTTGCGGAGAGATGCATTACCAAGGTGCTGGATCATTTCATTCGTAATGCCATCTGGCCCGGGAGATTTCTTCTTCTTCAATTGGCGGATAGCCTTCTTCAGTTCTGCTAAACTAATGTCAACTTTCATTGCATCGTGAGTGTTGGTGTCTGTTCTTTCCTAAATGATGGTAGACACAGATACTGTTCGAATGACAAACTCATTACAGCAAATATGACTCTGGAGAACTTGATGGACAGTGTTCATAGCTTAGCATATCAACCTCCACGTGTGATCATCTTTGAGTATATCACCTATGCATATATATGCTAGAACTAGTTCAGTCTGACCTAGATTCTATCGACTTTTCAACAATTTATTCTCTAAGATAAATGCTACTGTAACAACTTGCGAACTATGTCAATGTGGCATGGTTACTCTAAAATGTGGCTCTGTAGACAGTAAACTATACATCGGGGGTGTTTTATAGCATAAGCAGAGTGATAAGAAATATTGGTGCGTCATCAAAACGTGTTCATGAAAGACAGGTTGTCTTCTCTAGCTAGGTTCTCATGTCCAATGGTACTGCATATATGTACGCCTTCTCTGTAATCATATGGATAGAATGCTATCATAGATGGAAATTAGTGCTGTAGCCATGTGTGAATTATGGCACATGGACCATCTATATAGGTCAGAATCATAATTTTCCAATATCTTGTTATTGTTGTAGCACTAGGAAATCGTCAGCGTTGGATTAAATTGAATTCCCGGTTGTATTAGAACATTGCATAACTGAATTAATATAATTCTGTTTACCAATAATGACCCCACGCCACCCCCCCCTCCCCACTTGTGAAAGAAGAACATACAATTATGATGCTTCTATCAATCGTTGGAATAGTTGTACTAGATATCAAAGTGCAATCACTCCCAACATTCGAGCACATTCTTGTTATTTTTCGCCATAGTCGATGTTGTGTCCAATCATGGAAGTTCGCATGGCTGCGTGGAGAATGCATGCGTGAACCTAGGAGATTTAATTCCTGCATTCGTCTCATCCCTCATTATCGTGTGAAGTTACATCATCTTCTGAGCTCGGTAAGGGGGTGGGTTGGAGCGGGGATTTCAATACGTGTGAGGAATCGAGTGTATTACTCCCAGGGCCCTCGGGAGAATTGCAGAAAATTAGCCAGCTCTTGTGCTATATTAATGTAATGATCTCGTGCACGATGTTGATTAGTAAGAACAATTAAAGGCATTGTGTCCGAGAACGAATAGGACAAATACCCACGGCAAGGTCGATATAAAATAGCGAACGTCTGTCTCCTTCATACCGCGAGCCACTGACTCTATCACTACACGATTAACAATTTAAGCCGCATTCGACCTTATCGAGAATCGCGCATTTAACCAGAAAGTCAAACAATTGTACAATATATTGCTCGTTAATCCATAAAGTGCTTGTTCGTTGGCTTGTTTAGTGGGTTTCAAAGCAATTCCGATTCAGAAGTTTGTTATTGGAATACTAAAATAATCCAATGCATTTGTGTTGACGAGGGAATAGCTGGTAATATGGCCACATGCTTGCCAATGTTCACGGAATTAATACCTTATTCTGCCATTCTCCCTCAGGGTAAGGACAGATCGCCTCATTGCCATAGTTATCCCAGACAAGAGCTAGAGAAAATCCACAAATTTCACCTTAGTAGGATGGCACTAAATCTTGATAACCAAGACAATTGTGGGGTTGGACAATTGTGCATAATACACGAATATACAGATATGATCTCAGTGACAGAAATACCGTTTATCATGGTGAAGTGGGGAATCATTCTATATGTACTAATCACAGGAATTATTTAGAATCTTAGCAGAGCTCAGTTCATTAAGATTACTGGCATTATAGCAGCCCATCTTAAAACACAGCATCTTTTGGCCATACAGCAGGTGTCCACCGCAGATGGGCTTGACTGTATATTTCTTAGTTCTATTCTCTTATTCTCTAGCTAAGCCCTTCTGTTAAATGACATTGCATATGTTGGTTTTTCCTCTGATCAAATGGATGGTGTGCTATATTAAATGGAAATCCGTGCTACACAACGTATCGTATGTGGACATGATGGTCATTGGACAATCTATTTAGATTCGAGCTCGATTTTTATTGTCCAATATCTTGTCACTGTTGTTAGAAATAGAAAAATCCTAGTGTTTGTTTACTGATTAGTTCGAAGTTTTCTTTCTATTAGAAGCTTGCATAACTGAATCTATATAATTCGGTTTACCAATATTGTCCGCAATGCTGATCCTTATATCGATCAATGGTATATTTGTATCCGATGTTAAACTGCAATCAATTCCAAAATTATAGCATATTCATGTGGCTTTCTCATCATATCTGATGCCAGCTACCATTATGTAAGTTTGCATCGTTGTATGCACTTGGTATATTGAATTCATGCAGTCTTCCCAACCCTCGTCATTTTGCGAAACTGCATCCTCTTCCGAAGCTCGTAAGGGGTAGAAGGGAGTGGAGTGTCCATACTGATGAGGAATCGGTGTGGTAGCCGTATATTTCCTGTTCTAAGGCCCGCTGGAGAATTGCAGAAAATTAGTCCAGCTCTGGTGTAATGATAATGATCTCTTGCGATATTAACGTAATGATCTCGTGCACCATGCTGATTGGTAAGAACAATTAAAAAACGTGTCCGAGAAATTATAAAACAAACACCCAAGGCAGGGCCGATTTTAAATAGCGAAACAGCTGCCAAAGCATACCCAAGCCACTGCCTCTATCACTCCACGATTACCAGCATAGCATAATCAGCATTTGACTTTATCGAGAAACACACATGCGGCCATAAAGTATATAGTCCTACACTAGTGTTAGTTAATGCATACAGTACTTGCCCCTCCACTTGTTGAGGGATTTTCAAAGTAATTCCGATTCGGAAGTTTGCTATCGGAATTAAAAAATAACCCACTTATTTGAGTTAACGTGGGAATAGCTGGTAAAATGATAACATTTTAGTTATATTTGCGGAATGAATGCCATATTCCGCCATTCTCCCTTGGGCTAACGACACATCGTCTTCTAGGAATCATTGGCAAACGTCACAGCTAGAGAAAATCTAAGAATTTCACCTTATTATGATGACACTAAATCTGGTTAGCCAAGGCGATTATCGGTTGGCAAATCGTGCCTAATCCACGACTGAAGTAAGTAAGTATGTGACAGACTGTATACCGGTCAATCACTCATTTTCAGATGTAAACTAATTTAAACCAAAAATCACAATACTGCTTAATATCACAAATTCTGAAACTATGTTAGGATTTTATATAATTTTCATTAATATTTGTTGAACCTATATGCCACGTTTGACAATCAATATCTGCTGAAAATATAATCAGGAAAATTGGAACTGCAAAGGGATTTATATTAAATAGGAACACATATCGAGGAATTGTATGCACAGGATCTGTTGTAATTAGATATTGCAAAGAATTATACATAATTAGGCACATATGTGTGCTCGTTTATGATATTGTTTGTGAGGGTGCTCGCACTATGCGTGCGTGCGTTGCGTGCGTGCGTGCCTGCGCGCGTGCGTGTGAACGTATTCCTGAACTAGTTCCACAGTTTATCGCCTCGACACCAACTCAGGGTATTAAGGACCGATGTAGCTCGGGATATCAGTCCCTAATCAGTCTTACAATCTGTCCAGGACACAGCCCGCTAGAGACATTACTTTCTAACACATACTCTGCTGGAAACATCTGTTACGGCATTGGTCATGGAACAGGTCAAATTGGAAATAACGTGGATTAAATTCCATTGAACATCTGCTTGAACGTGACACGTGCTCGTGCTCAAAATAAAAAGGTATCGGCTACCAGATTTCCATAATCCAAGATAAATAAGTCATTGAGGCCGTTAGCATCATCAAGTCTTATAGTTCAAAAGATATTTAGCAATAGTCTCTACCTAGAGCCCCAGGCTTAAAATATTAACTTTTTTATTTTAGGATGTAGTTAGTTTGATATTCTTTCGGAAAACTAATTCCTCGCTTTCGAACAATCTGTTCAATTCTTTTCGAATGTTTCTGCTATTAGAACGGAAACTGTTTCTCACTGCCTCTTCCCTCAGCTAATGGTAAAGTCATTAGAGAGTACTCGGATAACACAGAATGAGCACGATGGCTGCATTTGAAATTCTACTCTGATCCCTTCATCGTTGCTGGAAACTTCTATGCAGATCGTGCCATTCCTGTGTGGACGTCTCGCTGATTAAACTGTCTTAACTTGAAATGCCCCGTGACAGATGACCATACAGTTGCTGAGATATGACAACAAGATTCTGTTCTCATCGAATAAAATGTAGATGAGATTAGTCTAGGTCTACATTTGAGTGCGATCGGTCGTGCGATATTTCTTCGCTTTCTGGATTAGGTTCTCTTCGGCAATGGAGGAAACATGAGAATGCAACACGCTTGATATTCACATTAGCATATATCAGATTAAATATTTCATCTCAGAATCTGTCTCCCGCTATGATGCCCATCATTTACCATAATCCGTGCATTAACTCTAATGAGATACGTATATGACTAGTTCACGTTTTACCATCTCCATCCCATTAATTTATCTTCTTGTCATCTGATTGTTGAGTCGATATCACCACTATCGACCTCATATGATTGTTCAACACATTTGTGTACAAGGCAGCAACAGCTTTCAATAAACGACCTTTAACAATAATGCAAAGTATATAAGGGGCGTCGCCAGCTATTAGAGATTTGTATGGCTGTGTCTGGGGAGGTCAGAGAAGGGATTTCCTCCTAAAAAAGAAATGCATTTCTGTGTTTCCTCAATGAAATTTTTTTTAAATTAGACCCTCTGAGAAGCTATTTCATCCATTTTTGCTGATAAAAATAAGCTGTTAAATATTTTGAAAGAAATTTGCCCAGGCGTTGTTGCTGCCTGTATTTGGTCTGATTGGTTAAATGACATATGACAAGTAAATAATAGTGGCATTTTCATGGTATTGACAAAGCTTATTTTTGGCAAATTATTGGTATGGCAAGTGCCCTACCTGCCATACCACTGTCGACGCCCCTGCTGTACAGCATGCTTTGTTTCCTTTACATCCAAGACAATGTAACTTTGTAAATGGGCATTATTGAAAAATGAACTTTCCATTTTAGCTCTGCCCCGCCCATCTCTAGCTAAGCTCCACCCACTCCTCGCTCTTGTTGGGATCGATCGATCTCTGAACTCTCTGACTATCAATTTCCAGACACTATGCAGGTAAGCTATTGAATATTTGGAACTAATTTAACTGGGCGCTGATGCTGCCTATGGACATACAATTCGTACAACATGACATTGAAAATGACAACAATAGTGTAGATATAAATATCACTGATCGCTAAGAACAATAACGACAACGAAGATGATGATGAGGATGACAACGACGATGATGACGATAAGGACAATGATGACGACGTTAACCGAGAATGACAGTACCAACAATACAAAAGCAACAACAACGATAGCGAAAATAACACCAACAACAAGGACACCAACAACAAGGACAACAAAACAACAAAAATGAAAACAACAACAACAACAACAACAACAACAACAACGACGACGACGACGACGACGACGACGACAACAAGGATCATGATAATGATAATGATAATAATAAGTATCAGGATCTTTGGCAGAGATGTGTACTGTATCGTGTAAAAAAGACAAAATCTAACTGTAAAAATATAATGTGTACCTGCTGCATATAACTATTATACAAATCCACCATATGCCATTCTGATATGGTCTTGGGTGTAAATAAAACATTTCACATTTGAAAGCTGTGGTGTTGAGAGATGTCCCCACGTTAAACACAATCAGCATTCATAAATACTGTCTTACTCTGTACATGCAGGGTTATCGTAGCTTGCCAAACTCGGCTTCATTTATTACACACAGGCTATACAATATCATACCTTTCCAGTTTTAGCTACGCCCCGGCCATCTGTAGCTAAGCTCCACCCACACCTCGCTCCTGTTGGGATCGATCGATCCCTGAGCCCAGTCAAATTTGTTTCAAAATAGTCAACAGCATGTTGTTTATTAAATAGCAAAGACATACAATTCGTTCAACGTGCCGATCTTACGCTTTTAAAACGGACTAAATCGAGTCATTCATGCTGTAACTGATTATGACGTCATCCTACACATCACGTAGTTGATTATGACGTCATATGATTGATAGGTAAACTGGAAAGGTCCATTGCCATGCTGGATGCCTGTGATGAGCGTTGAGGCGGTGTTAGAGAGAACTTCACTCAGAATCGATTTCTGATTCATCAATAGCCACGCACGCGTAAAATCAATCACTAGTGACTTGTCCGGTTAGTGATGGGTTGCTTTCTCCTCCTTAGCTCCCTCGTTACTGGCAGTCATCGCGTGGACATCCGGCTTCCCCTATTAGATAAATATAAAGATGTGAAATCAATTTGAAATTCGATTACTAGTTAATGGTTACACATCAAAGTGAATCTCGCGGAGTGGCGAATGGCAGATGACAGGTACTGTATCCAAGGACAACAGTTCTTCTTTCTGGAGGTGATGAAGTAGAACAGGTCAATACCGCCAGGTTATCAGACATTTATAGCCCTATACGGTTACACGCTACTCCATCACCATGTTATGTTTCCAACGCCATTCCTCTTCATTGTGGTTGTTTGGCGTGTAGGTGGGGTTCTCAATCAGCACACACGCACGCATACACGCACGCACACACGCACGCACGCACTCACGCACGCACGCACGCACGCACGCACGCACGCACGCACGCACACACGCACGCACACAGGCACGCACGCACGCTCGAACTTACACGCGCTCATGAACACGTGTACACACGCACACCTACACGAACACATATACGCACACACGCACACATGCACACGCAAGCGGGCACGCATGCACGCATCATGCGCGCACGTGTGCACACGCACGCATGCACGCATCATGCGCACACGTGTGCACACACCCACGTGCACATTGAATATACCACTGGTACCATACCATTTCTCTAGGTTCTTCATGAATGTGCTTACACAACTAAGCCATGCCAACCGAGAGATCTAAACATAGTATGTGCCATTCGTGGCAAGCCACACCTCTATTTTTAGAATCATGTCCAGCTACTTATTCTGATGATAAATTTCGTGATGAATGGATCATTCCTATTCGACTCGGTGAACAGTAAATTTGTGTGATGTTATGTGTAGCATGGAACTCTACACGTATTTCAGACCACGTTAGTTTTACGTCAAATGTGTTTTCTACTGGTCATCTTCTGTGAAGCAATTGTTGTACACTGCACATGTCAATGATGTGATCATGGCTGAATAAATTCTCCATGAAAACTAACATGGAGAGTGGCCACGCATCCCGCCACTGTGGACAGCCTCAATTGATTGGACGGCATGGGTCTCCTCCTCCGGGAAAATGTGAAAATCAGCTGAGACGTGTCTGAGAAACAATTTCCTGCCTTCTGAGTGATAACAAGCATAGTCACCTTTTTCTAACAATGACCAAACTGCATAGCTCATATGGTTGGGGTGGGGTGGGGTGGGGTAGCTTGTCAGCACCTCTTCAAAACGTAGGAGTGATGGGGCTTTATCATCGTATCAAACATTTAAACAATCGCTGTTGAGTGTAAACTAACATCCAAATAAGTCCACGGAGAGCGTCAATGCACCCGGCCACCTGAGACAGAATCCACAGATCGGACGGCCTGGGTCGGCTCTCCTGCGAACGTTAGAAGAAAATCCTGGTTCGTGCGCTAGATATATACAGCATTCAACAATACTGTTTTCAGAATATTGCAGAACACCAGCATACGCAGTGCGATCGCTCGCTTGTCTATTAGCTTGCTGTGGTTAGTCGAGGCGGAGAGTAGATGGGCCAAACATTGATGTTGGGAGTCAGGAAGGGGTGTTAGAGAGAATTTGACAGTTATTGATCTCTGATACATCAGTCACTATGCATGCATAAAATCAGTCAATACAGGCTTGCGATTCATTAAGTTGTCCTCTGTTCTCTAGACTCCCTCATTACTGGCAGCCACCAAGCGAATGTTCCGCTTTCTCTATTAGGCACATATAAAAATGTGAAATCAATTTGAAAGTCGATTGCTAGTTCATGGTTACACATCAAAGAGAGTACTGCGGAGTGCCAACTGGCAGGTGGTAGGTAGTAGCCAAAGACAACAGTTCTTGTTTCTGGCGGTGATGAGGTAGAACAGTTCAATACAGCCATGCCATCAGCTATTCATACGCATACACAGTTCCAAACCATTGCACCATTAGTACATGCATCTGCCACAATTTCTCTATGACGTTGGTTTGTGACGTAGCAGCGATTCTCACACGCTCACATACTGACTCATGCAGCTTGTACCAGCAGAACCAGGTAATGGAGGATTCCAGTTTCTTAGTCAGTCATATGACGTCATAATTAACTACGTAAGTGGAGGATGACGTCATAACCAATTATGCCATGAATGGCGTAGCTAAGTTCGTCAGGAACGCTTAATTCATGACAGACTAATTAAGCATTATTGTGCCAATTGTATGTCTTTGCCATTTAATAAACATGCTGTAGGCAGCAACAGCACCCAGTCAAATTAGTTTCAAAATATTCAATAGCTGACCTGTATAATTTTCTGGAAATTGATAGCCAGGGAGTTCAGGGATCGATCGACCCCGACACAGGCAAAGCCTTTATGGAGCTTAGCTAAAGAAGGGCGGGGCATAGCTAAAACTGGATTCCCCCATTGTCTAGTCCTGATGGTACATGCTGAGTCATGAAATGCGCACATGCATGAATGCGCATAAATCTACACACAGCTAGTAAACGACACCTACATATTACATTGTCAGGTTTACATGAGCGCAGATGTTAGACCCCCACCCCACACCCCACCCTTCATCCCCACCCCCACCCCACCCCACCCCACCCACAGCCATTTGCTGCTTTGTATCAGCATCGATATCAGTATCTTACAAAATATGTCGTCTATACTCAATTTAAAATTTGAAGCGCTTGGTAAATACATATGAGGTACTTTTCGCCGCTTTTCTCGTTGTCGCGCTCTGGTGGGCGTCTGGGTGTTGTTTGCATTGCTGCATGGCTAGACGAAGATAAGAGAGCCATGTGATACATGCTCCGGCGAACTCACAGATGGCGAATTAGCTAACGATAAGTTTACATATTAAAGTCTTTGTCTGAAATGTTTATTGAGAGCAATTCCTTTTCTCAAACAACATATTTGAGCTAAACCAGTAGTGTGTGTTTTAATGTCAGGTAAAGGAGGGCCATGGTTTAACCCTTTAACACTGATTTCGGCCTAAAACGGCTTCTACAGTGGTCTTGAGAAATGTCAATTTGCAGACCAAGAAAACACTATTTTTGAAAGTTTACAGCTGGAATGACTGGCACGATAACCGAGCCAGTCATTCCAATGCTAAACTGTCAAAAATAGTCTTCTCTTGGTCTGCAAATTGATATTTTCTTTGAAAGAATTGAAATTTTCTTGAACAAATTCAAGACTTAAAGGGTTAATGTCATTCAATTGATTTTTATGAGCGTTTTCTCTTCATCCTTCTAACATCTTAAGCCATCATATCGTGTTGCGCTATATGTGAACGGGACAGGACAGGTTCACTGGACTCAAACCTTTTAGAGGATAAAGCTTAAGATGTTACTTTGCTCGATTCGATTGAGACAGATCTAATAATATTGCCCATTCGTTTTAGAAGAGTGATAACAACTATATTTGGTCAAGAAATTCTCTGACATTCGGAGCTACTTACATGTTTATAAGACACAGCACAGCTGAAATGTACTACGACAAAGGTAATGGACCTTTCCAGCTTATCTATCCATCATATGACGTCATAATCAACTACGTGACGTGTATGACGACGTCATAATTAATGGCGTCATGGATGACGTAGATAAGTGCGTCAGTTACGCTTAATTGATGACGAGCTATGCCTTGTTGTACGAATTGTATGTATTTAGTATTCAATAGGCAGCACCAGCAGCCACTCAAATTAGTTTCAAAATATTCAATAGCTAACCTGTATAGCTTTCGGTAAAATTGATAGTCAGGAAGCTAAGGGATCGGTCGATCCCAACACGAGCGAAGTGTTGGTGGAGCTTAGATAAAGATGGGTGGGGCTTATCTAAAACTGGATTCCTCCATTTTATTGTTTTTCGAAAGTAATGTCTTAAATCTTTGCTTTATCTACTTTCGGTTATTTCCCTATTCCTGCGTTAATGAGCTGCAGATAAATTGCAGTCTTGAATAAAATGCGTATTACAAAGAAATATTTCATATATAATATGATTAGATATGTGGAAGGTGAGTGCGACAAGTACTCGTAGCATGATGACAGGCGTGTTTGTCATTAGTATTCAGTATTGGTATAAGATAAAAAAAAAAGATTATAGTTTTGTATATATTATATTATTATTTATATATTTGTTTTTTTATACCTTTTGTAGACTAACTTTATTTATTTTGACAAGCTTTCGCACATAAATGTGCTTCATCAGACCAACTATAATCTTATTTTATCTTGTCAAGACGAACACGGCTCCTTTCTCCAGTATTTGTATAAGAATCTGTAACCGAATATTCGCTTACATGAACGAATATTCGAATTATTTGTATATTTCAGACAATTGTGTAATAGAAGTGAAACAATGTCAGCGGGGGTGTAAGACAGGGAATCATTTGTTTGTGTGAATTATGAGTGACACGTTGGCACCATAAGGCCTAAATGTGGCAAGTCATATGCCAAGTTTCAAGTCATTCGGTTTAAGACTCAGTTTAAAACACAGTTTCAATGTTGCCATTTGCAAAACGTTATGCACAGAAAAGCAGATTCCTACAAAACCATTGAATGGAGCCAATAGAAAATTGAGGCTTATCAAGTCAATCCAGCATCCAAAATTTGACCAAGTTTCAAGTCGATCGACTGAAAATAAATTTTGAAGACCATTAAAAAAAATCTTTGTTTTTAACTTTTCTGGGCAAGGGGGAATATATTTCTATATAAAAAGAAAAACCTGGTAGTTCTGACCAAAATGAAATGCCTTTTCAGCAACATCGGTATCTTCTAATATGCCCATGGATTGGACTTGTGCCATTATAAAGAGATCATTTCTAACATCGAAAACTAGTATCTTTGATGCCATACATGGTGAGCTTGACACTAAGGGCTGATGGTGACCCTTGATCTCAATGCCATTTCGATACCAAGGGCGACATCCTTCGTGAGGTTTAAATTGCTCAATTGCTTAAATTTCCGAGCCATTAACTCAGATTTCTGCCTGATAGAAGACTCCGCCATTATTATATATTTATATAAACTGCGATGGAGTGCCTTATTCATGCGCAATCTAATGACATTTAGCCGAAAGCTTTTTCCAATACCATGATTTGCACTAAATATGGATGGCATTTAACGTAAAATATTATCGGATTTTGGACCCATATAATGACAGGTGGTGGTGTTGGTGGGGGTGGGGGTGGGGTGGGTGGGGGTGGGGTGGGGTTGCGTACAGGATCTTATTTATCTGGAATATAAAACTTGTGTTTTTAAAAATAATGTTGCTGAATGCCTAAAAGATGTTGCGGTCTTCAGAACCACCATCTGAATATAAATTGTCTACTTGTTTTAACCAGACAACTGGAGGGAGACTCAAGAGTGGATTTTGGTTCGTGTCATGGCTGTCTTGCCAAATTTCCATGCGAGGGAGAATGCATGAGCTTTAAGCCTGATCATACACACTTCGCGTAGGCAGGTCTGTTTTAGTGGCTTGATGAGGGGCGACACGCTTGGATGCTGATTAACACGCAGGTATGTCTGCTACATGAGTCAATGGTTGCACCAGCGTCACTAAGTACAGGACACGGAACGATGTTCAAATAACAGATTCACTGTAACAATGATGACATGAAAGACTGTACGTAGCTCAATAATGATCGATGTACCGGCGGCCAATAAACTTTAAGCTAACAACAAATGATTGCAAGGTAAGGCAGGTTCGTGCGTTTATTGTGCAGCTTCCGGACCATTATTAATCATCCATTGTGTAATTAATATAGCAACTATAGATATGTTTCTACGACACATCCCTCTCCACCCCAGACCCTGAGTCAGCGTATGCATATGTATTGACTTATTCCTCTCTCCTCCTACCCCGCACCACAACTCCCCGACACCCCCCCCCCCCCCACTCTAGTATTCTCGTCTCTCTCCGCAATAAATACCTTCCAGGTAGGCCTCTCGTTATGTAATCAATCCTGACGCGATGAATCGTATTTCCTTTAATCTTCAATCAAAAAGCCGCCCGCCTAGTCAATCGCTGGGCTCATGAGCATTATTTTCAAGCTGCGAGTGGAGCATAAGTACAGTCAATTGCAATTAATACTGCCAGCATGGGACGGATGCTGAATTCAAAATCAATACTCTAATACGCATTGCTGTAAATAATTTATTTTTAACTCTGACCAGATAACGATTTATTATATTATTTATTTGCAACTAGTATTTTATTATAATTAGTTCTTAATTACATTTCATATTTAACTATAGGTCTATGTAGCCACGCCTGTTTTAAACAACAATCGTGGGTAGCAGACTCTAGCAGTAAATAAATACACACAAAAGAGGTGTGGTCGCCATTGTAAGTGGGCTTTATGATAACAGGATGGAGGTTCTTTATGATATGTAGTCTTTCATAATGAGACATTCGCTGATAGATATAGTAAGTAAGTAAGTAAGTAAGTAAGTAAGTAAGTAAGTAAGTAAGTAAGTAAGTAAGTAAGTAAGTAAGTAAGTAAGTTTACATTTTACAGTCTAGCTTTCACCTATCCCTGGTCGTTGGGTCCCTTAGGGAGCTTTCAGCTCAGTTGCATCGTGTAAGGTATGCATTCACATTACTTATACGTCCCTCGCTGGTACCTATTTACAGCTAGGTAGACTGGAGCAATGCAGAGTGAAGCGCCTTGCTCAAGGACACAACTCCGCGGCCCGGCCGGGAGGAGACTGCCAAACTTTGAGTTACAGGTGTACTATGTAATATTACACCACCACCCCCACCCCCCGTGGGCCAGCGACTCCCATACGGGGCCGCTACACATTCCAGCATGTAAGTCAATTTTGGAATATTGTATTTTATTTTTGGTAATGTATTGGTCACGTTGTATTGCATCGTCCTTTTGCACGATCCTCGCCCTCCCATTACGTTCCCGTATCGAGTACCGTGCTTGCGCGCCTTTGATGGTTGTGCTAAGTTCACGAAGCTTCGTACATATCAAGGGGTCAGACAACTTGCGCCAATGAGATTGCTCGATAAGAAATCAGGAAGTAAACAAATTTACACACGTGCGTAAACCAAACTAGCGGTTTTTGTTACCGAAAACCAATCTACACATTTTCTGTTCCTCAGATAACTTGTTTAGAGCACAACTATTGCAAACTTTTGCAAATGTCTCTTTCCGGATTAACAGCGTCGCTATCGCCGTTGTTTTTGTGATTGTAAATTAGGTCACCTGCCGAGCTCTCGCCTATCACGTGAAGTAGGCAGAAATCTGATTGGCTACCTCCTAACCCACTAGCGTAATGTTACTTCACGTAGTGAGAAATCGCGGGTCTGCAAGTACTGGCTCGAACAGCGTAGCTATGTGAGTGGACGTATGTTAGTACGATGGTTGTATTGTTGCTACAGCATAGTATTTATTATGCAGAAATTCTGCACCATATTTGTTATTATATGTTATCTTTCTATAAACATTAGTGTGCGCTACAGTACCTTCACCTAAGAAATAATTTCAAATATGAAACATTCATAATGGAAAGAACTTAAAACAATCTTAAATATGTATATACAGCTCGACAATTTCAGACGAAATAATGGCGTCTCAAGTTCTACGATCCTCGCTGATCGTTAATCTTCAAACGACTCTTAGCGCCGAGGATGCAAATCGCAAATAGACACTTCAAAGAAACCAGCTTCTGGTGAAATAACCGCAACCTATCAATTATAGTATAGCCCGCATATTCTGGGTTAAATAGTATAGCCCGCATAATCTGGGTTAATTGATCACGACGGCAATCGAGGATTCCAGTTTTATCCATCAATCATATGACATCATAATCAACTACGTGACGTGTAGGATGACGTCATAATCATTTACGTCCTGATTGCCGTAGACAAGTTCGTCACGAACGCTTAATTGGACTAAGTACTGTTGTAGGAATTATATGTCTTTGAGATTTAATAAACATTGCTACTGAATATTTTGAAACTAATTTGACTGGGTGCAGTTGCTGCCATAGGCAGCAACACCACCCACTCAAATTAGATTCAAAATATTCACCAGCTTACCTGTATAGTTTTCTGGAAATTGATAGTCAGTTCAGGGATGGATTGATCCTAAGACGGGAGAAGTGTGGGTGAATCTTAGCTAGAAGCGGGCGGGGCATAGCTAAAACTGGATTCCTCCATTGACATTGCATATGTTGGCTTTTCTTCTATTCATATGGATAGTATCATATATTGAATGGAATTTACTACTGCGCAACTCATGAATATATAGGGAATAGTTTCGAGTGACTTTTTATTGTTCAATATCTTCTCATTGTTATTAGGAAATCGTCAAAATGTGTTATCTGATTAGCTTCAATTACCATTTGCATTAGAAGATTGGATAACTGCATCTATGCAATTCTATTTACGAAAACGGAACTTGTAATTCTAATGCTTCTACCAATCAATGCAAGCTGCAAATGGATTCCAAAATTAGAGCACATTCATCCTTTTTTCTCCATATTTGATGTCGTGTCCAATTATTTAAACTTGCATATGGCTGCGAGGAGAATGCATGCACTTACGAGATTGAATTTCTGCATTCTTCTCACCTCTCGTTAAGTTACGAAGCCGCATCATCTTCTGAGCATCGTGAGGGGTAGATGGGAGTGGAGGTGTCAATGCTGGTGATCAATCGAATGTGTTGGTCGTATATTGTGTGCTCCCAGGGCGCCAGGACCCTCTGGAGAATTGTAGAAAATTAGTCCGGCTCTCGTGTAATACTAGCATAATGATCTCGTACGATATTAACGTAATGATCTCGTGCACGATGCGGATTAGTAAGCTTTATTAAAGGCATTATGTCCGAGAAATTATAGAACAAACACCCAAGGCAGCGTCGATATGAAATAGCGAAACATCTTCCCTTCATGTCCCGAGCCACTGCCTCTATTACGACACTGCTAACATAATAATCAGCATTCGTCCTTATCGAGAAACACACATTCAGCCATAAAGGCCAGAGATTCTGCAATGTATTACTAGTTAAGACATAAAGTGCTTGCCCCTCGGCTTGTTGAGGAGGTTTCAAAGCAATTCGGAAGTTTGTGATTGGAATACTAAAATGATCCAATGCATTTGTGGTGACGAGGGAATAGCTGGTAAAATGGTCACATTCTGGCCGATGTTCGAAGAATTAATGCCATATTCTGCCATTCTCCCTCGGGCTAGCGACACATCATCTCACAGCAATAGTTGCCAAAGGTCAGAGCAAGAGAAAATCTACAAATCTCACCTTATTAGGATGACACTAAATCTGGTTAACCAAAACCATTGTGGGGTTGGTCAATTGAGCGTAATACACTAATAGACAGTTCTGACCTGCTCGGGGACAGAAATTATGTTTATCATGTTGAATTGGTGAATCATTCTTTAACTGCCAATCACTTTAGTATCTTAGTGCTACTAGGAATACCTTAGACTTGTCAAACTCCAATTCATTTTTTTTAAATTATGTGTGTATTTTTACTTTGCCACACAAAATCAAATTTTTGAAGACATCTTTTAATGGAGACTGCATCGTTTAGCAATTAAGTTCTTAAGGTGTCTCAATTCGCCGGAAGTAAGTACATATCTGACCGATTTGATTCCCGCTAATCACTTATGTTCAGCTTTAAACGAATTTAAGATCAAGACGAAGTCCAGGATTGTATTTAATAACACGAATTTGGAAGAACTTTGTTAATTTCCGTTAATATGATTTAATTCAATTGTTAATTAAATGGGATTTATATTAATTAGGAATACACATCTGGGGAATTATATGCTCAGGGTCGGTCTTAATTTGTAAACAGTTATAAATGGATATTGCAAGAAAGGAGACATATATAGACACATATTTGTGTTTGTTAGGGATATTGCAGTATGTGTACGAGGGTGGGTGGGGACGTAACAATTTATCCCAGAAATTTAGTTGCGAATTTTATTGTCTTGACAGTAATTTACGGCATCCATAGACCATTGTGACACGGGATAACATTCTCCAAACCAATCTTACAATATATCCATGAAACAGCTAGCTAGAGCCATTATTTTACAATCCATAGTCTGCTAAGTCTGCCCAAAACATATGTTATGGTGTTGGCCTGGGAATGGGTCAAAATGGAAATAACGTGGATTAAATGCGATTGATCGGCTGCTTGAAAGCGACACATGCTCGGAATACATAAGCTATAGGGCTGCCAGATTTCCATAATCCGGCTCATGAAGGGTGGAAGTGGTAGCAATACACAGACCTACGCTTTGAATGCTGATTTGCACAAACGTGTACAACGGTGATTGAATCTTTACAATGGCGATTGTCTGAAAGTCGTTGCATATGTTTGCATCATCATGTCTCAGTCAAATATTAAAAAATATATTCAACAACAGTCTATATAGCCAGAGCGCCAAGCTTTAAATATTAACATTTTTATTTTAAGATGGAGGGGGTTAATTTGTTATTCTTTCGCAAAACTAATTCATCGCTGTTCGAGCACTCAGTTCAATTCCTTTCGAATGTTTCAGCCATAAAAAGCGAGACTGGTCGGCTCTACCTCTCCCCGCAGCTATGGTAGATTTATTAGAGAGAAGACAGAATGAATATTACAGCTATAGATTTGAAATTCTATCCTGAGTGCTTCGTTGCCGCTGGAAATTTGTATGCAGATCGGGCCATTCCTGTGTGAATATCTCACTGATTAAACTGTGTCATCTTGAAATGTCACGTGACATATGACGATATAGTTGCCTAGATATGACAAACGGATTCCAATCTCATCGGACAATATGTAAATGAAATTGTTCTACGTCTACATATGAGCGCGATCGGCGGCGTGATATTTCCCTGCTATCTGGATTAAGTTCTCTTAGGCACGGAATGAAAAATGACAAAAGAGCACCCTTGTAATTCATATTAGCATATACCAGATTGAATATTTCATTTCAGTTCCCGTCTCCCGCTGTGAGTCTGTCAGTTACCCTAATCCGCTCATTAACTCTAACGAGATCCGTATCTGACCAGTTCACCTTTACCATCTCCATCAGAACAATTTATCTTATCGTTGAATTGATATCGCCATTATCGACTTCCTCTAGTAGAAATAAAAGGAAAATTTTTGACCACCATGCAACTGGTCAACACAATTGAGGCCAGCTCCATCACCCCATGCCGGCCCCCATCCAGAGTTTGGACAATTATGGACCACCATACAACTGGTCTATGCCACAAGGGGCGGCCACACGCACACCAGGCCGACTACAACCCTGAGTTCTGACCCACCCTGCCCCATGGAGCCACGTCTCCCACAACCCCTGTCGTGGGGTATCCTCTTGTTAAGAATTGAGGCAGGCAGATAAGACACGGCAGTATCCTAAACACCCATTTAGAGGCAAGCATTCTCTGGTTTATTCCACACAGATATGCATACTTCATATCCCCAAATGCATTTTTCACAGATGATCGTAGTAATAATTGTACTCAGGTGCATCTCAGATGTGTGCCCACTTGGTTTCCAATATCATAGCAGTCTGTGTTCTGGAGGACACACGTGTACTCCCTGTGACAGCTGCGACCAATATATAACAGGTAGAAGCATGATAGAGAGATCCGCAGAGCTTATATATAAAGTGTTAAACTAAACAGGGTGAACTCGTTGAGAAATATTTAAGTTAGGTTGAGTCATGTACCGACTTCGAGGCTGATATTCTGGGGCGAACAGTTTCATTTTATTATCAGCTAGGATCTGCAGTTATATCACGAAATGGTTTCGCCTACGAACTAATAAGTCCGACTTGCTAGAGTAGTTTTAAGGATTTCTTCGACGTGTGAGAGTGTTACAAACGTTTTATCTGTAGCAGACCTCCCTGGATGCAAGCGGCTTGTTATCACCCATCTAGAGGGATGGTGCAGCGAGAATTTTCCTCTAGTGATGCCAACTATATGGTCCACCGCAACGAGGACTGTATCATCATGCCCTATCTAAGTTAAGAAAGACGACCCGTGGTCATCAAGCCTCTGAAGCTTGCCACCCTTATTTACGACAGTAGGGGTGGTGTGTTATCTCCAGATCATAGACTGCAGGTGGTCTATACATGGTAGCGATTTACCACTACTGCCGCAGCGATACATTACTTCATTCTCTTCGAAAACTAACTGTAAATGCGTTGTCAGCGCCAGCAGTACACTGTCATGTGACATGGCGGAGTGCAACGCATGATTAGGTCTAGAACGTGAAAGCTGAGATTGGCATCCAAGGCATTAACGTCCTCCATTATTACTTCGATCTTCAGGAAGTCGTAGTGCATAACCTTGTTCAGCTCAGAGCTTAAATAATGACATCGACATTGAAGATAGTAAAGCAACTACCAAAGTGCCAGGCAAGTCTTCAGAAGGAGGAGAAGTTTTTGAAAAGCAACACCCAGAAGTTACTGACAGATGCAGTCTGACACTGCTAGTATAGCACTGACAGACACTGGCAGTTCATATCTGTGAATGTTGCTATGCTGAAAATGAGACGTTGTGATGATGTTATTCCTTCTGCTGGAACCCCTATCGTCGCTGCGGTGGCAAGTGGGGTTTGTTGAGCACTATCTGGGAATAACACACCCCATCCAAGAGATCGCCACCAGTGGCGCCTCGTATACAGTTACTGCAATGGCAATGTGGTAGCGTATCCCAACTACGGAAGCAGTCATGCTTGGTATGGCTTTGGCCGGAATCATCGTGGCCTACGTTTAAGGCATCACAAAAGACAATATATAGCAGATATAGAGATACTATAGTAGATTTAAAGATAATATACAACCATGTCTCTGCTAGTTACCGAGCTAGATAGCAAGGAGCTTGGAGACTTGTCCCACTTGGGTGAGGCAACCCTCAAATCTCAATTTCGGTATCATCGATCTGCGCCATATCACCGTCAATGGTGCAAAGGATGCTACCAGCAAGCTCCAACTACCTGGGGTGAAGAAATCAGGGCTCTTTGGACTGATGGTAAAGACCATATGTTTACCAATGCTTGCATCACATGAGTACTCGATGTGCTATACACTGTGCTCCCCACAGCTTATACTGGGATTTCATGCTCAATGTCTCTATAGCATCTTTCATCCCATCCTGTAGTACAACGCCCCTTGGTCTATGGGTGAGAAATCTCATCCCCAGAAGCGCTCCAGTTTAGTAACGCGGATTTAGATGAAGCTACAGTTGAACAATTGCTGTACAGCTTCCGAGAACATGTCTGTACCACACAGGTAGACAGATGCGTGTGGGGCAGGTGGTGTTGATCATTACCCCATCGGGACATGGAGAAAATATATTCCTGTGAGCTGTGCTTCTAGAGCACCTACAGTTGCAATACTACTTCTACTGTACGACTCTACCACTGAGAACGTTGCCATAATGGCCAATGGTGCAAGGGTCCCATCAACAAGACACAGAACCTGCAGCCACTGGTGGCGAATATTGCTCGGATACTGACTGATAGGCCCAGTTTTACCGGTTTTAATAGTCATCGATGACACTGCAATGGACCCGAAGACAGTTACCTATCTCAACAACATGACCAGAAATATCAGGCACACCAAGATTACTGTCTTCATACTTTTTCCGAAGTACAGCTGTGAGATATTACCAGATGTCTGTCACAATGCGAGGTGTGCAGAAGGTGGCTGATCTGTACTGCATCATCGTCAGCAATAGGAACCAGGAATGCTATCATACTTCAAGCCTGCGTTGGAGAATGCGGATCGCTCCAGTTACAAGCTGAATCCATCCAGATAGCTGGCCTGCTCTGCGAGCTGGTCATCTCGCTAATACATGTAGTGCATAGGATTGTTGCAGGCCTCGAGGCTAGCCATTACCACCTGGACGATAGCAGCAGCAATACTCCAGTCTCGTACAGACAACCAAATCCCTTTTTCTAGATAGTCTCTTAGTAACTTCGAGTTTCACTCAGGAACATCGAGTTTCACTTAGTGACTCCGGGTTTAACTTTAGGATCTCCGAGTTTCACTTTAGGAATTTCGAGGTTCACTTCAGGAACATTATGTTTCACTTGAAGAACTCCGAGATTCACTTCAGGAACTTCGGAGTTCACCTTCGGAACTTCGAGTTTCACTCATGAACTTGGAGTTTCACTTCAGGAACACTGAGTGTCACTCCATGAACTCCGGGTGACGCTCAGGGATATCATCTTCTGGATCTTTCACCTGCTCCTCGGGAGCACTTCCTTCACATGGAGCTTAAAACTCTTCTCATTCAGACCCTGCGTGTCTCTTCTTGTCGAACATATCATGGCAGATCGACTTCACATTGTTCTTTTGTCATCATTAACTTTAGAAATGCTGTCATATTCTCCTGTATCTGCTTTCGGCCATCATTAATGAACATGTGTTCAATAGTGTTCTGAGTCCCAGTGGCATGCCCCCCCCCCTGTCAGCACATTCATTAGGGCTATATACAAGACAGCAACAGCGTTAAAAAGAACATAAAAAGGTCAAAGTATACAGCATGCATTGGTTCCACCACATCTGAGAAATTGTAACTTTGTAAATTGGCATTATTGAAACATTAAAGACAGAGATCATAGATGGATTTAAAGCATCGAGCCCGACATGACTAATGTCGCCATTGTCACATGCAATAGTGTCCCATGAACAGTCTATGTCAACCCTTTCAGGCGTTGAAAGCACACGTATCTCTATTCTCGGACAATCATAGGTGTAATGTCATAACTCTGAAAATAATATGACTGAAACTATGGCTTTAGGTAAATTTAATTTCACAATATGGAAAATGATGCTTTGTGTGTACCATTAGGAGTGTACCACTTGTATGCCTATGGTTGCGCTGTTAAAGAACTAGTAGCAATATAACTGCTCTATGTATTGGAAGCCATTGCTGTGTTGAGAGATGCCCATGCATTAAATAGCAAGAGTATTCATCAATGCTGTCTTACTGTGTCCAGAATATTATGAGATGTCATCATGCAATGTGATTTTGTCAAGTTCAAATTCATTTATTATGCTCAATCTGTACAATGGCAACTGCTAATTGCAGTTGTGAACAGACATGGTGGATGAGTGTGACGGGGTTGAGGGGATGGTAGAGGAAACCGTACTATTATCGATTATAGTCAAGAAAAACACATAAAAATATGGTCAGACCGAAAAGTTGCGTACACATACAATTATACTGCTTTAAATGGTTGTGCTATGTGTCTTGTGCAGGAATCTGATGGGTTCCCCTTGTCATCGTTTGGCAATCTTTTTATGCCGTCATTAGCAACGCCTCTTTTTGGCGAATTTCTAATCTATAAGTCACATGTGAATTAATTACTGTTGTACAACAGAGAATCAATAAAATAATTTCCTTCATCATCACCCGGAATGACGAATTTCACTGAATCTTTATATTAAATTTCATAAGACATACGTATTTCTACATATATTTCGTCATTTCACATGAAGAAATGTCTTAAAAATGTACAGGGTCTAACATATTGATCGATGCTCCTCCCCACCAAAGAAGCAGTCTGTACTTTCTCAAATTGATTTTAGGCAACATTGCCTGATTTGTGACCTAGCTAAAGCTCGGATTGATTATCGAGGTACTCCGATTAAAGGTATTACGTGGTTGGTTTGGTTTGCCTGTCTACGCATGCATGTATTCTTGCTTTGAAGCAAGAGTAATCGAGTAGAATTTGTACCAGCGATACAGTTATATGATTATACTCTCGGCTGTTCGGATGTGTAATCAGGGTATTTGGGGTACCTCCCTAATATATCTGAACTGAACCCTAGAGTATTTGTGTAAGGATGCCTAACATGCAGATCGTTTGAAAAGAGTTGATTTTGCAAGACTGTCGATAGAGCAGATTTGGTAATCCACGAAGCGATGTCTGAGTTGTAGGCAGCAAATCCAGAGTAGCATTATGATTGCTAGGATTCATTGGACAGCGAAGTATTGTGCCAGCGGCAAGTGCATTAGCCAACGAAGTGATCCAGCAGAACTTGCATTAGATCTAGCAGAACTTGCATTAGATCTAGAGAATTTGCATTAGATCCAGCAAAACCTGTATTAGATCCAGCAGAACTTGCGTTAGATCTAGCAGAACATGCATTAGATCCAGCAGAACTTGCACTAGATCCAGCAGAACTTGCATTAGATCCAGCAGAACTTGCATTAGATCCAGCAGAACTGGCATTAGATCCAGCAGAACCTGCATTAGATACAGCAGACGTTGCATTAGATCCAGCAGAACTTGCATTAGATTCAGCAGAACTTGCATCCCAGCATGTAGTAGAACAGTCTGCTAGAATATGGAACTTGTTAGGGATATATGATGAGTACTACAACTTCATAAACAGTATACAACATGATTCTATACATGCCCATTTGATGTTAATGATAACATAATGTTTAGAGACACATCCTTAGTGGTATACTGATCACCTGTGATCAACCACACATTACATGGTCTAATCTTCCAGAGATGAATCTGACCAACGTTGTGTACCATGGGTTACCCCGAAGAACTATGGAGTTACACGCATGATGTAGGCTGTGCAGCATGGCAGGAAAAGGTGGCAAGATCATTACATGGCCTGGGCGACTATGCTAATAGATCGCTTGAGTCCTGGAGAGCTTCCCCTGACCTAATAATCCCAACAGTAGTAGACGAGTTACTTGTCCGAAATCTACCAACAATACAGGAGTTAAGAAGCTATCCACTGACAGAAATGGCATTAACGGAATTATGGAAGTATTTACTTGAGCCTGGCGGTCAGTCTACAGCGATGCTATCAAGTTAGAACAAGAACATCTCGACGAGGCTGCTCAGAAAAACAGGTAGTCACAACTAGTGTCACATCAGCATGAGGGGATTACCCAAAGGCTCTTCCAGCTGCCGTGGCAACGTTTACTTGGCTAAAGTGCGTACCATCTGCAACATGTCAGACTCTAGCATGTTCACAGGTGACACAGAGGATCTGGTGCCGCCTCAGCTGAAGACAACCACGTCCAGACCTTTCTACACCATAGAAGTGGCAGACATACTCAATTTCCTCACGCGGGTGAAATCTGTCGTAGATATTTTTCTGCAGATGGTCACGGAAGGGATTGTACTGAGGCTCGTCATGGAAGTGGGCCCACTTGGCATCTAATATCATGCAGCTACCATAGGTATGAGCAGTAGTATAACCAGCATCCTATACATGGAGGGTTAAACCGAACAAGGTGATCCCCTCGAGAAATATCTGTGTCAGATCGAGCCCTGTGTCGGTGTAGATGCTGATCTTCATCACATCTGGGGAAGGTCTTAGCTGCTTCACTTTACCACCAGCTAGAAGCGGCAGCTCTAGCACAATTAGTGTTGTTTGCGGACTTGTGAGCCCGACATGCTCGAGCAGCTTCACTGATCCCTTTGTCTTCGAGGAGTGTGTCACACCCTCAACCCGTAAGACACCCTCATGAATATTGATAGCTTCCTCTGGTCCATCAAAGGGGCGACGCAGCAGGAGCTTTCCTCCAGTGACCCCAATCCTATGGCCCACTGCAACTAGGGTTGTACCATCTCCTATATAGGTCAGGAAAGATGTCCCCCTGTTGTAAAGCTCCTGGACTGAGCCATCTTTCTTCACAACAGTAGAGAGGGGCATGACCTCCAGGTCAATAACCGCTGGAGGGCTATATAGTGGCACCCACGCTCGCCAATTACCACCAGGTCCAGCGCGGTATGACACTGCATTATTTCGAAGACTACCTGCAGCTGTTTCGCCAGGGTCAACACCACACCAACATGTGACATCGGTGAGGCACGGTTCACAGTCGGCTCTAAGACATGAAAGCTGAGATCAATGTCCAAAGTGTTAACATCCTCAACCTTGTCCAGTGACTGCTCTATCCAAGGGTGGAAGATGAACTTCTTCGGGAAGTCATAGCAGAACACTTTTTTGTCCCCATCCCTCTATAGAAACAGACGTTCCTTCGAGACATCCTTTACCGACGGGATGGAGGGAGAATGTCTTGGAGGACAAACTACTTGCCATCGCTTTCCTTAACCTTAGCAGCATCAACGTCGTGTACGCCCACGAGCTCAGCTAGACTGGTCGAGTGAGCAAATATGGGCTCCATTGTTTATACATATATAGGGGTTTAAACGGAGTGTATATCCATGCCTGTTGTCCGATTGCTACTCAAAAATTGGGAGAATGTCATCAGACCATCTCTAGTTGGTAGACGCGTGGTTCAGTATCACATAGAATGGGTTCTCTTCAAGGTAGCTCAGCATTCCACCACGTACGTACATGCTGATGTGTTACATCCACCACCGGGAAGTACCTACTACAGCTCACTGACTGAAGTAAGGTTAGACGTGATAGAATATCTGCCAGGAGCCACCAGCAAACTGTGGAAATCAATCAGCCCCAACATGTTCACCCACGTAAATCACCTGTTTGACAGCTCCACCATTAGTCTATAAGCCGGCATGGATGGTCTGTCGGATGCCCAATTAGAGTTTACTCTGCTACTACTTATTGACCTATCATCATGATATCATATCAGACCTATCAGGCATTCACCGAGATGTTGGAAAAGGAGAAGGAGGAGCAGCCACACACATTTTCCAGGATGGTAGATATAGCAGTTACAGGAAATGCCATTGCCAGCCTCGCTACAGTGGTGGGTGCTATCGTCGCTATCCCGCTGGGTGGTGTTACCCTTGCCGCTACTGTCCTGGCCACCGGCTTGGCGGTTGGACAGCATCAGATCACTAGGAAGCTGGAGAAGCATGCTAAGTATGTAACGCTGGCACAGAGCAGCCTACGGGCTATTGGCGAGTCTGTCGGCAAAGCTCTCGAGGATGGGTAGGTTAGTGACGAAGAGTACCACCATATATTGAAGCTCCAAACCCTGTACCACACAGAAAAACCCAAAGTACGCTAGCAATATCTCAAAGGCTCCAATGGGTGGGTGGACATGGAGGAGTTAAAAAACAAGATGCTGCGGCGGGGCCGCATCGAAGATCTCTATGGTGCCAAATAGTATGTTGCGTCCATGGCTGGAACAGCAGCTTTAAGATGCCACTATAGGTGGCTTTCCAGACAAACCTCACGATAATCGACCAGAGCCACCTGTCCCTCTTGCGTACACTCTGGACCCATGCGAGAGCTGGACTATGTGGTCTCCTGGATGACATACCGGACATAACACCTATTTTGATCACAGTCGATGAGCGGTCCCACATCAGCTTCTCCATCAATTCACAACCACTGACCAACATTGCAATCACCATCAAAGATGCGAAGAAAGCTCTTACCTGGATGACAGGCCCGAATCTCTCGTTCTGGAACTAACAGCTGAACTTTGCCATGTAGTGTACCATGGCAGGATACGGCGTTGGCGTGGGTTTGCTGCACTTCTATTCTGGTACCCCCGAAGCTGTGCTCATTGCCAGCTGTCTCAGATTCCATGTGTACTACATGGTGAGACGAATCCTCCATGAGCTGTGCACAAGCCTGCCTGATACGAATGATTTCGACCCGAAGCCTGTTGGCACCGCTAGCTACAGCCTCTCAGCAGCCAGTAGACTCCAGCGAGAGTTCAATGCCCACTCAGACTATCATTTCCATGGTGGAGACAACAGTGGTCTAGGCGTTATGTATGGCGACCCGAGACAAGACTACTCAGGCTTCCCCTATCAAACACCGCGAAAAATCAGTCATCGGAAGACAGCGATGTTCTCATTTGATCCAGACTCAGAGCCCAGAGCAACGGTGCAGAATATGCACATAACCGGCATCAGGCAAGACCACCCAGATGCCTGGAAATACTTTATCCCACACACAACCTCAGGGCTTACACCCGTGGGGATCGTTCGAATTAACCAACATTTTGTGCTCTTGACCCTGTCCCAACCAAAATGATATTTGAATATTTGGACATTTTACTTCCAACAATAACATTAATCATTAACTCTAGTCTAGAGTCGGGTGTCATGCCAAAGGTCTTCAAGCAAGCTATAATCAATCCGCTGCTTAAAAAACAAGGTCTTGATCAAGACGTATTAAAGAACTATAGACCCGTGTCTAACCTGCTGTTTATCTCAAAACTTGTTGAAAGGGCCGTATGTAAACAACTATCTGTACACTTGAATTCACACGAGCTACATGAGCCTCTCCAATCTGCTTATACACAGAGTCATAGCACGGAGACAGCGTTATTAAGAGTGATAAATAATATTCGAAGTTGTATCGATATGGGTAATGTCTCGTTACTAATTCTACTTGACCTCAGCGCTGCATTCTATACCATCGACCATGAAAACCTACTCTCTAAACTAAGTCGTGCATTCGGTGTCAAAGGTCCTGCATTAGATTGGTTTCATTCATACTTGACTGATAGATGCCAATCAGTATACATAAATGGAACCCCTTCGGAATCAATCCAGCTTACGTGCGGCGTACCACAAGGGTCTATACTGGGACCCGTTCTATTCACCCTGTACACTCGACAACTAGGTTCAGTAATCGAAAAACATAATATCAAAAGACACCTTTACGCAGATGATACTCAACTAATCAACAGTTTTACGCCATCCACATCCACTGCAACTATCGCTTCCAATCAAATAACAAACTGTTGCTCCGATATTAAATTATGGATGACCTCTAACATGTTGATGTTGAATGATGATAAAACCAAAGCGATGTTGATTGGGCCAGAAATTCGGCGTGCCAAAACAGAGTTATCTGCGATTACCATCGGCTCAGCTCAAATTCCCTTGGTAGACACTGTTAAGGACTTGGGTGTCACGTTAGACAATGAACTTAGTATGGAACATCATGTCCGTTATCTGCGTAAGGTGTGTTTTATGCAGCTGCGGAATATATCAAACATCAGAAAATACATAACTCGCGAAGCTGCTATTATGCTGGTACTAACATTAATTATCTCAAGGTTAGACTATTGTAACAGTCTGTTTATAGGCGCCTCAAAAGATGCTATGCACAAACTCCAAGCAATTCAGAATGCAGCCGCTAGAGTTGTTTCCCTAAAGCGTAAGAGTGATCATATCAGTCCCATTCTCCAAGATCTTCACTGGCTTCCAATAGAACAGAGAATCCGCTTCAAAGTCCTCTGCCTAACCTATCAATGTATCATATCTACAGCACCAACCTACATTTCAGAACTGCTAGAAACGTACACGCCAAGCAGGCCACTTAGATCTGCAAATCTAAACCTGCTTAAAATTCCGAAAGTTAAATCAAAAACTTATGGTCACAGAACATTTGCTTTTGTTGCCTCTACAGAATGGAATGATCTTCCAGCTAGTCTTAAATCTTCATCCACTCTAGCTATATTTAAATCAAATCTTAAAACGTTTTTGTTCCGTCAGGCATATCCAACTGTATGATCATTTTATTTTATTTTTGTAAGCGCTTAGAGCACGCAATATTTGCGTGGAATTATAGCGCACTATAAATATCCTATTATTATTATTATTATAACCAGTCCTTAGAAGCATTATGTTATTGTCTTCTGATGGCCAAGACCAAGCTGTGCCACTCTATAGACGGTGTGAGTGGCAAAGAGGTGCAGGCTATTTTCAGCAGTCTCATCGAGGATATGATCATCATTGCATATCCTAGCAGCCTCATTGCCAAGTTCCAGCAAGCCTTACAGAAGGCCCACCACCAGCTGGACTTTGCCATATTCTCCACACCTGCGGCTTATTCCGAGCAACCTGATCGTGAATATCGAGGACCTGGTGGTCAGGGGTTATAACAACATGATAGTCGAGGGGAGCTCTCCCGGTGTCCACTTTGGGTTTAACACTGACATCAACTCAGCAGCGCAAGTCGTCCCAACCCCCGTGACACAAACATCTCCGCAAGCAAGTGCTACCATCGTTCTGACTGTCGTTCCGATGCACATAGTGCTGGACGACAAACGGTGAACCATGCTGACACCCACAACCCCAGCCAACGGTGCTAGCAGGATGATAGCCCCACGAGTAGTGTCAGGTCTGGCTATTGCTGTGCTTAGTCTTCTCTGCCACTGGTAGTTCAAGCTCTTCGAGCAATAGATCCTCTGGTGTGGGAGTCGTGGCAAATGAAGGTGCCTGAACTAGCTTGGCCTGCCCGACATCCCCCAAACACGCTGTCAGCATACACACCCAAGGACTGTATGGTTTGGTAGTACAGCCTTTTTCCAGCTTGTAGTAGCGCAGAGCCTAATTCAACTCAGAGTATGGGGATGCCATCGATGCCTGCAGCTGCTGGAACCTGTCCGACAGATACTTATGATCCTTGTAAAATCATTTAGTATGCAGGAGCTGCTCTACGATACTGCCGTCCATAATGAGGTATTCGACAAAACAGATCTATCCCTTACCAAATCCTAGGTATAGCTTCACGGCTGTCAGCTCCTCTGTTACCTCAGCGTTAGAGAGCTGGGCGAGCTCATCTGGTGACTTCTTCATGTAGTCTTTCAATTCAGTGTAGAAGACGTCATAGCACCTGAGGCATAGGTCCATGGTTTAAGCCGCTATGTATAGTGCTATGGATATTCCTGAATACCAATCTAAGCAGCTGACAGATGCAGACTGGTTCGAGTTGCTTAGAACGTACATGTTTAAATACATTGCATGCTCAGGGCTTAAACAATGACATCAATGCTACAGATTGTAAAGCAACTCCTGGCGAGTCTCCAGAAGGTGCTCAAAAGCAAGACCCAGAAGTTACTGACACAGGTTAAGCCCCCAACCATTCATGTCGCCAGTAACGTGGCCGCGAATGTGGCCGTGGTAAAGATGATGGGTGGTAATGATGATACTCCTGCTGCTGGAGCTGCTGTCCTCGCTACAGTGGCAAGTACATGTGTCGACCACTGTCTAGAATAACACATCCCATCCCAAAGATTACCATCAGTGGTGCCTCCTATACTGTTGCCGCCAAGATTATGGGTGAACACATTCCTCTAATGGAAGCCACAGTTCATTGGCTAGCGACGAGTGCTATGGCTGAGATCATTGTGACCTATGTCTAGCTTTAAAATAGCTATATATAATGGAAGCCTGACAGGTTCATGAGACAACAGTCGCCAATGAGGTACGGTGTGCTGTTCCAGAGTCGGTAGTGCATTGTCGATCCCACGGACTGAGGATTTCCAATACCTAGAAATGGTGGTTAGCCCATAAGGCATGCTTGTAGAGAGGGCTAGTATCCAGAGCATTGTTACTTATTTCTTTGGCCCATTGTATTGTCTACCTATGCCCACCTATTCCACTGGGGATATGACTAGGTTTAAGACAAATGTATACACCAACAATGTCTCTGTCACTCACACGCCTAGAGAGCAAAGAGCTAGGTGATCTGGCTCACATGGGCGAGGCACGCCTCAGTTCAGAGGACACTGTTGTCCCTATCTCCTTTCTAGACTTCAGAAACACTGACACTGTAGGACAATCAGCCATCAATAAGGCCAAGACTGGATACAAGGGGATGGGCATCAAAGACAGAGAAGTGATGCGAGGTATACTCGGAGTCGATGAGGCTGGTGCCATCAAGGTTTTGGCTGAGTACTATGAACAGGACCTGGTTAAGGAACTCCTGAATCCACGGAGTTCATTCCAACAAGATGGGGAGAATCTCAAGGTGGGCACCCTCGACCTGAGCCATATCATGGTGGATGGTGCAACGGGTGCTACCACCAGCCTACAAATACCTGAGGTGAAGGAGTCAGGGTTTTTAAATCTGCCGTTTAAGATCACATAATAAGCATGGCTGCTCGAGCTTGTATCATACAGATATTCGAGGTGTTCGACACTGTGGGCACTGATACAGGCCCTCTGTGTTACCTTCTCAGCTGTTTTCGGGATTTCATGCTTGACGCCTATATCACATCCTTCATATCTGCTGGTGGTACAACACTATGTGTGATAAACGACAGCCTGACCCTCAAGGAGACCAAGCAAGACTTCATCGCAGGCATGCAGAAGGTTGCAGATCTATACCTCTTCATCTTCAGCAACAAGGAGAGAGGGGAGCTCGCATACTTCAAGCCATCACTGGTGAAGGCTCAGCACTTCAGCTACAAGTTGAATTCAGCCAGGAAGCTCGCAGGTCAGTCGAGTCAACATGCCTGATGTGTCAGCCAGGATGTTTTTCAGGCTTGAGGAACTTCATGAGCTTCTTGTGGAACTTGAGAATGTTTCTGAAACTCTATCCACTGACGATCAGATGCCATGACTCTATTCTTCTGAAACTTCTCATGGAAGATTCACTTCGCCCATGCCCTCTTAGCATTTGCTTTGAGAACAGGTTTGATGAGGTAGTCCTGATCGTTCGCATCGGGGAACTTTAGAAATGCCTCCAGATAACTCACCAGCTACTCACGCCCTCTTTCGTTGAAAATGTGATCAATGGCCCCGTTGTGACTGGTGGCCAACCCCTCCTCTCTACCTTCAGTGTGACCAGTGGCATGCTCAGCCTCACGACCCTCAGTCGCAGCTGTACTGATCTCCTCTCGGAAGTAATTTGTGGCTCCAGCATATAGAGCGTCCAGCATCCGGTGGTCATCATCAGTGTGGAGACGGAAGCCTATAGAGCATCCAGCATCCGGTGGTCATCATCAGCGTGGAGGCGAAATACGCCAGCCCACTTCCAGACGACTAGTAGATCTTTGAGATCAACCCTAGCCTTCTGCAGAGCTAGAATTACAGGATTCTTAGTTGGTGTCCTGGGGAGATCTAGTGACCTGTCCTGGGCACGGTCAAACTTCCGGTAGAGCATATGAGTCAATAATTCCTTCGTACTATGGGCGGGTGTGGTCTCCTTTATGGCAGTCAGAATCTCCACATTAGCTCACTCATGGAAAATATTGACTTCACGAAGCAGTCATCAGACTCTGTCAATCAGCAGCTGTACTGGTTTCTTCTTGGAGGGTGATACGGGTTTCTTCTGCCCTCTAAAGATGATCTGCTGGAGAATCAAACATCGCCATTTACATCCTGTATATACAGATGTTTAAACATGCAGCAGTATGTAAAGCATCCAGAATGACCAGGAACTAAAACGTGCGGGCTCTAGACAACTAATCCGACATGTACAGTGATAGCATCAGCAGGTCCAGGCCATGGCTAACCAGCGTCTAGAGCTGGCATTGCAACGAGGTGCCTCGGACTGCGTAGCTGTAGCAGTCTTGGTTCAGAAGAGAGGGGTGGTCTAGGAGGTTGGGGAGCTAGACGACTTCAAACTTGTGGTAGCTGGGACCAACATACTCGGTGAGGTGTGCGATCCGGATGATTGCTGTCTCTATAGACAGAAAACGAAGTCATATGCCCTACCCCGCCTGGCCAGTGGCCATGAGGATCTCGAGTTGGCGCTCGAAGGTCAGTGCCACCTCGGGGTAAGGGACATCCTTCTGAGGGGGGGGGGGGACTAGCTCAGTTGGAATAATGGTGCTGTACTTTGGATATAGCAAGGTTCACTTCCCGTAAAATGGAGGTATTCTGCTTCAACATGTGTCGAGCATAACTCCAGCAGCTGTCCTAGCTACCACAGCCCCTACAGCAGCCACTACTACTATAGTCGGGCGTCGTCTGTCCACTTAATGCCTCATAGTCAAGCGTCGGCTCGGAGAGCTTTACAGCCTCGTAGTACTCATTGAGACTCTCATTGGCCTCGTGAATGTTCTGGGTGGCTTGAGCCTTTTGTTGCCATCGGCCTGCCTCCCTTTGGTGCATATGCTCGAGTGACTTGCTGTACTCAAACTTCTCCTTAGACAGCTTCTCCATCGCCTGGTTATTACATTTCTTCTCTACCTCCGTCACCTTATGGTCAGCGAAGCTGAGATCCCGGTTCACCAAGGCAAACATGCATGCCTTCAAGATTGCGGATGCCATTTCTACATAGCGAGTTTAAAGCACTTGTATAGTCAGCAGGAACTGCAAGCAATGTATGAACTGGAAGCTTTGGAGGATCCAATTGAAGACAACGATCGGACGACTATGATGAAGACGAGGACTTCTTCTTCTTCTTTTCGATCGCTGGTATCACACTTGGAGAGCCGCTCTCAAGATGAAATCTGTGGTTTTCTGCATTTCTTCCACAGGCCCATACAGCTTTTCAAGAAAAGAGGTTGACAAAGGCCATATCTCTTCTCTCAGCAGCTGATACATACTGTAACATTGAAGTATGTGCTCTGTTTGTCTGTTCTGCTTCTCCACAGGGACAAGCGGGAGATGTCGTAAGGTGGAACCGCCTGTACATGTGTTGGTTTAGTCTGTTGTGTCCAGTTCTGAGACGAAAAATGGTCACTTGCTCTGGCCTCGAGAGATGATGGTAGGCATCTTCTGATTGAGGTGTTCTATAGAGTGACTTGATGATAGTCTTCATCTCTGTATGGGTAATCATGTTTTCTGTCTGATTCTCTTCTGCACCCACCTTTGCCATATTGTCTGCTTCCTCATTTCCTTGGACTCCACAGTGTGAGGAGATCCACTGCAATGCTATCCGAAAGCATTTGATGGTTTGTAGTGCTTCTTCAAGTTGTGGCAGCTTACCTTTGGTGACAGCCTCAAGGACGGAGCGGGCATCAGATAAAAACACAATCTGTGCAATAGGGTCTGCTGTTCTGCTGATGGTATTAGCTGCATGAACCAGTGCTTCGACTTCAGCTCTGTAGTTTGTGCAGTGTTTGCCTGTTGGTATTGCAGCTGACTCATGTTGTCCGTTTGGATACTGTATGTGCAGTCCAGCACCTCCGCTCCTAATTTCATCTTTGGCTGATCCATCTGTGTACATCCTTATCCATGTCTCCTGAGGGTACATTTCTTCCAGCATGGCTAGCGTCAGGGCCTTCTTGCTCACATCACTATGTTCATCTTTGGTTATGAGATGAGGTACTGTGGTGCGAATAGCTATGCTCTCTAGTTTGTTTTCCCAGGGTGGAGGATCAAGTGTGTGGTTTGGGTCTTCTGTTTGTGCTGGCAACATTTCATGGTGTTTCATATGAAGTGTTTTTGTTTCTTTCACAAAACCTGATCTTTTAAGTCTTCCTGATGACAGCTGTGCTTGCCTGATCTTCATCGGGTGGTTGTTGAAAGATTTGAACTTTGCAGCTTGGATCAGTGCTTTGCATTCCCTTCCTTTGCTAGGTGGGGGGTGGGGATGCCTGCTGCCTGCTCCATTTTTCTAGTCATGATGCGCAGTGCCTGGTTTTGTACTCTGTCGAGGTTTTGTTCATGAGATTTAGCTGCTGTCATCCAAGAGCTGGATCCATACTCAAGGTGTGGCCGTACGGTACCTAGGTAGATGGTCTTGAGGATCCTTTCATTGGCACCCCACTTTGTTCCTGCCAGCTTCCTCATGATGTTTAGCTTTCTTCTGACCGTTGCCTCTGCGTTCTGGATGTGCTCCTTCCATGTTAATCTTCTGTCATAGGTGACTCCCAGGTATGTCTGCTGGTCCTCATACTCGAATGGAGTACCGCCCAGTGTCAGATTGCCAACCTTGGTTTTGGTGGACAGTGAGAATAGCATGGCTGATGATTTTTCTTTGTTGCTGGTAATACACCAGCGATTGGCCCAAGCTGTAATTCTGTCCAAGGCGAGCTGCATTCTGTACGTTGCAGTCGTTGTGTACTCCTCGGTGCACCAAAGTACGAGGTCATCTGCATAGAGGGCTGCTTGGATCCCATTGGGCAGCTCTGCTACAATGTCATTAATGAAGAGTATGAACAGAGTTGGTGATAATACTCCGCCTTGTGGCACCCCTTGTCTCAGCAATACATTCTGTCCAGATTGTCCATCCACCAGCACCGTAGCTCTGCGATTGTGTAAGTATGACTTGGTCCATCGGAAAATGTTGCCACCGATGCCTGTGCGCCGGAGCTTCACGAGGAGGCCATTCTTCCTCACCTTGTCAACTTCCTTCTGCAGATCGATAAAGGCAGCTAGCATCACCTTCTTGGCTTGAAAAGTGTCCTCTATGACCTGTGCAAGATGTGTTGTTTGATCTTCTGTGCTCCTGTACCTTCTGAAGCCGGCCTGCTCTGAAACTGTAATGTTCTCTGACTCCAGGTACCACTGCAACCGCTGGTTGACGATGCGCTCCATGGTCTTGCATATGCAACTTGTAAGACTGATAGGACGGTAGGTCAGCACTTTCATCTTGTTCCTTCCAGCACTGAGGAACCTCTCCATTGGTCCAACTGAGATTAAAAATGTCTAGCAACTTGCGGAGATATGCATTACCAAGGTGTTGGATCATTTCATTCGTAATGCCATCTGGCCCGGGAGATTTCTTCTTCTTCAATTGGCGGATAGCCTTCTTCAGTTCTGCTAAACTAATGTCAACTTTCATTGCATCATGAGTGTTGGTGTCTGTTCTTTCCTTTTGCTCTTTTCTAACCTCTTTTTGACGCATTCGTGGTATAGAAATGTTGCTTTCTGTTGCATATGCCTACGCAAAGTCATTTGCAGCCATCCTTCCTGTTAGTGTTTGTCCATCTTCTTCAAGAGTAATGTTCTCTCCCCCGACACCCTCATCATTCAGTGCTTTAGTCGGTCTCCATAGCTTTGTTGTGTCTCTCGCTAAATTAAACCATGCCGTCTTTTCCCTCCAGCTTCTTCTTTTGGCCTCCAGCTTGGTCTTTAGATACCTGGCTTTAGTTTGTTGTAGCGTGAAGTGGTTTTCATGACATGGATTACCCTCTGCATCTTCTCTGGCCCTGTCTAGTTTATCATGTGCTGCTTGCAGTTCTGTTGTCCAGTAGGGGCGATAGTTTTTCCTGAACCCTCGAGGAATCGCTTCGTTGGCAGCCTTGCGGATACTTGAATTAAATTCCTTGACCACATTGTTGATGTTTCTCCCTTCTGCTGCTATATTTTGGGTAAGCTCATTGGAACGAATGCCGAACAGACTCCAATTTGCCTTTTTGTTGTTCCACCTTGGATGTTGAGGTGAACTTGTCGAAATACTTCCAGAAAGAGAGAGGAGGACAGGATGGTGGTCTCTATCTCCTAACTGCGATCCAACCACTCTACTGAGGTTTCTGTGAATGTCTTCTGTACAAAATGCCATGTCCGGCGTTGTTGTCGAGTGCGACCGGCGCGAGGAGAAGGTAGGCTGATCTGTGGGATCATTGAGAAGTAAAAGGTGCTTTTCATCTTGACATGCTTCAATGTCTTCGCCTCGTTTATCAAGTGTTCTGTATCCCCAGCTCTGGGACTGGCTATTAAAGTCTCCCTCAATGAGGACGTGGCAGTCCGGGACCTGGATCGTGTCAAGTGAGAGATTCTTGTCATTAGGGCAGTAATAATTGACAATGTCAATCACAGAGTTGCTGGTTGTTACCTTGATCTTGATATATTCTGCCTCTTCCATAAAGGTTTTGATCTGGCTGGCGTTCACGCTGTTTCGGACCAAGGTGATCACCCCGCCTTTCTTTCTTCCTCTTCGATCACACCGGAAAATCTGGTAACCTCTGATCTTAAATGGTTTTCTTTCTTGCAGTGTGTCTCTTGGATGCAGCAAATATCAATGTTGTTTTCGTACAGGAACTGTTCGAGCTCTGATTTCTTGTTGGTAACCCCTTCTGCGTTCCAGTGCATGATGTTGATACTGGGGTTCTCTTTGGGTTTGGTCTTCTCTTTCGATTGGCCAGTAGCTCTCCATCCTCGTCCCCTTGCTCCACAAGACGCGTTGATGGAACCGCCAGTAGCTGAGGGTGGGCTCCTTTGAGGCGTGGAGCCCGGCGCTGCACCTGCCTGGCGGATCCTCACAGGGCGAGCACCATTTCGGTTGATTCGATCTCCAAGTGTCATTTCATTAGCATTGTGCATAATGCTCTGGTTAGCCCCTCCAAATGTCTGGATTGACACCCAGTGGGTTACACCCCTGCGTCACGTTGAGGCCGAGCATATAATCTTAAACAGGGGAAGACGAGGACAATGATGAGGATGCCTATGATGAGGACGCCTATGATGACGACTATGATAGTGATGATGTAGAGCCAGAATCCTGCCAACTAATCCACTGAGCCAAGGGAATTTAGCGTACCTGTGTGAAGGGCTTTCTTGGCCCACTAGCGGCAGTTGGGGCTCTGATTGCTCTGTTCACGACGAAGGCTGGCGAGATGGTCCGCAAAATCGCCAACAATGCTCTCCATGGAATTGAGAAGATATCTGAGGCTATTCCAGCCATCGCCTCGGAGGTAGGCACATTCTTTGGCGTTGCCGGTCTATGGCTCCCAGAGCCCTCGCAGCCATCTGGGCTGCCACACATTTAAGACGTGCTATATAGGATGGCGTCTCTGCATGACCTCGTCAAGACCCTTAACTGGCAAGCCTTTGTTGATAAGTTTCCTTTCTTTGAGTGTGCTAGTGCAGGAGAGACCAGATCATGGTGTTCACAGGTATTCGAAGAGGTGTTCATCGATGGTCGGATGAATGACGGTCATCTGTTCATCTGTCTAGAGTTTGCCCGAGCTGTGCAGGAGAGGACAGGAGTCGACGTCAGAGGTGAAATCAGAGAGTTCATCTGTGGTCGCCGCTGCCTCTCTTGAAGATCTCTATTACCGGCCCAGCAACCATTATCACAAGCCTCACCAGCCGCTCGAGGCTGCATGTCGGAAGGGTCATAGATTCACCTTGGAGATGGTTAGCCAGTGACTTACCAGACAGGCGATGTGGCAGATCTACAGATCTCGCCCACGGCACATTCTGTATGCACACTTCGATGAACCTGTCCTGAACAGAGTCCATCAGGCTGATGTGCTGTTCTTTCCATATGATCGGGTCTGTTCCAGAGGAACTTGCAAGACCTACAAGTAATCCCTTACCATCGTCGACGTCGCCAGTAGATACAAGGTGGCAGTGCCTCGCACAGATAGGTTCGCAGATCAGGTGGTAGTCAGGTTCCAGAGTGTCTATGAAGACCCACAAAATCCACTCCAGTGGCCAGAGTTGCTGCAATTGGATGAGGGTAAGGAGTTTAGAGGTGAAACTGCGGCCCTCGTGGGGAAACATGGTGTGGTGAATAGGCAAGGTGAGGTGGGACATGACCATGCCTAAGCTATCGTTGAGCAGTGGAACCGGACACTGGCAGAGAGACTGTTCCCACATCAGTATGCTCAAGAGATGGCTGTCCCAGCGGGCGGTCATTCCAGGGTATGGGTGAGAGGGTTGCCCGTTGTAGTGGAGAGATCCGATGCTACGGTAACTACGCTGATAGGACAGAAGACAATCAAGGCCATTCAGCGAGCCTCTGTGGCCCAACCTCGATGCTCTGTTCATGATCTGTACTCAGTGGACAGACTTCCATCCAATTCCCTGGTTCAGTATTTGTATGAGCCTGGCGAGTTGGAGCATGGATGTAGGCGGGTGACTGACCCCAACTGGTCGATAGATGTACACAAGATTGACAGGTATGTGGAGATGGCTGGCCGATTGTACGAGAGGAGCTCCAGATTATCCATACCGACACCCAGTTACCTCTACCCCAGAGAGTAGACATCCTCCACTGAATGTCGCTTGAACATGTCACATGATGCTCATACCAGCAGCTCTTTGATGAAAGCATCTATTGAAGTAATGGCATCCTTGTGACCATAAGCCAGGGTGTGAATACCATCGGGAGCTATCCATCGTTTTGTGTCTAAGGGGCTGAGACTTGTTTTGGTCTGGTGGACCCCATAGAGGCGGTGACCCTCACTTTGCAGCATGTTCATGCCATGGTGGAAGACCTTTCGCTCACAGAGGCATTCCTTGTACTGTTCATGGCGAATCTGTCTAACCACAGCTCTGCGCACACGCTTTGCTTTCTTGACTTCCTGTTCATCTGACCACTTGATGGAGTACATTTTCGGGCGCAGGCCAACAAACTCCTGGATTGGCACCCCAGCACACTCATCCTTCATCTTGCCCAGGACCTTCTTGTTGGCAGTACTGTGTAGCGGGTGTGTTACTGGGTAGTCGCTTATGTCATAGAGGTCGCTCCTCGCAGTCATATCGGCATAGACATCCTCAGTCTTGATCTCCAACATGAAGCTATCTGTGTCAGTGTACAGGAGCACACAGTTGGCACCATATAGTCGTTTCCGCTGGTTTTAGTAGAACTCATACATGAGGTACTTCGAGAGGTCCAGGATGGACATTCCCACATAGCTAGGGCCGCTATTATCACTTTGCCCTAACAAGATTTCCATAGCCGATGGTTCATATTCCTGGTCGATGCGTGGTCGCTTGGTTGGTGGTGGACATTCCGAATCTGATTCACAACTGATTACTACATCGTTTAATCGGTCCGCTAATTGCGCACGTGCCTTAACACGAACACAATCACTTAAGAAAACCATTCCTTTATATCGTGGGTCACACAGTGCCGCTAACATTAGTACACTATTAGCCGACTCAACGCAATCAGGTTTGAAGCGAATCTCCATCTCAGATCTTATCTTTGATTTCAAAGTCCGAATTGTCTTGCTATCCGAGTCCTTCGCGATCAGATGGTTTTTCAATAGCCCGCATATAACCGGATATATGATAGACGCACTGACGTACTCGTCTTGTGAGAGAACGGTTGTTGCAATCTGCAAAATAAATGAAAATAATGCCATGTAATCACTTGAAGACTCATTTTGGAATAAATTTGACTAAAAGTTGTAGCCGTCAGATGTTTTAAAAATTTGTCAGACAAATCACGTTGAATATTTTGAAAAGAATTCGACTGAAAGCTGTTGGTGGCTCAGGCACCAACATCTCTCGGTCAAATTGTTTTCAAAATATTTAACATGGTCAGAGATATAGCATATGGGAAATATTGTCTGCAAACACTGTGTGTGTGTGTTGTAATATTTGAGGCGTTTATATGCTAGTTCCCAATGCTAGGGTCTAGACTCACGCCTGGCCTTTATGGTTTCTGTTGAATTCTTGTGAATTCTTGTGACGTCGGTTTGTGCATTAGCTTGTGTCTCTCTCTGTGTGTGTGTGTGTGTTGATCGTTGTCTCTCGATTTTGTCTCATGTTGCTGTTCTTTTCCATGGCTTTTTTTGTTGCTCCTCATGCTTGGGCGTGTGTAATGGGGATGGCCTAACCTGGACCTAACAGGGGTGGGTAAGGGATGGGGTAGGTGTTGGGTCGGGGGAGGTGCGTACGGTCTTATGACCTGATGCACCCAAGGGGGGGCTTTAGGTCAGAGACCTCCCGGCCCCGTTGGGGGGAGTGGGGAGGTTGGGGTGTGGGGTCTTTTGGGTCCTGGGACCCATTTGGTCTTCTGGCCATCATCCGAGCAGGCACCAGCGCGCACTTGTTTGATTTTGATTGGTTAGGTAGCCCGTATGGTGACTGTGTCTGTCCGAGGACGAACTCGGTCAGTCATCCGGGTTACATCCCTCCATAGTCCCCTCGAAAATTCCGAAAGATTCTAATTCTAGCAATTTGGTTTTGGTTTTGTAATCCGTATGTTGCGTGGTTCCATCCGAGGAGGGATCCATTCAGCATCCAGTTTACTTTGACTATGCCGAAATTTCTTGCCTACCTAACCCTAGCTCACGTTCACACAGTGATGGGCACTGTGTGACGGGACCTCAGTTTAAAGTCCCATCCGAGAAGACTGATAATCTCTGCAAACACTCGGCAGTTAGCGTACTAAATCATTGGATTAAATATTCGCACTCAACCCTTAGGCTTAAACATTTGAATCCTGAACTCCTAGCATTTTAATTTCAAGACAACCATATGCCTAAGCTGTTAAACATTTGCAAGCGAATTTGACAGGAACATGATGCTGCCTCCAGCAGCAACAACTCCAAGTCAAATTATCGTCAAACTATTCAACATAATGTCTTATGCATATGATTCTTAACATTTAACCTTTCTGGTTCACGGGATTAACTTTGGTGAGTGGCTTAAGCACCTTAACAAGTTGTTCTGCTAGCTCCCATTGATCGTTGTTGAATTCCAGGTCACGCGAATCAATAGCCTTTGTCGCACGCCGGTCACTCAGCACGGCGCAAACTGGCCAGCGTTGTTCTATCAATCTCTCAAGCATATCACACGTACTATTCCAACGCGTTTTGCATGATTGGATCAACCTGTGCTTAGGGGCACTCATTTCCTCCTGTTTTGTTTCTAGAGCATTATTTGCTACATTACTATGTTTAAAGTGGCCTACAATCTTGCTGGCTCTGGCTGCCATCTTTGAGATAACCTTATCATCTAATGCTCCATTTACACAGAGCTGAAGTGTGTGAGCTGTGCATCCAACATCCTCAGCTTCACTGTCACAAAATTCTGCTATCCTGGCGACGTTTGAAGCGTTGTCATGGACAATACTTGTTACTTTGTCGGTTATCTTCCAAGACGAGGTAACATTGTTCATAGCAGTGGCCAGATTAACGGCAGTGTGTCGTTCTTCCAGTTCAGCAGTGTCTAATACGAGAGACATCTTATTCCACTCACTATCTATGGCATGTGCGGTAACTGTCATATAAGAATCATTGGCTAGTGATGTCCAGCAATCTGTCGTGATGGATATGGATTCAAGCTTGTCTAGTTTCTCTTGTACATTTGACTTACATCTGTCGTGAATGGTCCGTAAGCGTGATGTGATCGTCTTTCGCGATGGTACTGTGTAATTAGGCTCAATGTATTCCATCAGTGCTTTGAAGCCTTGTCCTTCGACAACACTGATTGGTAGACAGTCTCTAGCTACCATTTCTGCAATTAGGTTACTTATTTTCTCCATCCTCGATGCATCACATTTCCGTACACTAACATAGGATCTAATTGTTGGTTGTGTTTTTTCAACTGGTTTTGTAGTCACATGCGAATGTTTTAGTTTTAGATGGTTTAGCATTGTGCCGGTAGATCCTGAATATGACAGCATAGCTTCACATAGTTTACACGTCACTTTATTTTGCTCAACTTTCTCGAAATTATTCCACACTTCACTCTTAGCTTTACCCATTATTGAAACGAAACTGATAACATCTAAGACATTAATGAAAAACACAACTGAATGCAGAACGTATATAGCACGTGCCAAGACCCTCCCATACGCGATTCGAGGGCCAGCCAATTGCGATTGCTGTACGCGGTATTACACATCCGTGGAAATGTTGTTTTTAAAAGACGCGATTCTTCATGCAGAACAAACGACTAGGCCTAAGAAAAACAGTTAATTATACTTTACCATATCCTGTCTAATTAAATCAATAGATTATCAGATGTTTACGCTTGGCAATAATTATTAAGTCAACAATAAACATTCTTGCTTACACTTACACACGCTCAAGCCAAGCTTTCTTAAAACTTTGAAACAAATTTGAATAAAAGTTGTAACTGACGGTTTTGAAAATAATTTGACTGAATGACGTTGCTGCTTTAGAAATTTAGACAACAGCTTCCAGTCAAATTATTTCTAAAATGTTATTTGAATATGGATTACAGCGCTCGATAATTGATTATATCTGGCAAAGACTTTAGCGATCTAGCGATCAGGAATCTCAAAATTACGCACACGGAAAATGCTATTTTTTATTTTTTTATTTTCGTTTAAACGTTTATCATTTTTGTAAACGTTTACCAGATTGTTAAACGTTTAAACGTTTAAACGTGCCCAGCCCTAATTCTTATGCGCATTGGACTTTCACTGATGCCGCAGCACCCCGGTTTGTGTTTGATGAGAAGGTCTTCGCGAGAATAACAGTGGAGACACCATGCATATCAATATTGTGGTTATAGAGCAGAGGAACAGTGTGCAAATGCCGCTACCGTGAGTGACACATCTGGTGTAAATGATGCGGGTGATGAGAGGGCGTATATTGAGAGAGGCAACGGAACATGCACCATTTTGACCCAACTGTTAGAAACAAACAAACAAACAATGCTATTACCAGCCCACTCTTCATCGTAGGCCTACCGTAATTGCAGAGTTAATCATGTACCTGTAGCATAAAATTTCATACAGGATTGACATTTTTTAATATATTTATATTTAATACCTCGCTTGCCCTCAGATGACTGTGCACGGCATGAAATTACTGTTTATGGATGATTGTCCAAATTTTTACTCATATTTCCGCAATGTCTGTGTCATTACTTTTAATTTGATACCAAACTTCACATGCTTATTATGAAAATCGTTTTCGACCTACATACGAGAGGCGTTCAGTTTATTTTGTCACAAGATTGCACGATTTCTTGCTGCACACTTTTGGTCAATTGTCTCACTCACAATACCTTTTTACAAAGCCCACGAGCTTACCGACACGCTAGTTTAGTTTGTTAAAAGTTTTCAACATGCCAAGACATAAAAGAAGCGAGAGAGTGGAGGGTATAATTCTCCATCTTTTGAGGAGGTGAATGACGCTGTCACTGATCAGAAATGAACTTTTGAAAGAAAATATCAGTGTCAGTGTGAGGACCATTTATCGCGTAAAGAATAACATCAGAAAAGAACGACAATTGACGAATCTAACACATGGAAAATCTGCTACGTTGAAAATCAGAGGAAGACGAACTGTAGTATCAAAACAAGTGATAGACAAAGTGAAGAAAATGATAGCAAGAATTAACCCACCGACACAACGTGAGATGAGCAATCTATTAGGAATTAGTTTGGGATCCGTAAATAACACCATAAACAGTGTTATCAAGGCAAAACTGAGAAAAAAAAATGTTTGGTTCAATAAACTATTCCTAGAGCATGTTGAAAAGAGGAGGAAGAGGAGCTGGAGGCTGCACCTGAAGCTGTGTGCGGGGAAGTGGAAAAACTTTGTCACCACAGATGAGGCTATGTTTCATCTAGGTTGAAGCTATGGAAAACGGCGAGTCTGTTATGCTAGGAAAGGACAAATTGATATGGATAAGTTGAAGTTTGTTAAACGTGACAGTTTCGCTCATGGTTTCATGGGATGGGCATGCGTTAGTCATTACGGAAAGACCAGTCTTAAATTCATTGATCGGAATGTGAAAATCAATGCTGATTATTACATCAAACATGTTTTGAGACCCTTTTTGAAACATGATGTTCCCAAATTATTCCCAGGGAACAAACAGAAGGACATGGTTTTTCACCAAGATATTGCCTCCTCTCATACTGCACGAAAGAGCTTAACATACTTAAAGCAGAACAATGTTAAATTCATTAGCCCTGAAGAATGGGTGCCGAAGTCGCCAGATGCTGCCCCTATGGACTTTAGTATCTGGGGGATTGTCAAGCGCCGTCTACAGAAGCGGAAAGTTACACGTCTTAACAGTCTAAAACGTACTCTCAAAACCGAATGGAAGGCACTAAGTCAAACTGTGATCAATAAAGCCCTTTCTTCTTGGCCTAAGCGCTGTAGACTGATATATCATGCTCATGGGTCTCAAATTGAACATCTTCTGCAATGAAATTATTTTGTGATAAATTATTGTTGATTAAATACTTATTTGAAAATAGTTACAAAATAAACTGAACACCTCTCGTATTCTATATTCGCAAAAGGTGCGTGGTTCATGACGTCATTAAATATTTTGCAAAGATGCCAAGAGGGCACCCGTCAGATTCTAAATTACATATCGCAGACTATGCTACTTAAATCAATAAAATTGTATTTGTAGGCCCTACGCAACTTTACGCTTATGCCCATGTTATATTATTACGGATTCGTCAGTAGCTACAATTGGTGTGCGTAAAATCAATCAATACAAGCCTGCCCTGGTATTGATTATCTTACTTCTGTTCTCGTTAGCCTCCCGTGTTACTTGTAGTCATCATGGGAACTTCCGGCATCCTCCATTAGACAAATACAAAACGTGAAATCAATTTGAAATTCGATTACTAGTTACTGGTTATACATCAAAGGGGATCTCGCGGAGTGGAGAATGGCAGGTGACAGTATCCAAGGACAACAGTTCTTCTATCTGGATGTGATGAAGTGGAACAGTTCATTATAGCCAGGTTATCAGACATTTATGGCCCTATGCACACTATAGTGGATCCGGCCCGACTGTTTGGTCGTACTTCCCGTTAGCGAAGCGGGGCCTTAAAATAATTTAAAAATAACATTTTGCTCATTCATCACATTCATAGGCGTAGTTTTACAATGGTATGACATGCCTAGCCATTGCCATTGTGCATATTTTCTTTATCTTAACATACTTAAAAAAACCTATTCTCTTTTTAGACAAATATAAGCTGATAAGCGATTCACCCGGGAGTCCTGTTTGGTTACTCTACGTTTATTCCGAGGGTCCGGTTTGGTATGCATCTAATCACGGTTTGATCAATAGATATATAGAAAATTTATTTGTAACATGATTGTGGGTTTTATTTGAGATAAGGCGGTAAAGGTCAAGCCAAGAGCGATACAAATGCAATCTACCGATCACCGTCGCCGCCGCCACAGCCACCACCGCCACCACCGCCGCCACCACCACCACGACCACCACCACCACCCCTACCACCACCACCACCACCACCGCCGTCAGCATCGTCATCATGTTCGACTCTAGAGGCATGTGTGGGCCTATTGTCGATCTCAACGATTTATGATTTAGGACTACACAAAGAATTATCTTCCTTCCGGTTTAGGGCAGGAAGCAGGAATTTGTATATAGTACATATGGACACTATATGGCTATATATCTACATGAGCGATTTTGTGATGTTTTTTCATCTGATGTCTGATTCTCTTTGCTCATGCACGTAGAGAGCCACACGGATATTTAGTTGAACAATCTGAATTTTAATTATACTCGCGTATACTAAAGGTCCCACCATAAGACCTATGTATTGCTGTTACATATACAGTGGCGGATTTGTGCGTGCTCTCATGCGGGCGGGAATGCGTGTAACTGTGCGCGTTTTGGGCGTGCATCTGTGCGTACGTGTACGTACGTGCTTGCGTTCCACAACGTACGTGCGAGCATGTGGGCGTGCTTGCGCCAGTGCTTGTTGGCGGGCGGGTTGAGAGGGATGGGCATCCCATTAAAAGCAATGTTTGTGAGTTGTTCATTTATATGAACAACCATTGTTGTGATAAAACTGGGATTTTGTAATGTTTGGTCAGTATGAGGCACTTTCTGTCAGTGCAGTGCTGTTGTCGCATTCTGACGGCAATGTTTGCCTTGCCGCTTGGTTACCCAAGAATGGCCAAGATAAGAGGATCGTATGACGCCCCCTCCAGAGAACTCACAGATGGTGAACGAGCTATCGCTAGCTAAAGATACGTTTAGAAAAAACCTTTGTTTGAAATGTTTTTGAGAGAACAATTTTTCCATTAACATATCTGTAAGAGTTTACTGGGTGGCTTAACGCCAGATAAGGCTTTTTGTTGTAATGGTTGTGTGTGAGATAATTATCAATTTATTTGTTTTAAGGGCCTATATCTATATCTTGACGTGACCAGATTTCTAGAAGATATTTACCATATCCACCGTTTCGGTTTTTAAATGTTAACTGTATTACGTCATCAAAATGTTCTAGAATTACCTGCATAAATGTATTCTAAGTGTCCAGTTTGGTCCAGTGAAAGTAACAAGGTGAAAATTCGTATCATCTTCCAACTAGAATTAATGGGTAGATCCTATCTGTCATGATCAATTACGTCACATGTAGGCTGACCTCACAATCAAAATGCGTAATGAGTAACGTCTCTATATCCGGGATGAACATTGAATAGTCCGTCAAGTGTACAAATTGTATGCCCTTTTTATTTAATTAGATAAACACTCTATAGAGTATTTTAAAACTAATTTGATTGGGTGCTGTTGCTGCCATACGCAGCAACAGGTCACAGTCAAATTAGTTTCAAAATATTCAACAACTTACTTATATAGTTGCCGTGATATTGGGATTCTGTATTTTTAGGGTTCGATCGATCCCAGCATATGCAGAGCATGGACGGAGCTTAGCTAGAAATGGGCGGAGCGTAGTTAAAAATGGGCGGGTAATAGCTAAAAATGGCCCCCTCTATTGAATGGAGAGGTATCATATTTCACTATGCATGTTTGTATACAAAATTGTACGTGCCCGCCTCAATTCGCGATTTCACATTATCCTCACTCGCCCACCCCACCACATGCGGTTCTCGTCAGATTTTTAAATGTTTTCAAAATTATTAAATAAATATAACATTAATACATTATTTGACTACTATTAGCAATCCCACCCCTCCAAATTAGTTTGACAAATACAGTGGCTATCGTAAAAATCCTCCTTTAACTTTGCCGTTGACCTTGACCGTGACCTTGCTATTGTTGTAAATGACACGCTGTTTTCATTAATTTTAAATCAGGAATGACTAGTAGTGCATTAATTAACAACATAACTTGTTATTATACATGCAAAAAATGATTCGTTGTCCTGTTGCACGATCCTCCCACTCCCACTCCGCTCCCGTATCGAACAGCGTAGCTATGTGAGTGGGCATGTGTTCGTACGAAGCGTGGCCGGGTGAAATCGGTGAAGTTTAGAGGTAATTTAAGGACAAATATGAAAAACTGAAAAAAGCAACAGAATGTCCTATGAATGTCATATTGTATGATTACTGTATTCTGCGGCTGTGGTAGTAGAAACATCATTCATACAGCTGCAATCCGTCCTACTTCGCTTGTGCCCACTGTGTCTTATCCTTAGCTTCCTCAGGTCCATTCTTGACTTGAGCTTATCGAGTCCTGCCTTCCTGATGTCACATCGTAGCTCGCTTAGCAGATTATGCACTGACGTCCTCTCCTGGCTTTGTATTTGCTGCCTCCAAATAGGGCGAATTCCAAGGCTCTCTGTGCCAGTGTCTCTTATAGATTGCATGGAGAATAATTCTCTGATCGGCTTCTTCATTGGTTGACTGTACGTCGGGTATAGGCTGGGATTCGGCCCTGTCTACCATGATTGCCTTTTCTTGCTCCCGGAATCTTCCTGCAAGATATAGATGTGGGCAATTAGGATCGGCTGGCACAGACCATGCTGCAGACAAAAAGCGCAATGGACCAGCTTTATTTTTATCAGCAGTGCTAAGGTCCTTGAAAGTAGGAACCACAATGTGACTTTGAATGTCATACACCTTGGCAAATTTCCAAATACGTCTGCGCTTCCTCTCGCATGATTTTAAGCTAATCGCGTGATCATACCTATCACTACAGAGATGTATAGCTGTTGTACCGGTGGGGCATTCTGACATGAAATGATGATGATACCTTCTTTGAACGTCTTTAAATGTTTCTCCTAAAATAAACGGCCATCTATGAATAGACTGCATCGCGTCAACTACAACCACTGTAACGTTATTATCTACTGGAAGTTGTTGTAACTTGTGAATGTCCGTTTCATCCAAAACAAACTAATTGGAACTTATTGCCATGTCTAAGTTCGCCATCAATGGCAAAAAGTGATGGTGGTATATCCGTGCATTCATGAGAACCAACACGTTCACCTCCAGCAGCTATTACTTGTGTGCTATTCTCTGTGGTAGACTGGACTCTTTTGGCTTAATGGAATTCTGTCCTGTTTTGATATTATCTAGTTTTCATTTTGGAATTGTTGAGGTGGATGTGTGCAATTTTACTACCTCACGTTTCTCACCACCTTTCTCAATACACGTTCTTTGAGCTGTAGTAGTTCCTATTTGTTTCACATGTGTTAGGTCCTTCTGCGTTTCTGGGCTACAATGTGCTCCTGTTGAGATACATATCAATTCATTGGATGTATTATTTTTGAAAGGATTTACCATTCTTCTTAAAACGATCTCCAAACAGCGCCGCACAGCGTCTGCATCCTTGTTGATTTGGGACGTACCTCCATCATGGTGAATGGATGGAGATGTTGTGTCTTGAACAAGATTGAGCATTCCTTTTTAACTTTCCGGCTATTATGGCTATAATTGGCTTTGCGTATAGCCATTTGGCCTGTGCTTTCGGTCTCATTGTAATTTCACACAACCCCTGTTCTTGTTTAACACCTGCATTAAAGCTTTGTTCCAGGACCATGTCCGGAGAGACGCCGTTATGTCTCCAATTAGCCCGTCTGATAGTAAAATCACTATTCTGGAACATGTGGTGCATCATCTACCAGTGTACTCATACATTTAAAATAAATAGGGAGGTAAACACTATATTTATGGTGTCCTGCTGTTACTAGAAATGGCAACATTCTGCCAGCTTCAGTTAAATTGTCTAGTAAATTTCCTTCACGTTGAGCATACAAGAAACATAGAAGTATTTCTATCATTTCCAGAAATGTTGTCCAGAAGACAAATGTGGATGAATGTGAATTGGCTTCACGGAACTCTGTCACAAGGGCATTCACTGTATCAATATCTGTCTGAATGTTTTTGATATGCTGTGAAATGCCATGCGACACTGATTCATCCACTCCACAATTCCCTGCTACACACAGTTAGGACATCTGCCAGCAGCTCAATACAGATTGTGTCATTATTTTGTTTAGCACACCAATCCTTAAACGATTCCCAATAATGTCTCCACATTATTTCATACAATATCACAAAAGCTCGTAGTGTCTGATAGTAGTCACCTTTGTCACCAAATGTTTTGTTTGGCGCACCGGAAAGACATGTCTCTGAGTCAACAAGAATGTCCTGGCCACCACTACCCCACATTATTTTCGTAATGGCCTTCATATAAGTATGGCACAAGTGGAAACCTCCTAGTCGGCGTATCACATTGGAGAATTCAATTGGATGTTTCTTTCATAGAGCATTTGCAATTCCATACACAGCTTGGTGACATGTAATGATAGTATGTTCCATACCAAATTAAAATTAATGGGAGAAAAATAACACTTCCACGCCGGTCTCCTCCGTAAATATCAACTTTGTTGGGAAACTAAGTCATCAAGGATTGCAGGCTGACATCTCTGAGGCAACTCTGATTATGTCTAACCTTCAAACATCCTCGGACGACGCGATCTTCCCTGGAGCTTACCATAGCTACGTGGAGTGTATGTGGTCTGAGTGCAACATCAAAGAGGCAAACATTAGGTGCAGACTGTGAACACTATAACATCGATATTACATGCATTCAAGAGACTAAAGTAGCTAAGCACTCAGACCAGCAACTACAGACAGGCCATAAGCTAGTGCTCATGGAGCAAAAACACGCCACATACCGGGGTTTAGGATTCGTAATCAGACCACGGGTCTTGGACCATGTCATTAGCTTTGCATACGTCAGTGATCGCGTTGCATTCATCGACCTGGCTATACCTACGCAAAAACACACCACCACTAAGTGTCGCATTGTTAACACATATAGCCCAACCACCGAAAAAGCCAAAGACAATCTGGCAATACTAGATTCCTTCTATGCAGAACTGAGCTCCGCCATAATACTCCCAGCTAGATGACAACTGTTCGTGTGTGGGGATTTCAACTCCAAACTGGGTAAACTCAGAATTGAGGACAAAAGTTCAGGACTTGGCTTATGCATGGGATCATATGGAGAGGGCACACGCAACAGCAATGGAGATGCACTGGTGGCATTCCTTAGTTCCAATGGCCTATTTGCCACAAATACAGCTTTCAAACACACATGCCGTCACCGGACAACATGGACTGGACACATCGCTGATCGCAAAGCCCAAAAATGTTCCAAGGCTACAACAGCTGTCTTCACCCAAATAGACTTCATACCATGCAAGACAGAAGCAAAATCCTTACTCCGGAATGCACGTTCGTATGGAGGCACATACCTCAATTCTGACCATAAGCCATTCATTACACGCCTTCAGATGAACGACCTCTACTTAATATATAAACGCCATACAAGGCAAGAGGGTAGAATCACCTACAACCTAGCCAAGCTCATCAGCGACACTGACACTCAAATGTCATACAAAAAAGTCCTCGGGGAGCAGATAGCTAACATCGACGTCAGCTCCGATCCAAATGAAGCCCTAGCCAAAATACTGTACTCTATGGGATCATCAGCTGCCAGCACCAAAGGTGTTCTTAAAAACAACCTAAGGTATACTGACGACCCTTTAGTAGTAAAACTGTCAGCAGAGCAGAAAGCATTACAGCTGCGCATCTATCAAAGTGGCCAAAGTGAAGACCACAGCTAATTACGCTGGGAGCGCAATAACATTCTGCACCACATTAGCGAATGCTTAAAAGATCTTGCTATTCAACAGGCAGACTCCCTAGCAGATGAAATCACTGCCATGGATGACTGTCACAAAATCTTTCGGGCAGTCCGAGCCCTGAGAGTTACTGACACACCACCATTCACTGTGCACAACTCTGAAGGGCACTTTATCGAGACTGAGCAGGGAAAAGCCAAGGCGATCCGAGAATGGTTCAAGGAACAGTTCACTGACAACGATGATAAGCCCTTGCACCCGTTCTCAGGAGACCCCAGGCCATAACTAACACCAATTAAAACAGCAGAGGCTGAGAAGGCACTTAAATCCCTGAAAAATGGACGTGCATCTGGACCTGATAGCATGAGCAATGAACTATTCAAATATGCAAGTGACGTTATCACAAAACCGATCACACACCTAAACAATTCAGCTTTTATGCACCACCTTCCCATCGATGCTGTAGGCCAAGGCACCCTTATCACACTACTCAAGCCCAAGAAGCCACCTGGCCCACCAGCCAATCTGCGGTCCATTGTGATCCTCAACATCATATGGAAAATCCTATTCAATGTTACTCTATGCCGCATCCGAGACAAGATCGATGACTTCACTGGATCATGTCAAAGTGGTTTCAAACGTGGACGCAGCTGCGCAGACATTGTATGGGCTCAATGCATGCTTATGCCGGTAGTCATGTCCAAACACTGGGACTTCCACAAGATGGGCATTGGCATGTCACGAGCCTTCGACACAATTAAGCGTTCCTAGATGTACTACGCCAGGCCAGTTGCAATGAAGATGAGCTACGACTAGTGAGACTACTGCTTGCAGGCAACAAACTGAGAGTATCTGTCGAGTCAGTGAAGTCTGTAGAGTTTGAGACATCAATTGGTTCCCCACAGGGAGATGGTGTATCTCCGGTGCTTTTCAGCTGCTATCTTGCTGCCGCATTGAAATCTGTGCGGGAAAGTTCCACAAGACCAAACCCACCAATGTCAATACTGGGCATGCCACTAGAGATGGAATATGCCGACGATGTGGACTTCATAGATGAGGAAAAGAAACCCCTTGTCGAACTTCTCCAAATAGTTGCAAGCAAAATAAAATTGAGAATCTCTTTATGAATGAATCCAATACAGAGTTCACCCACATATACCAATCTACAAAGCATGAAACTAAAGAAAATGACGACCCACTTCGTGGTGGCGAACCATGGAGGAAAAGTAAAATCCTGGGCTCACTGCTTTGCAGTACTGCTGACGCTGCGGCACGATGTGTCATGGGGAAGATAGCTTTCCAGTCCTTCTTGAAGCTATGGACCCGTAGATCAAAGATGCCCTTGATAAAAACGCTAAGGTTGTAGAATGTTACCTGTGTATCCTTGATACTGTATAAATGTAACAGTTGGGCAGCTCCAAAGGCAGCTCTAGATAAACGTGATGTCTGCCACCGCAAACACCTACACACCATCACTGGAGACCGATGGCCAAACAGCATAATTTCCAACGATGCACTATACAAGATGTGTAATACGTGCTACGATGTGACCTCAAGAAAGCAGGACTTGGTACATTCAAGTTAAGAATGGACCTGAGGAAGCTAAGGAATACGGCTGAGGACAAGACACAGTGGGCAAAAGCGAAGAAGGACTGATTGCAGCTGTAGGATGTTTCTACTACTACCGCCGCAGAATGCTGTAATCATACACACATACATACCAAATTAATAGCTGCCGATATCTGCACAATGTTTACCATTGTGTTTTTAACAAAGCTGGGATTTGTTGGTGAAGAGGGTATTAGCGGGAGATAGCCTAATTCATTTGCTTGGAACCTTTGTGGGATGTTGGGACAAAATGTACAATATTCTGGCATACAATTGATTCGTCGGTTTCTATGTCCACACATCGTGTAGGGCCCGTTCTCTCAAGGCCCCATAGAAATAGCAAGTTATGTCCACATTTACTACCATCCATTTCAATTGTAGAGATGTCATCTATGCCAGCCAAAGATCTTGAAGACTTTCTCCCACTTGCAGTTAGACGACACAATTCTATGTCTACAGATTCTACTTCAAGTGGGGTGGGGGTGGGGGTGGGGGGGGGGGGGGTGTTGTTCCGAGACAACGGTATAGCATCAGCATTGCCTGATGTCCGGCCGTGGTCCATAGATTCTGTGTAGTCACCTTCCACGGGAGATTCTTCAGTTATAGGAGTTCGTATCATAATGCTGCTTGTGTTTTCTCACTCCAATCGATATTGTCGAAAGCATGCTTCATATTTGCGGGCATATAAATACCTTTGTCGTGGATGCTACTGATAATGTTATTGTACAGAGATGTGAGAACACGATGGAATATGTCATAGCTAATACTCTGATACAGTTTGTTCATCAGTGTGATTTGAACTTTGCTGCGAGTAGCATTGTAGATTTCGAATGCAGTGCCAATACTTAGCGGTGTTTTAATTCCACATATGCTAGATAGAATTAGCTGTGCAAGTTGAAGTGCCTTATCATCTATGTCCATATCCTCTATCTCACAAACGCGTTTATCAAGTTTTCTATCAGATAGAAGTCGGCATGCAAAATGTCCGGTACTAGTTGCTTAGCTGCGCACTGAGATACGTCCAGAATGTCTGTTACAGACCGTTTCATCGACGGTTTGCGATTCTTTGCATTTTCACGTAGAATGCACGCTGCTTCCAGAACAATATGCATATTGTTGCCTTCCGTCCTTTGTTCTTCAATGGTCTTTATCTTTCGCAGAGCATTATCAATTGGAATCAGTGCTGAACAAACAAAATGTGAACCACCAGGTTGAGGAAAGAAGATGACCTCATTTCCAAAGTGTGTTTTAGGTCGTTTCTTTAGACTCGACGATCTGTACATGTCATAGTTATTTATGCGATTGTAATTCAATAATATCCTGGAAATATCTCTCAAATTATTAAGGAGATACACTGTATTATTTTGCACTAAGTTGCCAGTCACTCAGTAATGCTGTGAATGCCGTTCCATATGGATTTGCAATGATGTTCTCAGGGTTGATATCAGTAGAAACGCGTTTAGACATATGTTGGTGCATGCACACTTTATGACAGCATGCATCATATGCTATCACATATATTGTCTTCGGTCCAAAGGGATGGATACGCGTCAACAAATGGCAGTCATTTAATTCTTTGGCTTTTTGCTGTAAGACCATTTGACGATTGTCTGTAGCAAAAGTGAAGGCGGTTCTCTCCCATCTTTGTCATAAACATTACGACAAATAACACAATTGGTCCTACTGTCATATTTCGGTGTAATGGAACGTCGCGATTGTTGATGAATATCTAGTTCCTGTATCTTGTCATCCTCCTGTAAATAGGGGAAGAGTTGCGCATCTGTAGTTTTACTGATCCGGTATCTTTGGATACGTTGATATGTTTTCTTAAGTAAATAATTGTTTCTGCATTCGGAATGTTTACCTTTGCCCTTTTGGCAAATGATACAGTGTGCATAGTTTGTTTCGCACTTTCTTAGCCTCTTTGCAGTTGGACATGTAAGTTCAATATAACCAGGTGTCCTAGTGCTGGTAGTTAGACGGTCCATCTTTAATCAGTGGTATGTACCTGTAATGAGAACAAGAAAATCATAATTTAGCATGCGGTATGATCAAAGGCTTGAACAGCTAGCTCGATAGATTGCATCCGATTAACCATTGGAACACGAAAGGTCAATTAACACAAATGATTTAGAATTTAATAAACATACTGTGGAATATTTGGAAACTAATTTGACTGGGATCTGTTACTGCACGTGCCAGCAACGGGTTCCAGTGAAATTAGTTTAAAACATCCAATAGGTTTCCTATATGATTGTATTGAAATTGATATTCGCGGACTTCAGAGTGCAAATGGTTAAATTAGAGTATATTTATAGTACAAACATCATCGAGTGACCGTGTATATTATACACGGGGTCCGGTGGGGTGGCGAAGAGGTTTAGGTGGACACCGCCTGCTGTAAAGGGGTGGTGCCATTTTCCATAACTATGGCCCCTAATGAAGATATCTAAAGCCTGTCTATTGAGGCCACCTGCTCTTAAGACAACGTGTGGTGTTATTAATCAAAGTTTCTTAAACAACAACAATCTGTTTGGGCCGCAAACGGAATTTCATCTGTACACTGGCTTGTATTGATAGACCGCCTGTCTTTAACGGAATATGCATTCTTACATTATTTACTGCCGTTCAGTATAAATATGTCTCACGTGTATATGTATGGCTAACACTTTCATCGATCATTGTAATACTTTGTCTATAATACCCTTGTCTAAAAATGTCATTTTTTCCATTTTTTCAGATTATGCGCTTCTGGCGCGAAACCCGCTTAGTGGTGGTCTTATAAATGATATTGTGCTATCCTCCCTGTGGATCTCCCAGCGCGGTGGCCATCCTAGATGTGTTTGCTAGGGTCTATACTTATGAAAAAATGGCACCACCCTTTTACAGCAGACGGTGCCCACATAACAACCCCATTCCACCACCACTCCCACCCACCTCACAACCGGACCCCCTTACACCCCCCCCCCTCCCGGGTACTAGATATCATTCAAGGTCGCATATATCGTGCACAAGCTGGAGAGAGCAACCCAATCTCATTTGAATGGCAGATTGGTGTTGTAGGAACTCTGTTCGGAGGACAACGCCATGATAATCCAGTGTGAAGTTGTAGGTTAACCATGTACAAGATGCGTGACCACCTACAGCAATGGTGACCAGAATTGCACATAGCGTAACAGGTATATAATTTTTGTGCATGTATACTGAAGAAATCCGACATTTTGCAGACCAGTGCAGCGCAATGTAGTACGAAAACTCTGAAGTCTCGCCCAACTATGGCATATTGAGTGACTAACAGAGTGCGCGCGTGCGTGCATGCGTGCGTGCGTGTAGTGCGTGGTTATAATTTGTCACAGTTACGTAGTCACTGCGCTTTAATGCATGTATTTTATGTGCTTTTACCTTGGACAATGTGCCTTAAAGCATTGATCTTTGCACCAATAGACCTTTTCAGTTTTAGCTATGCCCCGCCCATCTCTAGCTAAGCTCCACTCACACTTCGCCCGTTTTGTGATCGATCGATCCATGAACTCCCTGACTATCAGTTGTGAAAACACTATACAGACTATACAGGTAAGCTGTTGAATATTTTGAAACTAATTTGACTGGGTGCTGTTGCTTCCAATAGACGCAACAGCGCCCAGTCAAATTAGTTTCAAAATATTCAATAGCCTGTTGGTGTTCGCAGTGGTTAGGATGTTTCGAATTACAATTACATCAACAAGGGCTATCCGATTTTAATATGTTCTCATTGATGATTAGGACTATAGTCAGTCTAGTCTACATAACAAGAGGCATCAGAAAATGCCAACTATCCAGCCTTCTCATGTTGCCGCAGGACCCGGCCTGTCCTGGAAGAAATATTTAACAGCCTGTTTATTAAATAGTAAAGACATGACATACTATTAATCGTTTAAGACGGACTAAATCGGGTCATTCATGCCGTAATGGGTATGACGTCAGCCTACACGTCACGTAGTTGATTATGACGTCATATGGGTGGCTGTGGAAATGAATTCATGAATGGCAGTAAGCATGCCATTCCGGTGACATTTAATACCAGACTGGTTAATACCCTATGATAAGTAAACAATAATGTAATTATTTCTTGGTATTCAACCCTCAAGACGCGTCAGCGTATAGTTATTCATCAAGACATGTGCGATTCTACAAGCAGTCAGTTTCTATGATTAAAATGACACATTAATTTCCATTATATTTAATCTACCAAGCACTGGCCTCTAGTGTGTTCACCTCTAGTGAAACCAATGGACCTTTCCATTTTAGCTATGCCCCGCCCATCTCTAGCTAAGCTCCACCCATACCTCGCTCGTGTTGGGATCGATCGATCCGTGAACTCCCTGACTATCAATTTCCAGAAAACTATACAGGTAAGCTATTGAATATTTTGAAACTAATTTGAGAGTGCGCTGTTGCTGCCTATGGCATCAACAGCGTCCAGTCAATTTAGTTCTAAGATATTAAACAGCATGTTTATTAAATAGTAGAGACATACAATTCGTACAACCTGTCAGACTATTAAGAGTTAAAGATGGGCCAAATAGAATAATTTATGACGTAATGATTATGACGTGAGCATACACGTCACTTAGTTGGTTATGACGTCATATGATGTCATATGATCGATTGATAAACTTGGAAAGGTCCATTATGGAAATGAGATCCAGAACGTCCCACAACTTGTATAGGGTTTTTACATTTTATGGGCGGGTGGTACCCTTCTAAAGCCCATAATGGGATGAAAAGAAAATCTGCTCGTTTGAGGTAACTACTTACCGCTATAACACCTACCTAAAGTTTGATCAACATCCGTTCGTCAATAACTATGGAGTAGCGATTTTAATATTTAATGGTGGGCCACCTTTTTAAAATCCAGCAGAGCAGTGAATCGAAAATCAGGATCCCCAATGATGTCCATAGTGGCCCATAGAATACCATTCTCAAGTCTTTATCAAGATCCGCTCATCAGTAGGATAATGGAGGAACAGCGACTTTAAAATAAGGATGGGGCGCCCTACTAAGACCCGCCAGCGTATGCCTAGTGAATTGAAAATCGGATAATGATGTCAAGAGTTACCTATAGACTATGCGTCTCAAGTTTTATAGAGATCTATTCATAAAAAATGGAGGAGTAGCGATTTAACAATTTCAAGGAGGGGCATCCTACTAAAATCGTCGAAGCCAAAATTCAAGACCAATCATGATCACTCAAACATAACTAACAATAAAAATACAATCATCCGTCGGACATAGAAACAATAGCTAAGCAGACGGTCATGATTGACCTGAATTGAGAACCAAACCAAACTTGAGCATAGGTTATCCGATATGTGGATTATACTGTAAGTCAGTAGCAGAAATGACGTCAGAAGATATATATGGTATATCGATCACATGTCTTAAGTAACAGATCAGCTGACAGACAATCTACTCACAACTCATTTAACCCTTTAACACCCATATCAGCCAAAACCGAGCCAGTCATTCCAGTGCTAAACTTTAAAAAAAAAGTCTTCTCTTGGGCTGCAAATTGACATTTTCTTTCAAAAAATTGAAATTTTATTGAACAAATTCAAGGCTTAAATGGTTAAACCATGGAGGGACCCGATCTATTACTCAAGTATCTGATGCCATAAGCCAAATACGTCACTTGTTACCTAATGTCATAATCAAATGATATCGGTGAGACATAACAGGGACAATGGTCCGACAGTAGCATCGCCAATGGAGGATTCCATTTTTTCAATCACATGACGTCATAATCAACTACACGATGCGTAGGAAGTCGTCATAATCAATTCGTCATGAACACTTAATTGATGACGACTAAGCGTAGTTGTGCGAATTGTATGCCTTTACTATTTAATAGACATGATGTTGAATATTTTGAAACTAATTTGACTGGGCGCCATAGGTAGTAACAGCACCAAGTCAAATTAGTTTCAAAATATTCAACATCTTACCTATATAGTTCTCTGGAAATTTATAGTCTGGGAGTTCAGAGATCGATCGATCTCAACACGGGCGAAGCATCTAAAGACGTGCGGGGCATAGTTAAAACTTTATTCCTCAATTAGATGATGATCATGATGATGATGATGATGATGATGATGATGATGATGCGTGATTTACCACTGTTTCGTATCCTGAGCCAGAGTCCTTAGCTCTCGCAACTTCCTGCTACTCAGTGTACCCAGTCCCGCCCCTTTGAGGTAGGTATGTACCACGTTCACCAGGTTTGTGCAGCCGCGTCCTCTGCTGGCTTTGTACGTGTTGGCTCCGACTACAACAAATGGCAACGCTTTCTGTGCAGACGTGTCATGTAACATTCACAGGACATGGCCAAACATAGACCATCTTTGTTGGGCTATCTTCACTGACAGTCGTTTTGCACATGGTGTATAGTGCATAATTGCCGACCATGCTGCGCGGCCAGAGATGTTGGGTTATTTTACGAAGGTGTCTGTGGTGACAAGCGTCAAGTTTATCTAGAACTGACTTTGGAGCCGCCCAACTGTTGCAGTTGTAAAACACGCAATACACGGGTTGTATCCTTCACTTGAATTTTCTGGGTAGAGGGATCCATGCAATATACATAAACAAAGGCTGTGTTTGGACATTTCCAGCACTGTTTATCCATCAATCATATGAGGTCATAATCAACTACGTGACGTGTAGGCTGACGTTATAATCAATGACCTCATGAATAAGGTAGATAAGTTCGTCACGAACGCTTAATTGATGACGGACTAAGCTGTTGTACAAATTGTATGTCTTTACTAATTAATAAACATGCTGTTGAATATTTTGAAACTAATTTGACTGGGTGCTGTTGCTGCATATAGGCTGCAACAGCACCAAGCCAAATTGGTTTCAAAATATTCAACATCTTAACTGTATAGCTTTCCGGAAATCGATAGTCAGGTGATCCAGTGATCAATCGATCCCAACACGGTCAAAGCGTGGGTGGAGCTTAGTTAGAGATGCGCGGTGCATAGTTTGAACTCGTTTCCTCCATATCGCAGGAGATGTGCATCAGTGAGACGAGGATATTGCTTTTCCTCAGCTCCCTCACACCCAAACTGCGCAGTGTGACGCAGTTTTTGCCGAGTTCACCTGACGCTGATTGGTGTACATGACTAAAGTTTGTGTTGGTCTTGTTCATGAAGAGATTATCATTTTTAACTATTCTGCAGCTATAAGGTGGAGATCGTCTCAAGGCTTCTTTTCCTCGTATATGAAGTCTACGTCGTCTGCGTATACCATTTCTAGTGGGAGGCCCAGTGTAGATTCTGGGGATAGGGTCTCTTGTTGAATGCTTCCGCATGGATGACAGGGCTGTGACGAGGTAGCGTGTAAGCGTTGGAAAGAGCTCATCTCCATACAGAGAGCCGATCGTGATCTCGAACTCTGCAGAACGCACGTTTTTGAATTGCATTCTCTGGTCGCAATTACTTCTCCTTGATCTGTTCAGATGAGAGTAGCCTCAAAGCTATGCAAAAAGGTGATGGTGATAGACTACCAACTCAAAACAGGTCGGCATATGCATTTTGTGACAATCACATGTGGCCGTGATGTCATTTGCTAAGGTGTTTGTTTGTAAGTTCTTTCAGTCGTTCAATGATCCGGCAGAGTATGGTATTGCATTCTTGATGTCGATTTATGTAATCTTTATTTACTCTGCCTTATGTTATTCGGACAGATTTACAACTACGGGGATCTTCTAGAGTCCGGATCTGTTGTTATTCGTAACAATGGTGGCTGAGGTTTCACTGCTTTTGACTACTCTGACTAAAGCCTCGTTTGGATGTGAGTTGATGTCGATGATTGCTATCTTCTCCCCACGGGTACTCTTACACGCCAATTGGTTTGTCGTGTCAGTGACGATCCTACTTCAAATTCCATGTTGCCACTTTGGTTGACATGACGGACATTCAGTAGACAAATACCTTTCATTTGAAACGAATTGTATCTTTGGAATATCTACAATCCAGTAAATATTGTATTGAATATTTTGAAAACAAAGGTAGCAACGTCTCCCAGTCGAATTAGTTTCAAAATATCCAATATTTGACGAATAGAAAGTAGACCTAGCTTGGCTAGAAATGCTGGGAGCATAGGTAGAAATGCATTCCACAATTATTTTTAATTACTTGCTTTTAAAAATATTCGTGGTGATGAAAATGAGCAAGAGAATGCCTTTCATGAACATGCTATCAGATTGTATCCCTGATAATAGCCACAGGACTGCGAGGCTCAGGGCTATCAGATTGTATCCCTGATTATAGCCACAGGACAGCGAGGCTCGGGGCTATACCACAACCGCGTTCAATTTCTATAATACGAGAGGTGCACAACTTATATGGTCAAATCTAGTAAAAAATAAGCTACAGAAAAATTATGCTGCTAAAGATGGCCAATTTGGAACACATGCGAGTAAAACATCGTTTAAAAGCATCACATCGCTACGAATAGAGGGCTTTATTGGTTACGTTTTCACTTATTAGTGTCTGCCTTCCATTAAGTTTTAGAACACTTTTTCGACTATTGAGACTAGTAAACTTCTGCGTCTGTGGTCGGCAACAGATAATCTTCCAAATGCTAAACGTGATGTGGCATCATATGACTCGGACATTGACTGTTCAAGATCAAATAAGTGTAACACCTTGTTCCTGTGAGCATGTTAAGCTACTTTAAGGTAATTGATGATGCGCTATCTTATTGAAAACCCGTGTCATTATTTATTTCCTAACAGAAAAGACTCGTCTTTTTTATACCGTCCATCTAAATAAAGCATAACATCGTCTGTGGTCACATAACATTCCACTTCAAAACGCACAAGCTCATATACAGCCTCTGGCTCATCCTCCTCATATTCTCTACCTGCTCCAGGGAGAGTTTATCAACCAAACATTTCTTTTCTGTCTCGCATTGATAACACTTTATGTATGACGTTCTTTACGGATCCCAAGTTAATCCCTAACACACTTCCCATCTCACGGTGGGTTGGCGGATTTATCAGTTTTAGCCATGGCCGCACAGCCCTAGTTACACTTCATCCACGTTTTGTCCGATCAATCGATTCCAGCACTCCCTGAATCTCAATGTCCAGAAAACTATACATGTAAGCTGTTGAGTATTTTTTTCTATCACTTGTTTTGAGGCTACATTTCTTTTGCGATTTTCAAGGTAGCTGTTTTTGCTGTTGAAATTCTTCAATTTTTCTTCATTTCTAACGTTATTATTTGCTCAATATATGGGCATTTTTTTATGAATGACGCCTTCAACCGTCTATTCAAAGGGCTGAGCTTTAATTCCTCCGTTATCTCACATATTTTAGCACAACGAAATTTTCTAAATACCGTAACGGTAGACAGTGAGAAAATGTAGGGTAAATCCGAGTTGAGCAAAAATCATTCAAACATGTGACAAACTAACTTAGACACCTCTCGTATTCCAGTGAACGGCCGGAGGTGTGGTGGATGGGGGCAGGGTGTGGGGGGGGGGGTACTTGTGGTGGCATGCTAAATGGTGGGTGTTCAACACTGTTCCATGGTGCTGCATGGGCTCCAAAACATAACAGTCACGACCCACAGTAATCTTAATCGGGGTGCGCATGAACAAGTTGTATTGCGTTAGCCCGGACACGCGGTATGATAATGTCATAAACGTACGACACACTCCGCTAGCACAAAGGATGAATACAATTTCTCAGTCAATCTTGTGACGTCATAATCAACTACCTTACATGTAGACTGACGTCATAATCAATTACGGCCTGAATGACGCGATTTAGTCCGTCATAAACGCTTAATATTCCGTCAAGCTGCACGAATTGTATGTCTTTACTATTTATTAAACATTATGTTGAATATTTTGAAACTAATTTGACTGGGCGCTGTTGATGCCATAGGCATCAACAGCACCCAGTCAAATACGTTTCAAAATATTCAACAGCTTACCTGCGGTTTTCGGGAAATTGAGATTCAGAGAGTGCAGGGATCACTTGATCCCAGCACTGACAAATCGTGGACGGAGCTTAGCTAGAGATGGTTGGGGCATAGCTAAAACTGGACTCTTCCATCCTATCTACTAATGACGAGTGATCTTTAAGCGACATTTTGTAAGCGGCTATGGTCATCAGTAAATGAAGAGAATCGTCATTAGTTTCGTGTCTGAAGTTTTCCTCAAAAGCCATAAAGAGGCGAGTGAACTTTTCCCATTACCGTCCCGATTGAGCGACATTTAAAAAGCTGTCTTTATGCTCGCACAATGGCAGCTTGCGACATCCATTAATTCCATGCTGAATACCCATATTACACCCGATAAACTGACCCTTCTCGTTCAAAGTTCCCTCCAATCGATTTCAATAAAGCTACAAGTTAATCAAGTTGTGTATTTTGAAAACACGCCGAGCGAATATCCTCGCCGCCTTAGGCAGTAGACACTTTCAGTCATTTTCCTTGACATAAATCAGCTATATTTCTGTTTCAGTGCAATATTATAAATATTATAAGGACCTACATCTCTAAATGGGTTACTGAAGGCTCACGAGTTACGGAGACAATAAAAAGCACTACTGATTCGAGATGGAAGTAAATGTGACTAGCTAACACGCTCTGCAAGGTGATTTAATTGGACAGATCTATTCACTCACTTATTTTAATTAATGGCGCATTTAATGGGGCCGTCTTCTAGTGCTCATGCGATATTTCAAGGAGATAAAGTTTCCTATGGGCGACTTTATTTCCGGGATTTATTGTGTCACAAAACACATTTTTCGGCTGCGTTTCATACGACGTATGCCTGTTGCCATTAAATGGCATTTACAGACATTACCGCAATGGTATCGCGTAGAAATGGTTTTGTACAAAAGCAATGCGTAATTGCTTGAAAGGGGACCCGCGAGAATATATATTGCAGAGATTGAATGATGTGAGCACACCACGTGCACCCACGCAAACATGCGCAATCGCGTACACGGTTTCATACATTCATCAAACGACAGTGTCTCCATACATCATATTTCTGACGAGTTTGGCCATTCCTCAGTTATTTTGCACGATTCGCATTGTCTCCACGAATGGCGTAGTGTCTTAGTATCCCGTTACCGGAGCACGGTAACATCTACAACATAAACATAAACAAACTGTTTCTGTCATTGACCACAACTATATCGGATTTGACGACCAGGTTAGGATAAAAACAGTCAAGATTGCGCAGCAAATATCAAGTTTATGTCGAAACAAACATTATCAAATATCAGAACTGTGCAGTAAGTCATAACGCCCTGTCAAAGCCGAAGTGTATGCTGTTTTCAGGAAAGATCTTCCGTGTATCTTCGAGCCAAGATCTTATTCATGTGATAATTCATCATACCGGGTAACACCCGAAATATGGCCCATCTTTGCCGACACGTCCACCTTTCGAGGTACCTTGCTATCCAACATCCACATCTCAAAGACGGATGAAATATGTAAAACGGTTCAAGAATTTAATTCTCGCAATGGACATTACTGACAACACGGGTCAACGTACATTATTTCCCAACTATGTTGGGGAAGATATCCTGGACATTTTAGACACACTAAGTGATGCGAGTACAGAACTTGATGGCGCAATCGACAAATTAAATGATTACTTCCGTCCAAAGAAAAACATTGATTATGAAACCTACATGTTACTTAAAGCACACCAAAATCATGGTGAAACGCTAGACTGTTCGGTAACGGGTCTTCAGCAACCAGCGAGTACGTGCGAATTCACTGATGACTCTCGGGAAATAAAAAAATCAGATTACCCATGGCTGTAGCGCCAATAGACTGCGACGTCGTATCCTTCGTAAGCCGAGTATGGCGTTAGCAGATATTCGTAGTTTAGCTAGAGCGCTTGAGCAATCAGGACTCAAAGCTACTAACGTTGAAATAATGCAAGACACTAACCCAGAATCAGTAAATGCCACGAAACAGGTAAAATCATTCAAAACATGCAGCTGAAAATCCAAAATATACGTATCAAACTAAAATGCCATACACATCAGAAAGTAAAACAGCTAAGCCCACAATAACATGTTATAATTATGGTTATAACTATCCATATCAGCATAATAAATAAAGAGCAAGAGTGCAAATACTGCTACAAACTTAATCACTTTGATTCTGTCTGTCGAAAAAAACAAAACAGCATCGTGAAATATGTCAAACAGTTTTCTAGTGCTACAAAACTAGACACTAATATGTGTTTGGATTACAAATAGCTGTCATTAGCGATAAACAAAAACATTACAACAACCACCCTGTTGCCAATATTACACTTAATGAGCATCCTGTCTCAGCTGTTCTAGACGCTGGTGCCACTATCAATATCATCAGTGGAAAATCATTAAAACATGTATTGCTCTTGGCAAGCAACATTTACTTGTAGTATAGTGTTACATCCCAAGCAAACCTCTTGACATATTGGGTAAATTCTCAGCAACAGTTAAGGCACATCATGACAATAATGCAGTAAAAATACCATTCTTTGTAACAAGAGTATCATGTGACACATTACTAAGGTATCGCACTTATGTAACTGTTGCTGAGAATCCACATTACACAACATGTAACGACCATTCTAAGGGTAACTACCACAGACATATTTTCAATATATATATATATATTTATAATATATATATATATTATAAATATATATATATATATTGAAAATATGTCTGTGGTAGTTACCCTTAGAATGGTCGTTACATGTTGTGTAATGTGGATTACCCCCATACCTACATAAGTGCGATACATATATATATCGGTATGTAGGGATTCGAAAGTTAACTGGTATTCAAGCAAAGCTACACGTAGATGAGTCAGTTTCTCATATTTCGCAACCACATCATCGATTACCGTTCTGTATTAGTGAGCGTGCAGCAGCAGAGCTTAATCGTCGTCTTGAACTTGATATTATTGAACGAGTTGATTACGTTCCCACCTCATGGGTATCTTCAATACGAGTGATCGAAACCACAACAATTCATATCAAATTCGCATATGTGTGGATCTGAAGGCTCCCAACAGAGCTATGTAAAGATCGCGCTGTAGATTGTCCACAATCGATGACATTGTTTCTGACCTAAATGGATCAACAATATTGTCCAAACTCGATCTCAATGCTGGTTACTACCGAAGTAAACTTCTGAACAATTTCACAGCAATATCCAAATGTCACTAAAGGTTTTGGACGGAGTCAGAAATGTAACTGACGATATTCTAATCTATGGTTGCAATCAACAAGAACACGATACACATCTAGAAGACACATTAATACGGTTACGTGAAGATAATCTGACGTTAAATGCTGTAAATGTGGATACAGCAAATCAGAAATTGGGATGTTCGGTTACCTTTTTTCAGCATCGCCAGATCTTAACAACGTCGGTGCTGTTAAATCTACCAGTTGTCCGAGAAAAGCAAGCGATGTGAAAAGCTTCCACGGAATTGTATGTCTTGTGCTAGATTTGTTACTGATTTAGTCACACTTTCAAACCCACTTCTTGATTTAACAAAACAGAACATTGATTTTGAGTGGATGTCAGTACATTAAAACGCTTTCAATGGCATTAAAGATTCTCTAACTGTGGCCAGGCGACCGCCGTCCCGTGTTAGTTCCACACACACGCACCCCACCCCCACCCCGAAACCAAACACCCCCTCACCCCTTACACACACACTTCTCAGGCCTGGCTGTCCGCGCTCGTGTGCCCCAAACCCTCCCCCAACCAACCCCTGGGTGTCCTTCGGGTCTCTATGCTTGTCTCGGGGCTTGCAACGATACCCCCATCAAGCGGGTTTGGTGCTCGCTGACAAACATTTGCTGACCGGAGTGGTCATCCATCTCCTTGGAGATGTCAGGTCTGGCCGAACATTTCAAGCATGGCTAGGTACCTAGAAAGGACTAGTGGGTGGCACGCCAGTCTCGTCCTCACTATCCACCGGCGGGCGATCGGGGTGCTTAGAGGCCATTCCGGGCTTAGGCTTCCCACCTCATTTAGGCAGCTCTCCTTCTTTCTCTGGTACTAGTGTGTTGAGGAGGAGACGGGAGCGAGAGAGAAGGTACGGGGTGGTCTTTTGGCCTACGTTTTTAGTTTCTCCTGGGGTCTGTGGGCGGTTTTTGGTCGTCGGACGGAAATAGCACATGGGACATTGATGGGAGTAATTTGCCTCCCGACCATCAAACGATCCTATCCAAACTAACATCGTTCCACAGGCGGGAATGGTTATCTCTCGGGACAGAAGTCCTAAGCGGGAGGTGTGGGAGCAGGCGACAGCAGGCTTTTTGTTCCTATCTATCCAAGGCAGACAGTGCATAGCTATCGGTCACTATCCATTTCGTTGGTCGATATAGCTAAACTTAGTATATTCCAACTTAAACGAGTAAGTCATTTGGCACTGAAAACTAGCTATTTCCTAAAGATCCACTTAAGGCGGGGCGGGGAGAAAGATCCTACTTTGTTGTCCTATAAAACAGTGGGGGAAGGAGAAGTTGCCGCCAAGTTGATCTGATGTTCTCAACAGTCATCCAGAGGCCGTTCGTCTGTGTGTGCCTAACTCTAGCTGATTAGTGGGGAACCTGGAAACCGGTGTTTTTAGCATCTAGAATGTGTTGCAGGTTACGCCCTCACGTGACCGCAGAATGATGTTATCGATTAGATTATGTGAGAAACTCCTCCCTCGTAGGGTTAGCCGAATCTTTGGCTCAGAACCTGGACCAACTTGGGTGACGTAAAAAGGGCTTACAGCAGTCTAACGGGTTGTCCTCCTGAGTTGCAGACGCCCAAACAGGCCTGTATAATTGAAGAGGAAAGAAATTAGTGGAACCTCCGCCGAGTCTGGGTGCTATGAAGATGCGACAGACTTAGAAAAGACTCCGGTGAGGTGGAAGTTTGCTGGTTCGGTTGCAAGAACTGGTGTTAACCGCTGGATCATTTAATTAAAGCTACATTTATCCTGACCGCTGGCCAAGCGGTCTAAGAAGAAAAGATTCGTTAAGCAATGGAGAAGATTAAGCCATGATACTTTTATCCTAAGTCAAGGGAGAACATCTAAAGTGTCTTAGTGATTGGTGTCAAATTAAGGCAGTGAAACCTTCCCGAAAGAGTAAACATACGGGTTACAATACCAATAGAAGCAGTCCACGGGGATTAATCAAAGCTTCGGTGAGAACGGGTCCGTGGGGAACGGGCCCATATGGCATGAAGCATTATCATGCCGTAAAGACCATTCACAGTGGCATGCGGGAATCGGCAACAAGATTTAGTAGGCGTGAGCTAAGGTGAGCTGAGAGGCACGACGAGCCAGGGGACTCAGCTTTCCTAGCGTTATATCCCACTCTTAGACGCTGAAGCAGCACAGATCGAAGACGTGTGTCGACTGCAGGAGTTTCGGCGGGAGCTAACCGTGAGGAGCGGCAGATAGTCGGCTGGAGGCTATTATACTATTTAGGAGGCGGTACAAGTGAGATGTGCGGGGCATACTGAACAAGAGGAAGAAGGTTTTTAGAGGGGGGGGGGGCACTAAGGGCGTCACCCAGTTAGAAAAGCAGCAAAAAGAGTGAATATCCTTATTCGTATTGATGAATATTTGTAAAGGCTATGCCTCTACAACGCTAGTATTTTTGTTCGCGTTGAGCGGTGCACGAGATCGCCATCTGCAATTTATGGCTAAGATGGCTGATCTACTTTAGCACATCCCTTAAAGCAAGAATGGGACGGTCACTAAAAAAGAGCAAAAGAATGCAAAATGGTGCTTACGGTGATATATCTAGGAATCTATAAAAAAAAAAAAAAAATAGAACGAGATTAGTGAGTACATTTATCAATTTATCTTGCACAGTTCTAGTCCTAACCGTTCACAGTCCCGGCCGAAAAGCAGTCCCACGGATGTCGGATCTAGGTCTTGCTATTACGGGCATTGTCTGTTTTTAACGAGTCTCTGTAGGTATATTCCCAAGGCACAACGTCACACGTAAATAACAACACAACTGCCCCCTGAAGAAAAGTCGTGATAAACAACTGTTTACCCTGTCAGGATACAACACCAGATAATTCAAGTCATCCCGAACCACTTAAAATGACTGCGCTTGCGAAAGTACCCCCCCCCCCACCCCACCCGTGAGATTCAGTATGTGCAGATTTTCTTGGGTCACTGCCATCTGGTGACTATTTATTAATTATGTGTGATGGGTTTTCGCGGTACCCAGAAGTAGAGCGTGTTTCATCAACATCTGCCAAAGCGACAATGCCGATGTTCGACAGGATATTTGCTACTCATGAAATTCCTTCCATTCTAAATATTGATAATGGCCCTCCATTCAGTGGTGCAGAATGTCAAAAGTTTACACAATGTCTCTGTCTGCATCACCGTAAAGTAACAATCTCTTGGCCAACAACCAATGGCGACGCTGAAAGATTTGTAAAAAAAAAAAGTTCTGGAAAAAGCATTCCGTATAGCCGAAATTGAAGGCAAACCAAGGCAACAAAAATGTAAAAATTCTTACGCAGTTATTTAACGTCTACGGACAAAGCGCCAGCAGAACTCCTCTTTAATTGCCCATTTAAGACAATTCTGCCAGAAAATATCAAACAAGTCTGTAACTCAACTGTTCGTGATAAGGACAATAAGCCTAAAGTTCAAATAAAACATTATGGAGCTTCCAAATCTCGGGCTACGCCAAGTAGCGTCTGTGCTGGAGACCGCGTCTTCATTCCAAAAGACCATAGAGGAAACCTATCTGCGTCGTATACTCATCAACCATGCAAAGTATGTCGTGTGAAAACTTCCATGGTAGCTGCAGAAAATGGACAACATTCTGTAGCACGAAATCCTTCCCCAGATTATTAAAACTCGTTGACATTTCTCAGTTTAATGATGGACATTCCAAAGACAGTCTTAGATGGATGTAATGTCTTGTATTAATACAATTTGTATTCCGCTATAGGAGGACGGGCTCTGGGTGTATGTTTTCTAAGATATAGTAAATCTACAACGTAAGCAAACTGTTTCTGTCATGCACCACAACTATATCGCAGATGGTTTGCTATCTTTCTCTATCTTTACCACATCAGAAGCTATGGAGCATTCCTTTGGTAGAATAATGCTAACATCTGGTGTGAGATCTAGACTGACATTCAGTCCACTTTGAAGTGTTTTGGACATTAGCAGATTCCATAGCTTAAACAATACACCGGTGCATGAGTTAGTTGTAAATGACAAACTAAATAGAGTCCAACAGTTCATTGATGGCCAGACAGCATAAGTTCCAACAATTCACTATGCAAGATATGTAATACATCGCCGCTGACCGTAAAAGTCGCCTAACAAAGGTCGTCCATGTTTGGCCATGTGCTAAAGATGCCAGTAGACACACCAGCACAGTCAGCCTTTGAATTCGTCCTACTGGGAGCCATCGAATATAAAGCCAGGAGATGATGTCATTACATAAATATGTCAAGCGTGCTGTGAGGTGACCTTAAGAAAGAAGGACTCGGTACTCTACGATTAAGAATGGACCTGAGGAAGCTAAAGATAATGGCTGAGGACATGACACAGTGATCAAAAGCGAAGAAGGACTGATTGCAGCTTTATGATGTGTCTACTACTACAGCCGCAGAATACAGCAACCATACATATTCCATGCCAGGTGTAAACGGATGCCTACTTGCCCGTCATTCCACGGTTGGGCTGGTGCCTACTTCCCCACAATTATATTGGGGGATTATATTTATGTCTACTTCCTCCATTATTTCAGCGTTAACCGGGTGCTTACTTCCATGTACAATATTGGAGGCCTATGCACTGATTTTGTATAGGGCCTATAGGCATGCACTTTAATTGTCTGTTTTTCGGTTTCTTTATTGTGCTTGATGCAGTAGTCACGCGAGATATGAGTAGTGTTGTCAATGTGCTTCATGACGTCACTAGCTCATGGTAGCTACTATTGATATAGGTCTCCTGACGTCACTATTCACTAATGATAGAAATGCATGCAGGGGACATTGGATATCGGTTCTTCAAGAAACTGTGTGATAAAGTTAGTCGTGTGAGCGTGCGTGCGAGCGCGCGTGCGTGCGTACGCGCGCGTATGTGTATGCCCATGCGCGCATGTAGACGTGGGCATGAACGAAACCTGGAATCGTCCCATAAATGGAGACGTTAGTATTATTTCCGGGTCAATCGACCGTTGCAGTTTATCGATCCATCATATGGCGTCATAATCAACCACGTGACGAGCAGGATGACGTCATAAACAATTACAACAAGAATGACTCGATTTACTCCGTCTTAAACGCTTAATAGTCCGACACGTTGTACGAATTGTATGTCTTTACTGTTTAATAAACAGTCAGTTGAAAATTTAGAAACTAATTTCACTAGGCACTGTTGCTGCCATAGGCAGCAACAGCACCCAGTCAAATTGGTTTCAAAATATTCACCAGCTTACTTGTATAGTTTTTTTGGAAATTGATAGTCAATGAGTTCAGCGATCGATCGATCGATCCCAACACGAGCGAGGTGTGGGTGGAGCTTAGCTAGAGATGGGCGGGGCATAGCTAAAACTGGAAAGGTCCATTAACCGTGGAAACTAATACCATCCAGATTAAGATGAACGATCCTCGCTATCCAGGGAGACAGGGGGCGGAAATGGTCAGAGTTGGAAAGACATTATTTCGACAAAATAAATGATCATTCTGTATTCTGGGGCGTACACGTCCTCTAATGTGATGCATGAGTCACGCGGGACGCGAGCAGAGGTGGTGGGGGGAGTCACACATGACTGTCTCCCTCGCTGACTCAAGCTTCACAAGTAATCACGCGCCAGCACCACCAACAGCAGCATCGGTCATCATCGTGCAGCTAACCAGTAAAAGCAGGCAGGTATTATATTCCTGGTAATGGCGACATGCAGCGAAAGCTGGCGTCCTGTCCGATCAAACATGGCTTCCAGTGCGAAAACAGACCGTAAATAATTCCTCATTTACGTCGCCATTATGCACGCTCGTAAATAACAACACAACTGTCCCCTGAAGAAATCTCGTCTTAAGACTCGACGCTTTGCTGGCAAATTGCAACATGGCCGCGTATGACCACAGAACCCTGTGACACATTTGCGACTTAACCCTTTCTACTCTATTGTCAATATTCTATATTTAACTGTGTTAATAGTGAGGAAACTGCTGTACATTTTCCAACAATTTTGGTTGACGATGTTGCTCTTTACAACAGCAACATCTTTCACCAAATTTGTTGAAAACTGAAGACTAGTTCATCTTTTAATTTAAATTGAGAAATTAAAAAAATTGACATCGGAGTGGAAGGGTTTAATAGCAGACTTATTGCAGGAATCTTGTAGAAACGTCCACGGGGTTGTTATTGCAGGAAATCACGTGACGAGTAAGATCTGCATACAGCGCTGGATAAACTCTTGCAGGCCGTTTGGCAACTTTTGATTGCCGGATATAGGAAATATTCTTGCTCACGTGATATCGTGTGAACTGGCGATGAAATCTATCTCTGGATCGGGAAGGATTGGTTCGGTTACTAAGCAGTAATTGCATTATGCGTGCCTTTTACAGTCAACCCTCTCTATAACGTGCACTGCAGGGGCCGTCAAAGTGTGGTCACTAAAGACAGGTGGCTGCCTAAGACAACTCAATTTTCTGGTAGATAACATTTGGGGCTCAAATATGTTGGCGGTTCTTCAATACGGATGGTCTTAGCCCACCCACCCACCCCACTTAAAGAACGAATATCGCTTGTGTCCCATTGACAAATAGGCGTAGGCTTCAAATGGTTTTCTGCTTTTAATCCTTTAGAGATTGAAATTTCATTGTCTCAATTTCAAGATAGCTATACAGGAAAGCTACCAGTTAAATTCATTTCAAAATATTCAAGCGAATATGCCTATTACTCACATCATAAGGAATTTGTGGTTTATTGCGTGTGATGGTTACAGGGTTAGACGATGGTGACGAGGGCGTTGATATCTTTTATGATCTGTTTAGACAAAATAAGTTTTCGCAAGATCGGACAACACACCCCCCCCCCCCACACACCCTCCAACCCACCCTCCAATAATTACCAACTTTCATCTGACGCATTGATACAACATCTTGCCTTGGCGTGCAGTAGGGAAATGTGTTAAGACGAGATGATAGTAGCGCGACATATCATTGACGCGGACATAGAGGGTGCCCTAGTGTGCGAACGAGTGGAGGATTTATCAGTCTGATCATGTCGAGGGGATATTTATTCCGTTTCGACCCGGCAAGCCCGCAAGCGTGGATAAGCTTCCAAATCCAGTCACCGAGGAATTTGGTAAGCAAAGCAGCAGTTGTCATGGAGCGAGCTGCGAACGCGGCTGGTAAACAAGTGCGTTGATTAATGATAGTTGACTTGGAAATCGAAACATAATTGCTTTCAGCCACACGAATTCCGGGGTTTTTCTAGCAGTAATAAAACGGACTGGAAATGGCGTGGAGTATTTGCTGAATACATGTTGTTGGATCACTGCTAGAATGTATGCTTTGTAAGTGTATTCTCCTGTATGTTTAACCAAAGCTATTCAGATATAAATGATGCTATAGGCATGTTTACGCCAAGTAACACGTTATGTAGTTATATTTCTATTATATTGTTATGGTTCTTTTAAACATAGTTTGGCTGAAAGGTGTTGCTGTCACTTACAACAACATCTTTCAGCCAAATCATTTTAAAACTATTCACCGAGTTGATATTCAGTCCCATTGATATAGTGATTGCGCGCGAATTTCATCCTGGCAAGAACATTTGATGGTCATGCTATGACCGTGCCATTAGACATTCAGCGGCAATCGATAATCAGACCAGGAAATCACAATTCGGCCATCCATCAAAATGTATAAAATCGAACTGACGAAGCCAGCTAAGGCATTTGCTTTAAATGTTCACTCACCAACCAGATAGTAACAGAGCGAGATATGCGGGAGCCTAGTTGTCGGCGGCATAGCGTAGGTGGGTGCTTGTGTGGCGCTGATGGGACCTCAATCGGACATCAGTACTGCTAGCTCAGTCACACACACACACACACACACACACACACATATCCCTACCCAGGCGTGCTCTGACGTGCCGGGACAATAACGATTGATAAGTTTCTGATGCGGGTCGGCCAGGCCAAGCATTGATCTGGCACAGCGGGTCGCGCAGGAAATTGCCATCGCTATTGCTTCTCAGAATCGCCAAGCCAGCGAGCGAGCCATGGGCACGGCTGACGACGACTGACGCCGACTCCGCGCAAACATGCAAATTCAGTCCAATTCCAGCAAACGAACGCAGAATTGTTATCTAATCACAAGAAGCTGATTCGATTACTGTCAGACTGACAGCACAGCAGCGTCAGAGCAATCTACCTTTGGAGTCCGACGAACACTCGCACGTACGCACGCACGCACACACGCACGCTGATAACAAATTAAGCCAGAGCCACTATTAGGTTAGCCACAGCTGTTGTTAGGAAATCAATGCCGTTCAATGCTGAATCTCATGTTCTGTTATTCGGCAATATATAGCCACCCATTCATCCTGACATGTGTTTGTGGTGGCGTGGACTAAGCTGACGACAGCAGAGCCATCGCGTTCATATTACACTGCACTAACGTACTGGCACCCACCCCACTGACCCCACCCGGGCCTAGGTCTGAATCTGCTTCTGCTCGAACAGAGCCAGTCCGAACAACAGCAGCAAAACATCGTTGATCACAATCTAGCAATACGATATTTCGACCGGAACACACTGTCCCAGGTCCCAGTACAGGCGCTGGCTGGGAGACCACTGACATCGCGCGATTCTCATTTATCGTGTGCCTATGCAAATGGAAATGTCACGGCTTCTTCGTGTTCCCATATTTAATTACTGAATAAAAATACATTCCATTGCCCCTGGGTAACGTCATTAACTGGAACTTCCCCGCACACAGAGCCCAGCTCATTCAATCTCCTAGATGATATAAGGCATAATAATGCAGACGAGGCTCGATCAAGCAGAAGATAAACTGTTTTCCATATTATTCATCTACGGTTTTGTGCATTGAATGTATAAGTTAAATAAACAACCATTTCTCATCAAACGTTTTCTCCATCTTCCAGGGTAATAATTCACTTGATTGTAGCTTCGCAGCATATTGCTTCAGCATAGTAGTACATGACACGATGAGTTATAGAGTGTACGGGTTCTGGACGTAGCACTTTAACCCTCAACACAGTTCAAGAAAATTTCAATTTTCTCATAGAAAATGTCCATTTGTAGAGCAAGAGAAGACTATTTTTCTAAATTTACCACAGTGGTAAATTTTCAAAAGTAGTCTTCTCTTGGTCTGCAAATGAACATTTCTCAAGACCACTGCGTACAACGTCTTTGTCTGATATGAATGTCTAAGGGTTAAGTCAGGCAACATGTCTATAATAATGTGTGTTCCTAGTAGGATAAATTACACGTGCCTGATTAAGTTCGTACCATGATAATGCAGGTTACTAGGCAGGCGCTAAATCAAGACTGGGCCAATACTGCCAGGTGTTGGCCCAGTACTGGCCCGGCAACCTGCGTTATTATGGATATAGTACTGCTCGATTGTAAACATGCTCAATTTGAATGTACTTACTATCAGAAATGAATTATATGGCACCTGACTAAAACTGCCGATACACGTCACGTGTCCATCGCCAATCAATCATACAATACGCTGCAAAATAAGTTGAAGCTTCATCTTTCTTCGTTTATAGTTCTCTCCGAGTTGTGAATAGCAAATGACAGGAATTCGATGACTGAAGCAATGCTGAATGGCTAATCTATCTCATCGGCACCTGATTCCAAAGGCAAAAGTCAAATATGCCTCCAGGGTACGATAGCCGATACCTAGAATAACAATTCCGCTTGAACAGCTAACAGATTAAGAACAGAGCAAACACCACCCACCATATATTAAATAATAATGTGATACTAGTAGGATAAAGTTTGTAGTAAACGTTCCGGATACTCTATCTAGGGACAGCTAAATCATCGTAGTTGGCTTGGTACAAAGACGATCATAACGTGTGGATATAAAATGAGTTTGTAGTATACGACGTCATTTCTAGAAAGTAATTTTTAATTTTTAACACGACACGTATACTCGGTCCGGAAAGCACGGCTACCACACCGAATTCGGAGGCCTTAATTACCGTCATACTTATTTTCGATAATAAACAAGATGGCCGCCAAGTGGTCGTAATGTAACTGCATGTGTGTAGAGTCATGGCCATTTTTAGCGAATGGATCAAGCCACTTAACCCATGTTGTGTCAACAGCGCCTCAAAGCACTCACTGAATTTTTTTTCGCAGGATTGACAATTAAAGGGGTAATGGTAAAGAAAATTTAAGTTTTTACTTAGCCGGTTACCGAGCCAGTCATTCTAGTGGTAAATATTCAAAAATACTCTTCTCCAGGCCTTTCAAATAGCCACGTCTGAAGACCACTTGTTTTTTTTATATCAGTTTGATCATTAAGGGGTTAAGTTCACACAAGAGGGGTTAAGAATGCACTTTGTTGTTATTTCTGTATAACCATAAAGATTTTATCATTTGTAGTCTGTAAGGGTGAATGTTTTTAGCCCCAGATTGAAAAAAAGAAAATTGAAGATATGCTGACGGTAGAATTCCTGACCGTGGAGAGCGATTAAGCTTTCTTGTCAGTAGTCAAAGGTGACAATAAAACTGGACTTTCCGTATTTCGGGTATAAAAAGAACATATGGAACTGAAAGCAGCTTTGACTGTTCGTGTTGTGGGGTCATGATTCATCTATGCTCGTCAATATTCGACACGTCCACTTTGTCGTATGACGCCACTTGTAGGAGATCAGTCGACTAGTTCGGGTTGCCTGGTTGAGGAACCATGTATTGATCCGTGGTTTTATAGTACAGAGGACGGGAGAGTTTCAGGACACGCAGAAAGACACTCCCCCCCCCCACACACACACACACGATTAATAAACCGACATATACCACATGCGCGCCATGGCACGGAATATATAGGGCACACTCCAAGACAGAAATGGATATAAACACACGCCCATAAAGGAGCACCCAGAGGACCCAAGGCACGCGCGCACAGGACAGTCATATCACATGCATGAATAAATGAACAAGCCACGCCCACAAATAAACACACAAGTGAACTCACATACATCGACAATGACACACCGCCGTTCACTTACACACACTACTACGGATTATATACACCCTAGGCTTATACGAAAGAGGATTGTCGAATATATTGTCTCCACGCTTTAATGTTGTACTTAATCTATAAATATGTACTGCGCATGCTGAATGTGTTGTCACGGATCAGGTGAAACTGTTTGTTACCAAGGTGTGTGACTATGGACTGACGTCACGCGTTTCTACTAGAAAAAGGGACGGCAGTCAGTTGGCGTTTGGCGTTGGGCGTAGTTCTGGATAGTTGGTCCCACTCCACGACTTGAATATCAAACTGTGGATTGTGACCAACCGTGCAAACGTGCCAGTGGCAGTGTCCCAGCGTAAGTTGTATGTTAATAAAGTTGTATAATAAGCCTTTAACCCTTGAATTTATTCAAGAAAATTTAAATTTTCTCATATAAAATGTCCATTTGCAGACCAAGAGAAGACTATTTTTGAAAATTTACCTCTGGAATGACTGGCTTGGTTTTCTTGGTCTGCAAATGGACATTTCACAAGACCCCTGCAGAAGGGTTTTTTTTGGCTGATATAAGTGTTAAAGGGTTAATAAAGTTGTATATTAATAACGTATTACCGGATCTACAAATGCGTGTATGTGTTATCTCACCAGCCAGATGAAAGATCCTGATCTAGTATAGGCAAACCAACGGTATTAGAGTTCTATTAGTTCTGTTTAAAGATGTAAGTTCAAGTCTCAAAGAAACGCCATCGTGTTGCACTATTAGAGGGATCGAATTCTAGCTATGGCCCGCCCATTTCTAAATAAACGCGGTCCCCGTTTTGCCAATTTTGAGATTTATCGAACCCTGAATTTCCAGAATCGTAATATCAAAGTAACTATACAGGTAAGCGGTTGACGTTTTGAAATAAATTTGACTAGGTGCTGTTGCTGCCTCTACACACACAGTAACAGCACACAGTCAAATTAGTTTCAAAATAATCAGCAGACTATTTATTAAATAGTAAATCCATCAAAGACATATAATTCGTATTTCCCAGGTACTATTCCAGCTTCATGACGGAGTATTCTCTGTCAATTATGATCGTGACGTCAGCCTGCCTACATGTGGCATACTTGATTATGGCATCATATTCTCAAATGACAGCCCGGATTCATCCATTGCACATAGTACATGATTAGGATGCACGGCGTCTATAGTGATTATCTGTGAGGCCTAAGGCATCTTTGAAAGAGCATTGAGTCAGTAAAACGATGTTCTCCCCTTTGTAATGCATAGATTCGAATTCTGTCAAAAGCGTTTCTCGTGAGAGAAATTGACTGGCTTAGACCCCCCCCCCCAAAAAAAAACCAACAACAAAAAACCCCACCCTCTGTATCGTCTTAGAAATAAATGTTCAGGCTAAAGCAATGGACCTTTCCAGTTTATCCATCCATCATGTGACGTTATATTACGTCATAATCAACTACGTGATGTGTAGAATGACGTCATAATCAAATACAGCATGAATGACTCGATTTAGTCCGTCTTAAACGCATAATAGTCCGACACGTAGTGCGAATTGTATGTCTTTACTATTTAACCAAACATTTTATCGAATATTTTGAAACTAATTAGACTGGGCAGCAACAGCACCTAGTCAAATTAGTTTCAAAACATTCAACAGCTAACCTGTATAATTTTCTGGAAATTGAGATTCAGTGAGTGAGTGAGTTAGAGATCGATTGATCCCAACACTGGCAAAGTGTGGGTGGAGCTTAGCTAGAGATGGGCGGGCATGGCTAAAACTGGATTCCTCCATTATAAGGAACCACATCTTAAGTTACCATCTATGGGGATAATACCCTGATCACAAAAGACGGATTTGCTAAGTACCTGCCATAGTTTCTAGATACCACTGTTTAACAAGCGCGTGTGTGCTGCGGTTGTGACACAGGCAGCTTTGTCAGTGAGCAAAATGATTGAATAGATGTCTTGATAGCGTGCTAGTTGTGAATCATATTATTCTCCACAAACGTCTCCTGTGGCAATAATAATAACTGTAATCAGTCATTCTTCCCTAGCATACCCACACGAACTCCAGAGGGATCGAGCTGCCCAGTTGGGCATTCTCGCGAACGTTGCATGTCGCGGATTATATTCCATAGGACAGTACTAGCTATTGCATATCATCGTCTCTATAGATGCATAAACACTTAAATGGAGATTTGTTGTATGTCCATAATAGTCTGTTTGATGATGTGATTGTTTGTATGTGCGTCAGTAAGGATCACGGAGAGAAGCCACCCCTCCCACCATCACTGAATCCCACTCTCCTTCCCCCACTACACCCGCCCACCATCACTACACAGCATCTCATCTCATTCAAGCCCGTCAGTTCATTTCTAAAGTGGAATATAAAACCGTTGCTTTTGAACGTAGAGATCGATGCAAATATTCGCTAAATATCGTATTTGTGTCAACAATGATTGATGGCGTTTTGTAGCGACTGCTCATTTGGAGCCATGAACTGATAAAAGCCTGAGGACCACAGCACGCGCGTGTCACGTGGAGATGTTAGCAGTCCTCTATGGCTGTCATCGTCAGGATCCAGAAGATTTACATCCGTCTCGTGTTCTGCATGTCTAAGGACAAGTAAGGTTTTATACAAGCCTATTTTATCTAGGTCTATACAGGCACGCTTGCCATCTTGTGTTTCCAGGATTTCTATTCACAAGATGATCATTACCAGCTGAGTCCCGCTTATTCAGAAAATGCCGGCCATTAGGAGAAACTTAGAGCTGGGTTTATTGCCATGCATACTACGGAAATTACATGCTTTTGCTAAGAATTATTTTAATGCGGCTTCTTGAAAATGCCGACCGGCAATAAAATCAAGAATCATTCCAAGTCTGAAGTTCCCATCCGGGCAGAAGTTCGCTTTTAGGTTTTTCCGGCAGACGGTCTCCTCTTGAGCAGACGGGTTTTTTTCAATAGACATTGGCCTAAATATTATAAATATTAGTCAACAATACCTTTACGTCATGACTTACCACGCACGTTGCCACAGTCAAGCAACATACGAAACACGCTGAATATCCTGAGACACGCTGAAGAGAATTTGACTGAATATCAAGCTGTTAGCTAAATCACCATTGATTGACTTGCAATGGAATTGTTAAAAAATTACGTAATACGTCATTTAACCTTTTGAACCCTGAATTCACAGAATCCTAATTTCAAGGCAACCCTACGGGTAACCAGTTGAATATTTTGAAACTAATTTGGTATGGACCTGTTGCTGCCATGGACAGCAACACGTCCCAGCCTAATTGATTTCAAAATAATCAACAGAATAATTATTAAAATATTAAACCATAAAGGATTTGGTGTTTCGGATTTTCGGGTTCAAGTCAATGTTACCATAGATTCCTCTCACCTCATCTACTGTTTGCCTAGAATGGACCGGTCCATTTTTAGCTATGCCCCGCCCATCACTAGCTAAGCTCCACCTACACCTCGCCATGGTTAGGATTGTTCGATCCCCAAATGCCTTAACTATCAATTTCTTGAAAACTATACAGGGAAGCTGTTGAATATTTTGTGACTAATTTGACTGGGCGCTGTTGCTGCCTATGGCAGCAACAGCGCCCAGTCAAATTAGTTTCAAACTATTCAACAGAATATTTATTAAATAGTAAAAGCAAACAATTTGTACAACAACCCATAGACCGTCTTCAAATTTGAGTTCGTGACGTACTTATCGACGTCATTCATGACGTCATTCATTATGATGTCATTGTACACATAACGCTGTTCATTATGACGTCATATGATGGGTGGGTACTCTGGAAAGGCGGATTGGGAACCATACCCAACAAATGACTTTCGAATTTGGCAGTACGAGTTATTGCACATAATTCCCCTATTTTCCGGTGGGGCTAATTTGGCAAATCAGTACATTTGCTAGGCCTGTGGAAAACCAGTCTACCGTGACAACACCTCAACCGGTATTTTCACACATCTACTGGGACGGGATTACCTTTTGTTTGTGTGTTCACATGTCAACACTCTCGCCACCCCCACCCCCCCCCCCCCCCCCCCCCCCCCCCCCCCCACCCCACCACCTACCCACCCACACACCCCACCCCCACACCCATTTTAAATAATTTCTTTTAATCATATCAATCATTCAAACTCGTCCAACATACACGACCAGTCACCATGACCCGCCTACGCGGACATGCTGTCAATCTCATATATCACTAATTAGAGTCTTTGGGCAAGTTGGACGCTATTAGTTGTTATCAATCCAAGTAACAAATTCATGACTCACACCCTACATCAAATAATGATGATCAACCCGGATTAATTAGTCACCTGAGTAAACTTACCTGGCGATCCAATCAAATGTTGGGTGACGCCAAGGTGCTTGGGCAGGAGGGAGGGATAGACGGCAATTGATTTGAGAAACAACTTAAAGATAAGACTGTGACTGAAGTAGAGAAATATAAGGAGATGTAGGCGCCAATATATGCAAGATTGGCGAGTTTACATAACAATTGAATTCCATGTAGTGAAAGGTGTATAATTTAGTGAATATGTTGCATGTTTCCAGCATCCTGCATCATCTTCTCAATCCCTTTCTGTTATATTACAGAAGCTACACACAGCTTTAAAACGCATGGACTGGTGCAGATTCTCAATACCATTATTATTTGGCTGGACAATGGTGAATGGCATGTTCGCTGCGATATGGTCATTCTTGTCACGCGACATGCTCATTTGGCACTATGAACTGATTATTACCTGGGAATCTCAGCACGAGCTCCTGTTATTCTATGTGTCCAAGAGCAAGTAAAGTTTATTTGCAGATACATGGTTAATTTCTAGAATCTTCTATCTGTCACAAGATGATAATTCGCATATAAACACATATGTTTTCTACGTAGCTGGTCGTTAGTAAAAATGAATAAGTTATTTTATGGGCTTGGCCATTTCGGAAATTCGATGCTTCTGCGTAGAGAATTAATGTGAATCCGTGAAAATGCCAATGAGTAACGCAACAATATTATTCCCAATGGCGAGTAACTCGTAATGAATTCGAAAGCATCCAGTTGGGTCTGCTGAATACGTTATGATCGAGATAACGCGGAGCAATGTTGTGTATTGAATACAAAGACAAATCTCCTGATGACTCTGCTTATGTCGCTGATTCCATTGATTGGAACACCCTAGCCACAACTGATAGATGACGACAACTCAGACTCTGCGTCACAGATAAGTTAAATTTTCTTTTTAATTACATTCGAAATGATATTTATTTGCTTGAAAATCAACCTATGCAACACTGATCTGTTACCTCAACCATGCTTGCCCCTACTATGGATTACCTCCAGACATAGAGCCTAAAGCGTCCACTTCTCTAATGATCCGCCTTTTGTGAATAATGTGTAAGGAATTACATTAATAACAGCCACGATTGTTCGCTAGGGATCTTCGCTAAAATAACATGTTAGTAAAAAATAATATGTCAATTGGAATATTAAATGCTGCCTAGAGATGGTATAGAATAATACCACATCTATTTGTGTATAATGGGTACTGGTAAAAAGGTAACAGTGTGTGCGTGCGTGCGTGCGTGCGTGAGTGAGTGCGTGCGTGTGTGCATGAGTGAGTGAGTGAGTGAGTGAGTGAGTGAGTGAGTGAGTGAGTGAGTGAGTGAGTGAATGAGTGAGTGAGTGAGTGACTGAGTGAGTGGGTGGGTGTGTGGGTGGGTGGGTGGGTGGGTGGGTGGGTGGGTGGGTGAGTGCGTGCGTGCCTGCGTGCGTGCGTAAATGTATAAGTGCGCGGGAGTGCATGCGTGCGTGCAACAATGACATGTTATTCTGCATGATTGCTTCTACCATGTACTGGATTGGAAGACGTAGAAACAATAACTTCTCCACCATTCACTTCATCAAACCTCCCTGGACGCTGGATTCAAGTGAGGTATGTGGAAAGCGCAATGGATATTGTACAAAGAGGTTTAGTGAAGGTGGTAGCTCACAGGCACAACAAACAATAATAAAAGTTGTTAATATGTCAATTTGCGTAAGAAACTATAACATACATCAAACCAAACGAATAACCCAGTCACCAAGGGATCTCAGAAAGGCGAAGATAGCGTAAGACAGAAACAACTAAAAGCCCAATAGGATACAATATTTTTTCCGATTTGAGGATAAAGGCTAAAGGGGTTCATTTCAGAATTCTAGGAGCTACCGAGGCAGTCGGAGAGGGCCTAGCGAAATCATCTCTACCAATAAAATGTAGAACCCTTAAAGTAACGATAATCCATTGTAAGTGTATTATGTTTATTTGCATATTTGAGACACGCTACATCAATGTGACAGACACAGGCCTACACTTATAGTTCCCGTCGGGGAGCCGACAGATTGGCAGATCTCAGTATTTCTGACAAATTATATCAATCATTTCCGAAATATTAGTCATGTGAACATTCTCTTCATGACAGACGTTCTCTTCTTGGCAGGTGTTCTCCTTTTGGCAGACATTTTTTCTCTGGGCAGACATTCTCCTCTAGGCAGATGTTCTTGTCTGAGTAGACGTTCTCCTCTGGGCAGACGTTCTCCTCCGGAAAGACGCTCTCCTCTTGGCAGACAATCTTCTCGGGGCAAACGTTCTCTTCTGGGCAGATGTTCTCTGGACAGACGTTCTCCTCTGGGAGACGTTCTCCTCTGGGCAGACGTTCCACTCTGGGCAGACATTCTCCTCTGCAGAGACGTTCTCCTGTTGGCAGCCGCTCTTATCTAGACGGATGTTCTCCTGTTGGCAGACGTTCATCTCTAGACAGACGTTCTCCTGTTGAAAGACGTTCTTCTCTGGGCAGATGTTTTCCTCTGGACAGATATTCTCCACTGGACAGACGTTCTCTCGTTGGCAGACGTTCTCCTCTAGACAGACGTTCTCCTCTTGACAGACGTTCTTCTCTGAGCAGACGTCCTCCTCTGGGCAGACGTTCCTCTTTTGACAAATGTTCTCCTCTGGGTAGACGTTCTATTGGCAGAAATTCTCATGTGTGCAGATGTTTTCTTCTTGGCAGACATTCTCCTCTAGTCAAATTACAACCAGGTACATACTCCATTAACAATATTTCTTATGCTTTTACATCTTGAATTATCAGACACTTTGTTCAAGCAACGTAAGTATCAAACACACTGAACATCTTGTTAAACTACTTGACTGAAACTACCAATATCAGCATCGACTTTCGACGGACTTGTGATAAAGCATATATAATTGTAAATTACTGTCACTATAAACCGTAATCTCAGAAGCGAATGAGTTGATGTTAGTCTCGCTTCACCTTGCCTCATCTGTGTGCCCAGGATTGTGCATATTAAATGACAAAACATCAAAGTGTGATGCAATGTTGAATTGCTATGGCACATCTGATCGTCACCAGGTTGTAAGGAGAAATCAGCGCCAAATGTGCCTTCAGGGGACAATAGCTGGCATATAACGTAACACTTCCACTCAAACAAATAATCGAATTAAAGTAAATAGACATGGAAAAGGTCAGGGTATCGAGAAGAAGGGAAACTGTCCAGATTGTTTGCAACCCAGAGAACAAATCGGAATTTGCATACACCACTCAGCAGGAAGATTTCCCGTCGTAAATACTGAGTAGTAGTTAAACCTGTCATTTGAATATTAATTTGATACGAGACAAACAGAGTTCGAACTCGTCACTGGTTCTTATAAATCTATTCTTCTATCTGTAGTTAGAATTAGACAGCCTGCTAATCGTCCTCGGGGTGTTCACGCTATGGTTTCAGTTTAGAAAGCAAACACCTCGCCTATCATCCACGGATGGCTTCGTGACCAACATTTTCAAAGGTCGCTACGCACATTATATAGTTCAGACACTGGCAAAAACCATCACTGATATGGCATCGCGGGCCAAGAATCCAAGGATGCGACATATAAATTATGCATGGGCCGACCTCTATGCAACATAAAAGTCAATAACAGTAATGATTAGCTTTAAGTATTAAACGTACTCTGAGGACAGGTGCTCATGCATTGTTATACCTTGATAATGCGTGTTACTTGGCCAATACTGTGCCTAAACTGCACCAATTTGGCCCCGTATTGGCCCAGTATGCATGCTGGCTCAGTAACCTGCGTTATAAGGGTATGGGCAAATCTCTTGTTATCGACGAAACAAAAGTAAGGTATCCAGCTACTGTCTCGCAGGCTCTCTCATGATGATAGAGTTGGTGCTGTTATTAGCAGATAGTGAAGTCTGGACCCGCTCGAGTACATGTGGACTATTTGACGATAAGGGATTATAAGTGTCTGTTTTTCCTCTGCTCTGAAGGCTGCATGCAGATCGCAGAGTAGCATCAAGTTGAATGCGTGGTCATCAATCAGCCGTTGTTTGAATTTGAATGATAATTATGGATGCGTATTATGCATTTCCTTTATAGCCATGCGTGTTGTCAGACTTCAACCCGGTTTTTTTCGAGTTGATTATCTACATTACAGACATGTGGCATTGGCCGTGAAATTGCTCCTAGTATGGTCCTGTATCACCGCTAACAGCACGCAATCTCGGAGATGCTTCCTGTTCCCATGGGACAGAATCGATGTTGCTATAGAAACCTGGAGAATGGAGGTAACAACCAGCTATAAACACGTTCGACACTAGTTAGCAATTAATGTAGCAAATGTAATTCTATGTTAAAACTCAGTTTCTCTGTTTAAAATACAGTCGACATCCTGCAATAGTTCTAAGTAGGAAATTGTTTTGAATCCTTTTTGACACGTGAATGAAAAGCCCATTCCAATTCTGTCAGTCGAACTGAAGCACTTCTATCCCGCATGATTGCCATTGATAATATGGTGTTTTATTATTGGTACACAACGGCAGTGATTCTGACACCGAGGACATAAAATAGCACACACACGCGCGCACGCACACACGCACGCACGCCCGCCCGTCCGCCCGCACGCACTCACACAAATCTTCGCTAGGCGTCTAATCTGTGTGTGACTCTAGCTCACGATGGAAAGATATGACAGTGGAAAGTGACTAAAATAATATGTTTGTCTACGACATATGCGTAGGAACAAGGGGTGGGCCAACGGGGGTGATAGTCCCCACACACCACACCCAGCCCCCTACCACAACCTCCATCCCACAACAAACCCAGGTATTGCATCGCCCATAGTGTATCCCTATAGCGCCGCCTGTGTTTTGGTCACACCCATACTTCAGCCCACCCCCCATGTCCAAGTACGTTCCTACACCCCTGTGCAAATAAGCACGGTATTGTGGAAGCCTATTCAATGTGTGCACATTTAGATATCTTTTAGATTTCCTATGATTTCACAAAATAATCATTGATGGCAGAACAATGTGAATTGGTGAAAATTGTCGACCAGCAAGAAAATCAAGACGTGTTTCCAAGTATGAGAATCTGGCAATGATGGCTTTGAAAATTATCCAACTTTTGCTTCATCAGACATTCTCGAGAAGCTGAATTCAATGCAGACCTATATGAGCCATTGCGAATGCTGTGAATTAGAAGCTCTTTGGTCAAAGTTGTTGTTCTCTAAGATAATAATCGATAGCTATATGGTGACATAGCACAGCTTAAATAATCTTGTAGAAATCTCGCACTTTATGCAAGACAGAAGGCAGAAGTTATGGCTGGCAATGATAGGGAGCAGCTGAATCCCATAACGAGTTTGACAAACGAAGTCATATTCTAAACACAGGTAGTAAAACAGCTTTAAAACATCGTCTCATTTCTCTCCTTTAAAGGGAAAGTTCGTCTCATTTTATACTCTTGGAATGGATATGCCGTTGTTTGTCAATAATCTTAGGAACAATAATGTCTAGTTCCAGACTAATAGGTCTACACGTAACACATTTAAGTGAATGGCTTATGGGGCATAAATAACATATGACGAACGCCAGGTAGCCGTGGTACACACGCCACTGTCTCTGTTAGCCAGTTCGTTGCTACATGCCACCAGACAATACTTTCAATGGGCACAACTCTGGACCTGCTGGATATTGTGAAAACAATTTGACTGAAAATTGCTGATGGCCGAGTCATTTAGGGACCGTTAAATTACTATGGTATCCAATATTTGATATGATGTTAAATAACCCTGTAAGTTAACTGTCCTGTAGGCAGGGTTGTAGCTTATAGTGACAGACTATAGGCGGGCGATGTGGTTCACATCAGGGGTGTAGGAAATTATTTTGACTTAGGGGTATGGATAAATTATGTGTTGGCCAAAACCTAGGTAGGCGCTATGGGGATACACTATAGAAGAGGAAAAATCTGGTTGTGTGCTCCCGTCCATCTCCACCCCCGCCCCCACCCACTCACCCCACCCCCTCACAACCCCCCCCCCCCCCGTTGCCACGCTTATGTCTGGCATTATTGAATTCTAGGCAGAAGTACGCTAACGGTATTAGACTGTAGGCACGTGTTGTGGCTGACAGTATCGAACTGTGGCCAAGGGTTATGGCTGACGGTATCAGACTGTAACCAGGCTGTGACTAGCAGTGTCAGACTATAGGCAGGAGTTGTTACTAAAACTGGTTTCTTGACGCTGAATCGAAAAAAGGAGTATATCAAAGCATACCACGCAGTCCAATAAATTAACAAGTGTAATCAGAAATTGTAGACCCTCGGCCTTCCGTCATTTTCACATTATAAAGGGTTTCGTTTTTCAGATTTCAGACATTAGTTTTTCTTGTTTTTCGCCTTTTCTCAGATCTTTCCCACAGATGAGGAATCCTAGGAAGCCTTTTTTGGTGTTAAGATTTGAGCGAAATTAGACCAGTATTTTCCGAGATATCAATATAGGCCTACCCAGAATTGATCCAATCCAGAGCCGCATTCGTTTATCCTCGCGCATTCTTTTATCCTCGCGGCAAGTTCCAAGTTAAATTCTGAGCCAAGTCGCTTCATCAGATACAGACAGACAGATGGACAGACGAACGGACGGGCGGGTTGGCGGACGGGCGGAAGAACGGACGGGCGAACGGCCGGACGAATGGATGGATGGGCGGGTGGGTGGGCAGAGAAATACTGACAGAGAAATACTGCAATGCCCTCTTACCCTTACGAGCGAAGGTAATAAAAGCTTTAAAATGGACCCATTTGCAACATGGTCGCAATCAGATCATCGCTGGCAAAAGTTAAGTTTTTGATGCAGTAGTCTAGGATTAATAGACATCATTTAGTACTGTTATAAAGGGGTGCAGTTGAAAATGAAAACTCCATATCTTCTATGCATTCGTGATAGAACGTGCAAGATCTTTTACTGATATGTCACTGTGGCATCGTGGGCCAAGACTCCAAGGCCGGTACACATAAATTGTGCAAAATCACGTCTTCAATGCAAGATAAAAGTCAATAACAGTAATGATTAACTTTAAGTATAAGAATATACAGAAGATGAGCGCTCTTGCTTTGTATAACCAAATCTAATGACGTTGACGAAACAACAGTAGCATATCCAACTACATTCTTGTTGGTAATCTCCAGGATAAAAGATCTGGTGCTATAGTAGCAGATGGTGGTATTCTAGGAAATGTTGAAATCTTGACTCGAGCAAAGACATTTAATAATAACTGATGATCATTCCGTGTCCTGTTTTCACTGCTCTAGCAGCCGTATGCCGAAAACGAAGTAGAATGCAGTTGCACGCTTAGCCACCAATCAGCCATAGCTTGAATAATGGTTATAGACTTTTATTAGGAATTTCCTTTATGACCACACATGCTTACTGACTTTTCTTTCGAGTTGATTGTCTACGTTACAGGCACGTGATAGTGACCCTGAAATTGTTCCTAGTATGGTCGTGTATCAATGGTAACAGTGTGCAATCTCTGAGATGGCTCCTGCTCCCTAGGGTATGGAGGTGATAACCATTTATAAATATGTTCTGCACTAATTAATTTACCATGTAATTATATTGTAAAACCCTGTTTCTCTGTGTAAAATAGCGCGCAAATTGTTTCATACTTCCAGGTGGAAAATTCTTTTAAATCATTCATTGCATGTGAATGTAGATGTTGTTCATATTCTATCAATTCACCCGCAACACCTGTACACTTGTTCGATACATCCTATCTACTGAATGTTTAAGGGAAGACTACACACTTAGCAGAATTAGGAATGAGTCTGCTTCATGTCACCGTAACCGCTACTTAGGAACAACACGTCACCAGTTCTTTCCCCAGCCCCACGTTTGGAAAACTTGCGGGCTTGAATTCACTAACAATATCCAGTAACGGTTCTGCCTGTCAAATAAAGAAAAACATAATTACTAATAATACTGGAAGATAGCGGCATCTTTACAACGTTTTCCCCCTATCGGTTATGTAATAACTCGCTCGTAAACTCGTAGCTCTTGATCATAAATCATTCTAGAGTTAAATTACAAATCAATAATACTAATATGATCTAATACAATCTGAATATTGTTATAATTACATACTAGTGCATCAAACCCGAGAGAGACGGGGTGGGGGAGAGAGAGCGAGGGATGGATGAGGGAGGGAGGGATGGAGGTGGGGAGGGAGGGAGGGAGGGAGGGGGAAAGCGAGAGAGAGAGAGAGAGAGAGAGAGAGAGAGAGAGAGAGAGAGAATGTGAGTATGAACATCTGATATGTCTTTAATTTGTATTATTGCATCTAGGTCATTGGGTCACGTTCTTGTCACACCAGCGTGAGCTTCAGAACAAACAATCATAGCAGCCAAGGCGATCCTCTTTCAGGCCAGACGCCGTGTGCATAGAGGCACGTGTCTGTGTTTGCTATACATGCCGGGGCGGGGCCTCATCATACTACACGTTCTATTGAGATCAATATTTTTGTTTGAATTTCTCGACCACTAATCGTATTAAACATGTGTATATTCCCACGTGCATAAGAAAGCCACTCCAGAACGATAAGCACATTAATTGTTGTTGTCTTGCATAAAGTCCTGGAAAACTTTAATGCAAGTTGTTCCTTATAAAAATCTTTGAAACCATGTTGGGATATGTTTATGGGGAGTTTTGCCAGTTAGGGCGTCATTTGGTTAGGATAAAACATGGTCCCTCAAACTTCAGGTTAACTGCTTTGCGAAATATGCCATACTCACCTGAAATATATTCTTACACAGAAGCAACAAAGAAACTGTGCGATATCATGTAATTTAGTCCTATTGTTGAATTCTAGTCTCCCAAATATCTCCAAAAATGTGCCTTCAGAATATATGTGCTTCGTGGTCATCCTGTGACAGAAAATATCCGTATGATCCGATATACACAGTATGTTGCTGGTCCAATAGATCAAATAGGCTCTAAAAGACATTACCATTATTCTGTGGTTGATTAATCTGCCAGAATTTCCTGAGTGCGATCCTAACACGTTCAGCGCATGGGTTGAAGCTTACTAGAGATGGGCGGGCCAATGCTAAAAGGGGATGCATTAATTTTAAGCCAATATCCCAGCTATTGGATTTTACTGGTCTCATTTGGCAGAAAACAGTTGCTGCAATTAAGCATTAAGACTTACAATGTAAATAATTATGCATATGTTGGTCAAATGGTCATCTTCTCTTGACTTGATGGATGCGTTAGATTTTCGTCAAAAATATTCACCACGTTGGCCTACACAGAGAGAATAATAACTCTCCTTTAGCCGACATTGCAAAATTTAATTAAGGCACTGGCTCGGCCACGGATGGAATAGACTTTTCTGTCAATAGTGCCAGGAAACTGCTGATTAATTTTATTCGTGCCTATGTCCTGACATTATCTGAGCCAGTATCTCACCAGCAATTATAGCGTCTAGTGTTAATTAATTTATGAAGTACATGCAGACACGGCATACTTAATGAGGGCATATCTCTCCCCAAGCTATCTGATTCCATTCTTTAGCCAGAGCCCGTCAGACCTCTCAAGCGATCAATCCAGTAATAATTATTCCACTATTCTTTTATATAAAACAATTGTTTGGTTAGCTTTGATATATTAATTAACTATATGGCTCCTCTAATTAAGAGATGTGATATCTGTGGCTTTTGATAAGTTAACTAATTAGTAGTGTTAGTAGATGCCATGGTTGGTTGATTGTAAATCTATTCCACATTGTATTGTTTATGTTGGCTGGGAATTCTAAATTAAATCACGCCGGGATTGTTGCATTAGTCAAGCAAAGTGTTGGTGTTAAGATTACTTGAGAAGTTGTACAGACTGAGAATAGGCACAACTCCAACACGTGGCCAGCCATAACCTCAGAATTGATGTCGTGTTGGCGTCACCACATTTGGACAGTATGCGTCAATAAAGAAATTTGTGCTGCAATACTATTTACTACATAGATATTTTAAAATTAATTTCAGATTTTTCTATTGGTATTAAACAGCCTTAACGAGTCAATTTACCTGACGAGTCATCTGTTATTGTTCATTTCCCTTTGTAGCGTGGTAAACCTATTTGAATTATGGAAAAGTGTGTACTACGCCATGGCACCTGCAATGAAGATGAGCTGTGACTAGTGAAACTACTACCTGCAGAGACCATACTGACAGTACAAGACAAGACATCGAAGTTTGCAGAGTTTGAGACATCAATCCACTGCTCACAGGGAGATGCCCACGTGCTTTTGACATGCTACCTTACTGCAGCATTGAAATATGTGTGGGAAAATTATATAAGACCAAACACACCATACTGGTTAAGCCGCTAGGGATGGAATATACCGATGATGTGGACTTTATGTAAGAGGAAATGAAATCCTTTGACTCCTAATAGCTGCAAGCGAACTAAAAAATGAGAATCTCTATAAATGAATCCAAAACAAAGTTCACATATACATATGTGTCAACAAAGCATGAATCTAAAGAAAATGTTGATCCACTTCGTGGCGGAGAACCATGGAGTAAAGGTAATATCCTGGCCTCATTGCTTTGCAGCACTGTCTTAATGCATCCCTACACAATGTTAATGCCTGCCACCGCAAAGACCTCAAGACTATCTCTGTGCATCATTTCCAATGATGCACTATGCAAAATGCGTAATGCATCGCTGCTGTCCGAATAAGTCGCCCACCAAATATGGCCCATAGTTGGCCATGCGCTAAAGATGCCAGAAGACACAGCACAGAGAACCTCAGAATGCGCCCTTAGGGGTGGGGGGCAGTAAATATAAACCCAGGAAAAACGTCATTTCCTAAATCTGTTAAACGTTCTGCGAGGTGACCTCAAGAAAGCATGACTCGCTACACTCAGATCAAAAATGGACACGAGGAAGCTAAATATTTTGTCTGAGGACAAGTCACAGTGATGTATTTGTACACATCTTCGGGACAAGATGGGTAAGCTTTCACCCAGGTTTGGCGAAGATCGCTCTGGTAGAATCAGAATTATCGATAAAATATTTACAGGAAAAGAATATAAAGGAAGAGTAGGAGGAGAAGAAGAGGAAGAAGAAAAAGAAGAAGAAGAAGAAGAAGAAGAAAAAGAAGGAAGAAGAGGACGAAGATAATGATGAAGATGATGATGATGATGGTGATGATGATAATGATGATGATGATGAGGAGGAGGAGGAGGAGGAGGAGGAGGAGGAGGAGGAGGAGGAGGAGGAGGAGGAGGAGGAGGATAATGACACAGAAGAAGAAGAAGCAACCAATGCTCGCATTAACCCTTGCATCTAGCGACATTGGGGAAACCGCCTTTATTCACAGCAATATACTTTTATGAACATAGCTATATAAAGTTTTTAATATGATGTCTTTCTACTGTCATCAGTTTTGTGCCCTTCAATGATGCAATACATGACATTGATATATGGGATATCTTCAATTATTTATTTAAACTTTATTTCCACATTGTCCATTGTCGTCAAATTAACAATATCGCTGTTAATATGTGGTCTAGTGGCCACTATGTTCATCAGGAAGATAAATAAATAACACATATTTACGACGGGTGATTGTCTTGCTGAGTTGTGTTTACATATCCCAAACTCTTCTCCAAATCGGAAATCTTTCCTTTTCTCTTCTTTCTTGCTGTTAGCTTTAATTAGATTAGCTGTTCAAGTGGAAATGCCATTCTAGAAACTGGCTGTTGTACATAGCGGACGTCTTCGAGCCCTTCTTTTGGAATCATATGACATAGATCGTACCCATCTAGCACTGCTTCAGTCATCCAGGTGTTGTCTTTTAATTTTCACAATTCTGGGCAGACAGTTGATGCGTTAAGATGTAGTAAAGCTACACATTCCATTGCGCACTGAGTATGTTTATCACTGTTATAGAGCAAGATGTAATAGCAACAATCATGTTGATTGTTTTGTTTTCAGAAGAAGAAGAAGAAGAAGAAGAAGAAGAAGAAGAAGAAGAAGAAGAAGAAGAAGAAGAAGAAGAGGAAGATGATGATGATGATGATGATGATGATGATGATTAAGAGGAGGAGGAGGAGGATGAGGAGGAGGAGGAGAGAGAGGAAGACGAGGAGGAAAAAGAAGGAAAAGGAGATCTAGTAACACTGTGAAAACAGCTTTTATTCTCAGCAACACACTTATATCAACAGGGCTATATAATGTATTTAATATGATATCTTTCTACTGTCATTAGTTTTGTGCCCTTCAATGAGGGAATACGTGCTATTGATATATGATATATCTTCAATTATTTATTCAAACTCTAGTTCCAATATTTTCCAAGAATGATTGTCTTGCTGAGTCGTGCTTACATATCCCAAACTCTTGTTTGGAATCGGTAATCCTTTCTTTTCGAAAACCTGACTTCTGACCTCCTTCTTTTCTCTTAGCTTTAATTTGATTAGCTGTTCAAGTGGAAATATTGTTCTAGACACTGTCTGTAATACATAGAAGATGTATTCGACACCGTCCTTGGGAATCATATGAGAATCATATTGATCATAGCCATCTATAGCAGCCAGCAGATGATTTAAGATGGAGTAAAGCTAAACATCAATTCATTCCATGGTTCACTGAACAAGTTTATCACTTTTATACTTCAAGCTGTAACAGCTACAATTACGTTGATTATTTTAAGATACTAATTAACTGAATGTCAGGAGGGACATATGTAGCAACTACCTTCGGGCAAATTCTTTTCTAGACATTCAGTATGTTTCATTTTTAGCTTGTTTGAAACGAAGTGTCTTGGAATACAGGATGTAAAGGCATAAAGTAAATGTTGGTCAACATTTATATGAGTTTGCCATCTGTCCAGAGGAGTACGTGTCACCAGAGGAGAACGTCTGCACAGATGGCAATGTTTTCCAAAATGAGAACGATGCATAGTGAATAAGATCTTCAATATGTTTCAAGGTTGATACACTCTACCAGAAATTCCAATCTATCAACTGTAGCAGGAGAACTATAAGTAAATGTGTCACATTCATGTATATTATTTCTATTCTCTTGTGGTGATGTCAGTTTATAAATAACAATAATTTTTTCATTTCCTATGTATCTTTATGTTGATAAAAAATCTCTCGCTCTAATCTGGTAAAACAATTTCAATTTGGTTTGTCTACGTGAATGGCTTGCTATATCCCTCTATTCTATATAGTCAATGTTTTATTATACCAATCATTAGCATTAAAATAAACAGCTTCAATTGAATCCATTACCAGTTACTCAGCTTTATGGCACATTCATGTAGACGACCTCTCTTAATTTTGACGTTTGTTACATGATTTGGAATTCTCCTCAGGAAATTTATATTCAAATTATTGATTAAACTGTTACATTAGACTATATTTTTAGGGAGATTGACTTTGTGCATGGTGTTTACAATTTTCTGGTCTGAAACATCAAGAATCAGTGCATGCACTTTCATCTCTCTGGTCATATATGTATTCCCTGTAGGCTAGCCATAATTTGTGTAGATGTTTGAGTGGAAAATCCTATTCTAGATTCGTCTATATCGCTATGGGTTTATATAATTTGTCAGATGCACCAATAAAAGGCAATAGATCGTCTGGAGGAGGAGAAAAGTAAATGTCAGGCTGTCACATTAATGAAGATCGTCTCTATATTATTAGAATCATTTCAGCTTGTAGCCATAACACCAATTTACTTCTCAATTGATGACGAGTTTTACCTGTGTTTTATTGCCAGAAATTGCACCATGTCATCTTCGACATGCTCTAAGAGTATAAAATTAACACATTTCATGATATATCATCAAGTTTTTGGGTGCTGTTTGTACTTTCAGAATTGATATCTGGAATGCCAATAATCAGTATTGTACTCGATATTCCGACTCTTCCCTGTCAGTTGGCTAACTGTTTGAGTGGCCGTTTTATTCCAGATGCAAATTATTAAGCCTTAGAACGCATGGAAAGATGCAGAGTCTCAATACCATTATTATTTGGCTGGACACTGATGAATGGCATGGTCCCTGAAAGGTGGTCATTCTTGTCACACGACATGGTCATTTGGAACTATGAACTGATTATGGTCTGGAAATCCCGAAAGCACGCGCTTCTGTTATTTTATGTGTCCAAGAGCAAGTAGTCTTTGAAGATTGTATTTGTATATAGATGGTTAATTTCTTAAATTTTGTATCTGTCAAAAGATGATAATTTGCGACGGAATACGTATTTTATCGCAATAGCTGGCTGTTAGTAAAAAGGACAATTTGTTTTATAGGCTTGAACACATGGTTACACGCTTCTGTCAGGTGACGCAATGTGAATTCGTGAAAATGTCAACCAGCGACACAATCCAGTATTATCCCCAATAGCGAGTAAGTCCCAATGAATTTGACAGTGTCTAGTTGAGCCTGCTGATTACGTTGTGGTCAAGATGACCATGAGCAAGCTTGTGCATGGGATACACACGCTTTATGATAAATCTCCTGATGACGCAGATGATGTCAGTGATTCCGTGGATCGGATCACCCAGACGACAAATGATAGCACCCCACCCCGGCATCTCTGCATCAAAGTTAACTTCAATTCTCTTTCCCCTCGCAGCCGAAATGTGATTCATTCGCTTGAAAATCAACCTATACAATACGGGTCTGTTACTTCAACTGTGTTTGATGCTATTGTTGATTACTTCCAGACATAGAGCCTAAGGTGTCCACGTTTCCAATCACCTGCTTCATCAGGCAACCCCCACAATTCTGGCTTCCATGATGTTTGTGATTAAGGTGCAATGAATTAGACTAATAACATCCACAATTTTTCTCTAGTTATCTTCCCTAAGATAACATGTTAGTAAAAAATAATATGTCAATTGGAGTAATAAAACGCACCATGGAAGTGGTAGCGAACAATACCATATACATTGGCGTAAAATTAGAACTGGTAAAAACGAGACAATGCGAGCGTACGTACGTACGTGCGTGCGACATTGGCATGTTATTCTGCCATGGTTACTGCTATCATGTATTGGACTGGAAGAGGTAGAAACAATAACTTCTCCACTATTCACTTCATCAAACATTCCCTGGACGCTGGATGCAAGCGAAGCATGTGGAAAGCACAGCGAACATTGTGCAAGGAGGTATAGTGAAAGTCGTGGCTCACAGGCACAACAAACAATATTAAAGGTTGTTCTCCTCTAGGCAGATATTAGCCATTCACCTGTGGATAGATGTTCTCCTGTGGGCAGATATTCTCCTCTGGGCAGACGATCTCCTCTGGACAGTCAATCTCCTCTGGGCAGATGTTCTCATCTCGGTTGACATTATCTTGTGGGCAGATGATATCCTGTGGGCAGACGTTCTCATATGGGCAGACGTTTTCCTCTAGGCAGACGCTGTCCTATGAGCAGACATTCTCTTTGTGAACAGACGTTCTCCTCTGGGCAGACACTCTCCTCTGGCCAGACGCTCTTCTGTGGGAAGACGTGGAATGCACTTGGAAAGCGGACGCCTTTGGGCAGACGTTTTCATCTGGGTAGACGTTCTCATATGGAAAGACTTTCTCCTCTGGACAAATGTTTTCCTCTGGGCAGATATTCTCCTGTTGACAAATGACAACAGGTACATACTACTAGCAACTATATATCTTATACATGTATGTCCTTGGACATTTTGTTTCAAGCGTTCTAAGTATTAAACATACTGAACATCTTGTTAAACAGCTTGACTGGAAACCACCTCGATCAAGATCGACTTTCAATGGAATTGTTTTTTCAGATTCCTCAGTAGATGTGTAGCTAAAACATATCTAATTGTAAATTACTCTATCTATTAACTTTAAGATCAGGAGTGGAATGAGTTAATGTTAGCCTTGCTTTACTTCGCTTCATCTACTGTGTGCTTAAATTGCTATATATCGCGTTTGATCATCACCAGATTACAGTGGATGGAGTCAAATATGCCTCCAGGGTAGAATAGCTGGCATACAAAATAACACTTCCACTCAAACAGGTAATCGAATTAAAGTAAGTAGACATTATGAAGTCAGGTTATCGAGAAGAAGACAAACAATCCTGGTTATTTGCGTTCTAGAGAACAATTCAGATTATGTAGGTGTATGCACAAACAATCAAGCATATGTTTCGTTATTAGTAGTTAGCATTAGACAGTCAGCAAATCATCTCCAGTGTGTTTACGCTATGGCTTCAGTTGAGAAAACAAATACCTCTCCTATCATCTATGGCTTCTTGACCGACATTTCCAAACGTCGTTATGCAAATTATTTTCCAGAAACTTCACACTGGCATGAACCCTCACTGATATGGCATCGTGGGCTATGCAAGGGCCGCCCTCTATGCAACGTAAAAGTCAATAACAGTAATGATTAGCTTTACGTATTAAAATTCCTCTGAAGACGAACGCATGCGAATTGTTGTACCTTGATAATGGATGTTACTGGGAAGGTACTCTCCCTATACTGGGCCAATATGATCCGGTATTGACGCCGTATGACTATATGCCTAATAACCGGCGTTAAAGGGGTATGAACAAATCTTGTGATATCGACGAAACAAAAGTAGCGTATCTAACTACTGTCTCGCAGGCGATCTCCTTGATAAAGGAGCTGGTACTATTATTGGCAAAGCGTGATATTCTAGCAAATGGCGAAATCTGGACTCACTCGAGGATATGTGGAATATTCGACGATAAATGTGTATCTGTGTCTGTTTTTGTCTGCTCTGGAGTCTGCATGCGGATCGCAGAGTAGCATCAAGTTGAATGCGTAGTCATCAATCAGCGGTTGTTTGAATTTGAATAATTATTGACGTGTATTTTGCAATTGCTTTATAGCCATGCAGTTTGACAGACTTCAAACCGCGTTTTTCGAGTTAATTATTTAGGTTACAGACATGTGATATTGACAGTGAAATTACTCCTAGTAAGGCCCTGTATCACCAGTAACAGCAAGCAATCTCAGAGATGCTTCCTTTCCTATGGGACAGAATCGATGTTGCCGTAGAAACCTGGGGGAATGGAGGTGACAACTAGCTATAAACACGTTCGACACTAATTACTAATTAATGTAGCAATTGTAATTGTATGTTAAAATGCATTTTCGCTGTCTAAAATACAGTGGATATCATGCAATGGTTCAAGCAGGAAATTGTTTTGAATCTTTCCTGACGTGTGAATGGAAATTCCATACCGATTCTGTCAGTCTACCTGAAGCACATGTATCCTGCAAGATTGCCATTGATAATATGGTGTTTTATTATTAGCATACACTGACAGTGATTCAGACAGTCAGGACATAAAATAACATACAGAAATGTTCTCCAGGTGTCTAATCTGTGTGTGGTTCTAGTTCACAATGAATAGATATGGCAATGGCGAGTGACTATAATAATCTGTCTGCGACATAGGTGTATGAACAATGCTCTCCCATAGTGTGGTTTTGGATACACACATATACTTCAGCCACCCCACCCAACCCCGTCCAAGTATTTCCTACACCACTGTACCAATAAGCAATGTGTTGGGAAAGCCTATTCAATGCGCAATCTAGATAGCTTCTCAATTTTCTATGATTTCACATAATGTTCATTGATGTCAGAACTCAGTTGGAATTAGCAGTAGCCAAACCTTATAAGAAACCTATTCTCTGTGAAATTGCTGCCTTCAACTAAGAAATACCATAATGTGAATTGGTAAAATTGTCAACCAGTAACAAAATCAAGATGTAATTCCAAGTATGAGAATCTCGCAATGATTGTGTTCCAGCTGATCCTGGTCTAGGCCAGGTCTAATTCTAGTGTGGGTTGGCGCGGGGAGAATTTATCACTCAGACACATCCCCTGATACCTTCGCTGAAGCCAAGAATAAGATGCTCACAATTACGACTCCTGCAATATCTCTACGTCAAAATAAAACTCGTTTTTCGTTCTCATCGCATTTGAAATTAATCAGATTTAATCGGCCAAAAATCAATCTGTAAAGCGGGCCTGTCAAAATGCAATGATTGCTTCTACTATAGAGTGCTTGGAAAATGATCCAACTTTTGATTCATCAGCCATCCTCAAGAAGCTGAATACAATGCACACCTATATGAGTCATTGTGAATGCTGTAAATTAGAACACAGACAGCATGCGGACGCTATAACTATAGATATGCAGCAGCTGAATCGCATAACGAGTTTGACAATTGAAGCCGTATTTCAAACATAGGTATGTAAAACAGCTTTAAGACATCGTCTCAATTCCCTCCTTTAAAAGGAAAATTCGTCTCATTTTATACTCTTGGAATGAATATGTCGTTGTTTGTCAATAACCTTAGGAACCATACTGTCCAGTTCAAGACAGTGCATAGAACACATTTAAGCAGATGACTTATGGGGCTTAAATAACATAACACGAACGCCAAGTAGGCATAGTACACACTCTACTGTCTCTCTTAACCGACGTGCTGCTGCAAGCCACCGGGCAGTAGTTTTAATGGGCATAACTCTGGGCTTGTTGAATATTTTTAAAACAATTTGACTGAAAGTTGTTGGTGGCTGAGTCATTTAGGGACCGTTAACTTTCTATGGTATCCACTATTTGATAATATTATGTTAGATATCCCAGTAAGTTAACTTTAGACAGGGGTTGTGGCTGACATAGTCAGACTGTAGGCAGGCGACGTGGCTGACATCAGCGGCATAGGAAAGTATGTTGACATAGGGGTAGGGATACACTATGTATGGGACCAAAACCCAGGGGCGCTATGGTGATATACTATGAAAAAAACAGAACGAAGATAGAGGAAAAATTCCCCTGTTCATACACCTATGGCTGACATTATCAGGCTCTAGGCAGGGGATATGGCAGTATTAGACTGTAACCAGGAATTGTGACTAGCAGTGTCAGACTATAGACAGGAGGAGTTGTTACTAACACTGGTGTGTTGTAGCTGAACTGCATAAGGATCTCAATAGGACAAATTTAGGCTTAAAATTGTTTAATTAAATTTCTGTTAGATTTATTTAAATTCAAGTTTTTTCATTGGACAGACAGGCAGACAGAGACATACATACAGCCAGGCAGCCAGGCAGCCAGGTATCCTGTCAGACTGACAGACTGAACCCTTACGAGCAAGGGTAATAAAGCTTTAGAATGGATACAGTTGCAACATGTTCGACATCAGACAATTCCTGGCCGCGTAGCAAAGGTTTTTGATGCAATAGTCAAGGATTAATAGACATGATTTAGTACGGTTATACAGGAGTGCAACAGAAATTGAAAACTCCATAGCATCTCTGCCTTCTTGATAGACTGTTTAAAATGTCGTTAAAAAGTATTTCCCAGATACTTCACACTGGCAGGAACATTCTCTCATATGGCATATTGGCATCGTGGGCCAAGAATCAATGGCCGGTACATATAAATTATGCAAGATCACGTCTTCAATGCAAGATAAAAGTCAATAACGGTAATGATTAGCTTTAAGTATAAGAATACACAGAAGATGAGCGCTCGTGCTTTGTATAACCAAATCTAGTGACATTAGAGAAACAAAAGTAAGATGTAGCTTATCCAACTACTGTCTCGCAGACAATATCTATGATAAAGATCTGGTGCTATAGTATTCTAGGAAAGGGTGAAATCGTGACTCGCTCAAGGAGATGTGGGATATTTGATGATAACTGACGATAATCCCGTGTCCTGTTTTCACTGCTGTGACGGCTGTATGCCGAAAACGAAATGGAATGCGGTTGCACGCTTAGCCACCAATCAGGCTCTGCTTGAATAATGGTCATCGATTTTTATTAGGCATTTCCTTTATGACCACACAGGCTGACATACTTGGATGTTTTCTTTAAGTTGATTGTCTACACTACGGGCACGTGATATTGTCCATGCAATTATTTCCTAGTATGGTCCTGTATCAACAGTAACAGTATGCAATCTGAGATGTCTCCTTCTCCCCAGGGTATGGAGGTGATAACCACTTATAAATACGGTCTGCACTAATTAATCTACCATGTACTTATATTGTAAAACTATGTTTCTCTGTGTAAAATAGCGCGTAAATCGTTTCATACCTCCAGGTGGAAAATTCTTTTAAATCATTCATTACATGTGAATGGAGATGTTGTTCATCTTCTATCAATCTACCCGCAACACCTGTACATTTGTTCGATACATCCTACCTACTGAATGGCTGAGGGAAGACTACACACTTAGCAGAATTAGGGCCTATGTCACCATAACCGTTATTTAGGAATACGTCACCAGTTCTTTCTCCAGTCCCACTTTTGCCAACTTACGGGCTTGAAATCACTAACAATACCCAACAACGGTTCTGCCTGTCAAATAAAGAAAAACATAATTACTAATAATACTAGAAGATAGCGGCATCTTTGCAACATTTCCCCCAATTGGTTCTGTAATAACTCGTAAACTCGTAGCTCTTGATCATAAATCATTCTATTTAAAATTACAAATCAATAATACTAATATGATCTAATACAATCTGAATATTATGATAATTGCATAGTGCATCAAACCCGAGAGAGAGAGAGAGAGAGAGAGAGAGAGAGAGGGAGGGAGGGAGGGAGGGAGGGAGGGAGAGAGGGGGCGGGGAGAGAGGGAGAGAGAGAGAGAGAGAGAGAGAGAGAGAGAGAGAGAGAGAGAGAGAGAGAGAACACACATTCGCACTCCCTCTAGATCCTCACACACCCCTTTACTGTCTGAAATCTGAACTGGCCATAGGGGTAGGGAGGGAGGAGGGAGGGAGGGAGGGAGAGAGAGAGAGAGAGAGATCGAGAGAGAGAGAGAGAGAGAGAGAGAGAGAGAGGGAGGGAGGGAGGGAGGGAGGGAGGGTTGGGGATGGGGTGATCTACACGTCATCATCCCCTTTAGTCTCAAGCCTCCCCTTACTATCTGAAATCTGGACTGGTCGGTACAGGACTGGGGAGGAGAGCATATACGTAATTATCATCAACATGTTCTAATGTCCATAACAATCGGACTAATGTTAGCACAGTCCTGGAATAATACGCTCAGAACGCCTCGCTTATGTACGTAAGCCCAGAAGGCTCATTCGAAATTCAAAATTCAAAACTAGACTTCGAAATTTAAATCTTAAATCAGCCAATTATGAACATTTTCATAGATTGAGAAATGCTACCTCTACATATACACATACCGCTACTATCAGTGGACTAACATACAAGTATACTCTCCTAGCGTAACAACCCAGTCTGGCCTACTGGCCTATCACAGTAATAGCCTAGATCACTGGCGTAGCGCACTAGCCTGGGTTGGCTAAATCGCCTACTGATCTAACATCGTGGCCTGGCCTAGCCACTCACGCGACACAGCCCCACCAGCCCTGCTGCCATGCATGTATGTACGTGCGCATGCGCGCACGTTGAGTGTGTGCGTGTGTGTGTGCGTGCGTGTGTGTGCGTGTGTGCGTGCGTGCGTGCGTGCGTGCGTGCGTGCGTGCGTGCGTGCGTGCGTGCGTACGTGGGTGGGTGGGTGGGTGGGTGGTTGGGTGGGCGTGCGAGTGCGAGTGCGAGTGCGAGTGCGAGTGCGAGTGCGAGTGCGAGTGCGTGTGCGTGCGCGTGGGCGTGCGCGTGTGCGCGCGCGTGTGTGTGTGCGTGCGCGTATCCATGCATGCATACATATATGCATGTGCGATTGGGCACATGGAGCAGGTGTGTAATTGGCTGGGTGTGTGCCTATAGTTACTTGCGTTGGATGCATAATTAAGTATTTCAGCGGTATTGGTATGTACTTCCAACTTGGTGTTGGTATGTGTCCGTTGCAGTTTTTGTGTGGATGGGCCATGGGTAGATATGTGATATGTACTAGGGCAACAGTTGCATCATCGGCAGATATATGTAAGCTATTCTTATGTTCATAGAGTTACCAAAGATTTGGTTCAAACAGAATTTTATTTTGTTCAATGGGAGCACAGTAAGACATAAGTCTTATACACGTGTCTACCATACATACAAATACAATACATTAATAAATACATCAAGATGGGGTACAATAAAACTTAATTAAATAGTAACGTATGTATAACTAGTTAAATGATAATTTATATCAACCACTGATTACAATTGTCTAGGTAGCTCGCACGCTTACGTATGTGTACGTGAATATGTGCGTGTGTGCGTACGTATTGGCGTGCGTGTGTGCATAATGCGAGAGAGAGAGTTACCAAAGATTTACCCCTAGGTTTAGCTATGCATATACGGTAGGCAGTTATGATGTGTGGGAGGGTTAATTTGGGGTGTATTGTATGGCTATGTATGTGTGGATGAGAAGTCGTAGCTATGGGGATAAGGATAGCTCTTAATATAGGGGTAGCTATGAGGTAGGGTTAGCTATGAATGGGTAGCTATGGTGTAGGGGTATTAATGGGTGCGGATATCCCAACATCTGCCCTACCACAATATAGTAGTGTTTCCCCAGTATTACCCCTACTCACATAGCTATCATGGCATTAGCATTAGACAGTCAGCTTCATGAGTTTCATGCATTGTTTTCGGTTTAGAAGATAAACGCCTCTCCTATCATCTATGGATGGCTTCTTGACCGACATTTCCAAAGGTTGTTAAGCACATTATTTAATTCACACGGATTAGCAAGAACCATCACTGTTATGCAATATTGGGCCAAGAATCCAAGGCCGGCACATATACGTTATCCAAGGGCCGCCCTCTATGCAACAGATAAGTCAATAATAATAATAATAATAATAATAATAATAATAATAATAATAATAATAATAATAATAATAATGATTAACTATAAGTATTAAAATACATCAAAGACGAGCGCTTGCGCATTGTTGTACCTTCATAATGTATGTTACTGGACCAGTACTGTGCCTATGTTGTGACAATATGGATCGGTATTGGCCCAGGATACCTACCAGCACAGTAACCTGCGTTATAACGTATGACTAAATCTCGTGATATCGACGAAACAAATGTAACGTATCCAACTACTGTCTCGCAGGCAAGCGCCATGATAAAATAGCTGGTACTATTATTAACAGACGGCGGTATTCTAAGAAATGGTGAAATCTCGCCCCAACGCGAGGACATGTGGAATATTTGACCTTATATCTAGGTCTGAGTTTTCTCTGCTCTGGAAGCTGCATGCAGATCGCAGAGTAACATCAAGTTGAATGCTTGATCACCAATCAGCGTTTGTTTGAATTTGGAAGATAAGTATTGGCGCTTATTATGCATTCCCTTTATAGCCACGCATGCTGTCAGACTTCAACGGTGTTTTTCGAGTTGATTATCTACGTTGCAGACATGTGTCACTGGCCGTGAAATTTTTCCTATTCTGGTCCTGTGTCACCACTAACGGCACGCAATCTCAGAGATGCTTCCTGCTTCCATATGGCAGAATCACATCGATTCCAGGCCATAGAAACCTGAGAGAATGGATGTGACAACTGACACCCAGCTATAAACACGTTCGACAATAATTAGTAATTAACCATAGCTAGTAAATAGTCGCAAATGTAATTTTATGTTTTAACTCCTTTACTCTGTTTACAATACAATGTACATCATGCAATTGTTCTAAGCAGGAAACTCTTTTGAATCATTCCTGACGTGTGAATGGAACTCCCATTCCGATTCGGTCAGTATACCTGAAGCACTTTTCATCAATACCCATAGCCAAATAGAAGCCATGCTTCTTTGCTACCTGACCCACATCTCCCCCACACACCATAGCTACGCCAACCACATTCCCATAGCCATCACAATTACCCAAATCCAACGTTACACCTATCCTAGCCCACAGTTACCCCTACCACCGCATAGCAATGCTTTACCATAGCTACCACTACTATATAGCTAAGCATATAGCTACTAATACACGTATTCCCATAGCTACTAGTCCTATACCTTCCACAAAAAGTAGGAAAAGTAGGACAGGCAGTCAGTAAGTCAGTCATGTAAGCTAGCTGACTAGTAGGGCATGACAGCAGATTAAGTAGTAAGCTAGGCGATTATGTTAGGATAGTAGATTATGATAGCTACACACACCAGTAGACTAGTGGGGTGAGGTTGGTGGGTTGGTGCATGTGTGCGTGCGCGCGCGCGTGTGCGCGTGTGCGCGTGTGCGCGTGTGCCAATGTGCGTGCGCGTGTGTGTGTGCTGGTTGTTATAAGCAAACGTATGCTATTATAGCAGTATGTGTATTGGTAGAATAGTAATTGGTGTGTATGTAGGGTACAGTTACTGGTAGGGGTAGCAATAAGTGTGTATTGATCAGGGTAGCTATGGGTAGTGTAACTATGAATATTTTGGTGCGATTGTTATGCGTTGTGGCCGTTTGGATAGCATTTCAAAACGGGTGCAGCATACAGTCACATAGTGACCTAGGCTGCCGCAAAAGCCCCCAGATTTCCGTCTTGCCACTTCTCCGTGTACCATCATGCACTAACAGCCAGGCTTACCTTAGTTAATCTAGGACGGTACCGCGTGTTTTCCGTCACAGAAACCGATGATTTACTGATAAATACTTGTGAAAAGATGCATTGTAAAAATTGCATCTGTATTGTTACGTTTGAGCAACATCTATAAATTTTCATTAGGGGGCCTACACAATTATCGCTGACTTTTGTCAAAACCTTAGATATTATTATAACAATATTGGAAGGACTGGTAACGTAATGAATCTAAAATTGTAAAGGTGATATGCAGACTAGTACGCATGCTCAGTGTATAGCCACGCGGTATTGAGTGCATGCTGATCATCAACCTGATACGCAGCGTGGCCCATATACACATCCATCAGCAATAGGAGTATCTCATAGACATAGGAATAGGTGGGGGAGGGGCAAGGCTGCCGATAAAGGGGGTATATGCCCACAAGTTTTCCTCTCCCCTGGCTTATCACCACAGATTGATCTTTTCCTTGGAATTCACCAAATGCGATTTCAGCGGTCATTGCCATTTCAGACTGTACACACGTAAACTCTGGCTGGCTGATTCAAGATTTGAATTTCGAGATCAAGTTTTGAATTTCGAAGTCGAATTTTGAATTTTGAATTTTGAATTTCAAGGAGCCTTCTAGGCTTTCGTACTTATGCGTGGTGGGTGTTAATATCATAACAATAATAACGTGACCGTGATTTCTACACAACCGTTTCGTGTATTTTGTTATTTCTGATAATTTGGAATCGATTTTCTTTGTTTCTCCATTGTATGTCACGCATCAAGGAATCAGAAGGACAACTAATGTGTTTCTTGCTCATATATACTCATGTATGTGTCATAGGTAAACACGAGATTGGTGTTGCTTGTTTGATTGATTGTGCTGTCTCCTGGAACACCATGCCCATATCTGTACAATGGCTGACCACGGTATAGCTGACAGTTCTTTGACTTGAAGCATCATTGCTTCATTATTGGGAGGTAACAAATTGTAACCAGATCTCGAATTGTCATAGGTGTTTACATTGCCGGTACCGTTAGCTTTGACGTCAAAACAACCGTGCAGCAGTTTCCTTGCCTAAAATTTTATTTTACACGTACAGTTTCAGGCAATTCAATCTTAAGGCGAATCTATTGGTTGATGATGTCAGTTGAGATTATTGAAAATTTGAGAACAATGCTATGATCCTGACTGACTATATAGTAAAATCATAAGGTGGAGAGAATGTGAGTATGAAACTGTATGGCAATCCTATAATTCTTTTATTTGTATTATTGCATCTAGGTCATATGTTCACATTCTTGTCAACCCAACGTGAGCTTCAGAACAAATATGCAAGCTGAGTCCCTTTCAGGCCAGACGAATATGTGGATACACGCGCGTGTCCATGGTTGCTGTACATGCCCGCGCGAGACCATATCTTACTACATGTCCCATTGCAATCAATATTTCTATTTGATTCCCTCGACCACTAATCGTATTAAAACTGAGTATATTCCCACGTGCATAAGAAATTTACACCCGAATGCTAAGCACATTAATTGTTGCGAAGTGGTTTTGCCTGAAGTCGTGGAAAATTGTCAGGCAAGTTGTTGTTTAAATAAATCATCAAAACCATGTTTGGATAGGTGTGTGGTGAGGCTGGTCATATAGTGATTGATTTGGACAGGATGAAACATGGTCTCTCAAGCTTCACGTTAACAGGTTTGCGCAATATACCATACCCACCTGAATGATATCATTACACAGAAGCAACAAAGAAACAACAATGAAATCATTGGGCAGTTATTCGTGTGGAATATCATCTAATTTAGCCCTATTGTTGAATTCTAGTCTCCCAAATATCTCTAATAATGTGTTTTCATAATATATGTACTTCGTGGTCATCCGGTGGCAGAAAACATTCGTTTGATCTGATATACACAGTATGTTAATGGTCCAATAGATAAAATAATCTCTAAAAGACATTGCCATTATGCTGGGTTTAATTAATCTGCCAGGACTTCCTGAGTGAGATGGGGTGTGGTGAGTGGAGGCCTATACGTTGTCAAGTATTTGTAATTATTCACTCACTTGCCAAATTATCAGGATTTACTGAACCGCTTTGACAAAATCTTCACCGCTCTGCCATCCGAAAAACCACGAACGTCGCCGTGTCCATCAACATATACATGAATGCCTTCTTAAGAGAAATATGACTGTAATTTGTTGGTGCTTTCATTGGAATCATCAGGAAGTTAATCGTTTACTAAGTTTAATCGTCTCGTGTTTGGTAACGTCACACTTATCATGACGAATACGGACATAGAGCTCCACCATGAAACGAGTGTGCGCAAATTGTATCTATTTGATGAATTTACAATTTAATGAACATTCTGTTGAATATTCTGAAACTAATTTGACTGGGAGCTGTTTCTGCTATATGCGGTAGCAGCTCTCAGTAAAATGTATCCACGTTTCTTCCCCGTGTTACCGACTTACTGCTGTCGACATACTAGGCCAAATGTCTACATAAAGCGGTGGTTAAGTCGTCATATCAAGTTAATTATGTTGACATAAAAGTTTTGCGTTATGACTACATAATTAACTTGATATGGCGGCTTAAGCACCTCATTATGTCGATATAAAGCTTAGCTTTTTGTCGACATAAGAAGTAGTAACCTCCAGTAGTTATAAAATAGCGGGTCTCATCGTTTATATAGTTGGTGTCTAAGATGGTGTTGTTCTGCACAATCTCCCGCTTGCTCACCATTTGCGGCAGCTCTACATCCTTGACGGACTTGAACTTGAGTCCCATACTACTAATCTCATGGAGCTGTCCTGAAATAGCGAAGTCGAGGTACTTCCCAGCCACGGAGAGAGGGTTCCCATCATGAATACCAGGTCGAATAACTGTCAGGCAGTCCTTCCATAGATCCGTGTGATGTAAGGTCGTGGGCTCAACTGCTCCCTCTGGATCCTGCCCGTACTGCTTCATGTTTCAGGTATCTCTATAATAAAAATTAAACGCTCCCTAGGAACTTCAGGAACTTCGTCAGGAACTTCATCAGGAACTTCAGGAACTTCGTCAGGAACTTCGTCAGGAACTTCATCTTGAAGTTCAGAGCTCACTCAAGAACCTCATCAGGAACTTCAGGAACTTCGTCAGGAACTTCGTCAAGAACTTCAGGGTTTCTCTCCACCCTACGGCTCCTGCGGAGCCCCACCACCACAGCTCTTACGGAGGCCCACCCCACGGCTCATGCGGGGACCCATCCCACAGCGGTGATAGCTTATGTGTCACGTATACAAAATACTCACGGATTTCGAGACAGTGATGATTAAATAAGTGCAATAACTGTTAAATGCCAAATATGTCTGCTCAGAAAGCTTCTTTTTCTTGACCAGAAAATCCCGTTCATTTCATGGGTGGAAGCTTACATAGAGATGGGTGGGCAAAGCTAAAAGGGGATTCATAAACTTTAAGCCAATATTCTGGCTATTGGATTTTCATGGTCTCATTTGGCAGAAAACTCTTGCTGCAATTAAGCATTAAGACCTGCAATGTAAATAACTCTGCATATGCTTGTCAAAGGGTTCTCTTCGCCTGGCCGAATAGATGGGATAGATGGGTTCGATTTTTGTCTAGAACATTCAACGCGTAAGCAGAGAGAATAATAGCTTTTCATTTGCCATTGTTGGACTGAAATTGCACAATTTAATTAAGACAATGGCTCGGCTCCCGATGGAATATGGTTTTCTGTCACTGTGGCAATAAACTGTTGATTAATATTATTCGTGTCTACTTGTTGAAATTATATGAGCCAATACCTCACCAGCAATTATAGCATCTAGGGTTGATTAATTTATGGAGTGAGTGAGTGAGTGAGTGAGTGGGTGGGTGGGTGGGTGGGTGGGTGGGTGGGTGGGTGGGTGGGTGAGTGAGTGAGCGAGCGAGGGAGGGAGGGAAGGAGGGAGGGAGGGGAGGGAGGGAGGGAGGGAGGGAGAGAAGGCATTACTACAACACGTGCCCAGTCACAACCTCAAAATTGATGTCGTGATTGAAGTAGTCAACGTCATCGCCGCATCTGAAAAGAATTCTTCAATAAAATTTTAATTACATAATTATTTTCAAGTTCAATTCAGAATTTTCTATTGATATTAGGCAGCATGAACGAGTTAACTTACATGAGGAGTCATCTGTTATTGTAAAGTTCTCTTTATAGCCTGGTAACCGATTTGAATTATGGAAAGCACATCACTTCAACCAGCATGGCCAAGCATATAATACAGAAATGTATCGTGGGAGTTTATGTTCTGTGAATCCCACCAGGCACTCCTTTTAAATGTTCTAAGTACTAATCTCAAAGAAGCTGGACTGAGTATACAACAAAAGCCTGAGTTATCCAATGACTCAAGCCGAGGACAAGAAACCAGGGTCGATGATTAAAAAGAAATGGTAGTAATATTTTCTTCCCATCGAGGCTGTAAACCAAGGTACCATTATCACACTGCTCTACCCGAAGAAGCTAAGCTGTGGTAAATTATGCTCCTCGACAGTATCCGGAAAATCCTATCCAATGTTACCCTATGCTCCATTCGAGACAGTAACGATGACTTTACTGGATTATTCAGAGTGGATATACCCGTGGACGCAGCTGCACACATTGTATTGGCTCAACGCATGCTTCTATAAGTAGTTCTGTCCAAACACCGGGGTTTCCACAAAATGGGAATTGACATGTCACTAGCATTCGAGACAATTAAACGCCAAATGATCATAGATGTACTACACCAGGCCAGTTGCAAAGTGGATGAGCTGTGACTAGTGAGACTACTCCTTACAGACACAGAGATGGGAGTACGAGACAAGATAGCGAAGTCTGCAGTGGTTGCGACATCAATTGGCTCCTCACAGCGAGATGGTCATGTGCATTTTTATGTGTTATCTTGATGCAGCATTGAGATGTGTGTGGGAAAACTATTCAAGACCAAAGACACCATACTGGCTATGCCGCTAGGGATGGAATATACCTAAGACAAGGACTTCATAGACAGGTAAATCAAACACGTTAACGAATACTCCAAATAGCTGAAAACAGATTAAAAAATGAGAATCTCTTTATTAATGTATCCAAAACAGAGTTCATCGCTAAATACGCAAAGACAAAGCATGAATAAAAAAAATGATGATCCACTTCGTGATGGTGAACCACGGAGAAAAGTAACGCCCTGGCCTTACTGCTTTACAGTACTAATGATATTGGCGCACACTGCACCATGGGAGATATAGCTTTCCAGTATTCTGGACGCTGTGGATTCGTAGATCAAAGATGAACTTGACAGAAAGACTAAGTCTGCACAACGCAACCTGTGTATCCTTGATGCTGTAAAACTGTAAGAGCTGAGCAGTTCTAAAGGCAGCTCTGGACAAGCTTAATGCCTGTCACCACAAGTACCTCAAGAGTATCACTGTAGCCATTGTCATTGATGCACTACACAAAATGTGTCTATATAAGTCGACCACCAGATATGGCCCATGTTTGGTCATGTGTTAAAGATTCCAGAAGACACACCCATGTATAGAACCTTGGAATGCGCCCTAGGGTGAGGCTGTAAATATACAGCCAGGGAAAGATTTCATTGCCTAAATCAGTTAAGGGTGCTGCGAGGTGACCTTAAGAAAACAGGACTCAGTACACACAGATGAAGAACGATATGAAGAAGCTAAATATTTTAGCTAAGGACAAGATACAGTTGTCAAAGGCGAAGAAGGACTGGTTGCGACTATATGATATTTCTATTACCACAGCCACAGAATGCAATAATTATACATGATACAGTAATGATATTGACTATATAACTTCATCGATATGCTTCAATATTGATCTAATTTAACAGAAATTGTGTGCAGAAGGAGAACATTAAATTTAATTTACAGTACCCTTGATGTTGATCATGTCTCTTTAATTACAGTTATGGATTGTAAAGTTTATAAATTGCACTGGTTCCCTAACAATCTGCATTGGCCTAAGTTTTATTTGCTACGATGATTTCACATATATGTCCTCACACACTGGCTCATATGAATCTGAAATTATTCCATTTCATCCTATATCATCAATTTGACATTTACCAGAATGATTATCTCCAAACACATATAACCGAAAGACACATTATTGGTTTCTCTCATTTCAATACATCGGTTTATCATTCCTCAAACATAATCATGCAATGAGAAAAAGAACAAAGAAACATTTGTCCAATACCCACCTTAGAGCGGCTTAGAGCTCTTACGACAAAATTATGCCAGAATTGCACACTTCTTCGGGCCAACATGGGTAAGCTTTCACCCAAGTTTGGTGAGGATCGCTCTGGTAGAACCAGAATTATCGGGAAAAAATATTTCAGAAAAATAACAGAAAGGATGAGGGAAAGAAGAAGACGAAGAAGAAGAAGAAGAAGAAAAAGAAGGAGGAGGAGGAGGAGGACAAGGAAGATGAGGAGCAGGAAGAAGAGAAGAAGGAGATGATGATGATGATGATAATGATGATGATGATGATGATGATGATGATGATGATGATGATGATGATGATGATGATGATAAGGAGAAGAAGAAACAGAAGAAGAAGAAGATGATGATTATGATGTTGATGATGATGCTGCTGATGATGCTGCTGCCGATTTTATATGATGTCTTTCTACTGTCATCAGTGTTGTGCCCTTCAGTGATGCAATACATGATATTGATATATGCTATATCTTCGATCATTTATTTAAACTTTAGTTCTACATTGTCCATAGTCATGAAACTGACAATATCCGTGTTAATATGGTAGCCGAGGGGCCACTATTTTTATCAGGAAGATAAATAAATAACAAATATTTACGAAGACTGATTGTCTTGCTGAGTCGTGTTTACATATCCCAAACTCTTCTCTGGAATCGATAATCTTTCCTTTTCGAAAACCTGACTTCCTTCCTGTCTCTTAGCTTTAATTAGATTAGCGATTCAAGCGGAAATGTCATTCTAGGTACTGTCTGTTGTATCTAGAAGACGCATTCGACTACTTCCTTGAGAATCATATGACAATCAAATTGATCATAGTCATCTAGCATTGCTGGATTCAAGTGAGGCAGGGGTGTGGAAAGCGCAATGAATATTGTACAAAGAGGTATAGTGAAGGTTGAGGCTCACAGGCACAACACACAATAATAAAGGTTGTTAATATGTTAATGTGTGGAATAGGCTATAGCATACATTAAACCAAAACGAATACTCCAGTCACCAAGGGATCTTAGAAAGGCGAAGATAGTCTAAGATGGCAACAACTAAATGTCAAATATGTCACAACATAATGCCACTTATAGTTCGCCTTGGGAAGACCACAGATTGTGAGATCTCAGTATTTCTTGAAGATCATCTTAATCATTTCGAAGATATTCACAATAGGAACATTCTCCTCTTGACAGACGTTCTCTCCAGGGTAGATGTTCTGTTCTGGACAGCATATCTCCTCTGCCCATACAGATGTTCTCATTTGGTCTGGTATTCTCCTGTCAGCAGACAATCCCCTCTGGGCAGAAAATCTCCTACGGTCAGATGTTCCCTCCGGGCAGATAATCTCCTCTTGGCAGACATTCGCATGTGTGTAGATGTTCTCCTCTTTGCAGGTGCTCGCCTCTCAGCAGATTGCTTGAGGACAGACGTTCTCATATGGAAATATGCTCTCCTCTGGGCAGACGCTCTCCTGTGAACATACGTTCTCCTCTAGTCAGACGCCATCCTCTGGGCAGATGCTCTCCTGTGAACAGACATTTTCCAGTGGACAGACGCTCTCCTGTGAACGGATGTTCTCCTTTGGGCAGACGTTATCCTCTGGCAGACGTTCTCCTCTGTCAGACGCTCTCCTCTGGGCAGATGATGTCCTGTTGGCAGACGTCTCCTCTAGGCAGACACCCTCCTCTGGGTAGATGCTCTCCTGTGAACAGACGCACTCCTATTGGCAGACGCTATCCTGTGAACAAACGTTCCCCTTTGGACATATGCTCTCCTCTCGGCAGATGCTCTCCTCTGGGCAGCCGCTCTCCTGTGGGTAGACGCTGTACTGTGAACAGACGTTCTCCACTGGGCGTACGCTCTCCTCTGGGCAGATGCTCTCCTGTGGGCTGATGCTCTCCTGCAGGCAACCGCACTCCTCTGAGCAGACGTTCTCCTCTGGCAAGCCATTCTCATATGGAAAGACTTTCTCCTCTGGGCAAATGTTCTCTGGGCAGATATTCTCCTGTTGTCAGATGACAACTACGTACATACGACATTAACTATGTACCTTATACATTTACATCCTGAATTCTCTGACACTTTGTTTCAAGCAATATAAGTATTAAATAAACTGAACATCTTGTTAAACAACTTGACTGAAAACTACCACAATCAAGATCGACGTTCAATGGAATTCTTTTTAAAATTTCTCAATAGTTGTGTAGCTAAAACTTATTTAATTCTAAATTACTAAAACTATTAACTTTAAGCTCAGGGGTAGAATGAGTTGGTGTTAGCCTCTCTTCATCTACTGTGTGCTAAGAATTGTGAATATTGAATGACAAAACTTCGACGTATGATGCGATTACAGAGGATGAAGTTAAATATGCCTCCATGGTAGAAAAGCTGGCATATAACAGATACTTGAATTAAAGTAAATAGACATTAACAGGTCATCGAGAAGGCAAACAACTATGCGTTCCAGAGAACAATTCAGATTATCTAGGCTTATGCACATACAATCGAGCAGATTTCTTGTCATAAATACTGAGTAATAGTTAAACATTTCATTTGAATATTAATTTAATACGAGACAAACAAAGCTCCAAGTCGTTACTGGTTCATATGAATATATTGTTCCATCAGTTGTTAGAATTAGAGAGTCGGATAACCGTCTTCAGGGTGCTCACGCCATGGCTTCAGTTGAGAAAACAATCATACATGGGTTTTGACCAACATTTTCAAATGTCGTTAAACACATTATTTTCCAGAAACTTCACACTGGCAAGAACCCTCACCGACATGGCATCGTGGGTCAAGAATCCAAGGATGCTACATATAAATTATACAAGGGCCCCCACCCCACCCCCTCTATGCAACATAAAAGTCAGTAACAGTAATGATTAGCTTTAAATATTAAAAATATTCCGACAAGCGCTCATGTATTGTTGTATCTTGATAATACATGTTACTGGGCCGATACTGTGGATATACTGGGCTAATGTGGTCCGGTATTGGCCCAGTATGCACTTCGGCCCAGTAACCGACATTATATGTTTATAACCAAATCTTGTGATATCGACGAAACAAAAGCAATGTATCCAACTACTGTCTCGCAGGCGATCTCATGATAAAAGAGATGCTGCTATTATTAGCAGACTGTGGTATTCTAGAAAATTGTGAAATCTGGACTCGCTCAAGTGGATATTTGAGGATAAATGATTGTCTGTGTCTGTTTTTCTCTCTCCGCTGGAGGCTGCATGCAGATCGCAGAGTAGCATCAAGTTGAATGTTTGGTCACCAATCATCAATTGTTTGGATTTGAATGATAATTATGGACGTTTATTATGAATTTCTTTTATAGCCCTGTAGGTTGACAGACTTTAACAGGGCTTTTTCGAGTTGATTATCTACGTTACAGACATGTGATATTGGCCGTGAAATTGCTCCTAGTATGGATGTATCACCAATAACAGCACGCAATCTCCAAGATGCGCTCCTGTTCCCCTGAGACAGAATCGATGTTGCTATAGAAACCTCGGGGAATGGAGATGACAACCAACTATAAACATGATAGACACTAATTAGCAATTAATGTAGCACCTGTAATTCTATGTTAAAACTCATTTTCTCTGTGTAAAATACAGTGGAAATCATGCAATGGTTCCAAGCAGGAAATTCCTTTAAATCATTTCTGGCGTGTGAATGGAAATCTCATTCCGATTCTATCAGTCTACATGGAGCATGTTTATCCTGCACGATTGCCATTGATAATATGTTGTTTTATTATTAGCACACAATGACAGCCAGGACATAGATAACATACAACAATGTTCGTTGTTAAATCTGTGTGTGACTCTAGCTCACCATGAATAGCTATGAGAATGGTGAGAGACAATAATAATCAGTTTCTCTACGAGTAAGCAAGTTATTTTGAAAACCTATTCAATGTGTGCACATCTATATAGTTTCTCGATATTCTATAATTTCACAAAATTATCATTGATAGCAGAACCCAGCTTGAATTTGCAGTAACCAGACGTTATAAGAAACCTATACGCGGCTGTTTGATCGTCTGTGAAATTGCTGCCTTCTGCTAGGAAATATTATAATGTGAATTGGTGTATATGTCGACCAGCAAGAAAATTAAGATGTGTTCCCAAGTATGAGAATCTGGAAATTTACCTGATTACAATTGCCTTCCAGTTGAGACTGGTCTAGGCCTAGTTGTGTCTGGAATTCATCACGCAAACAACACACACACCCCGCCGATGCCGTCGACGAAGCCACAAATCAGATGCTCACGATTATGACTGGCAACCTCCAATATCTCTACATCGAAATTAAACTCCCTTTTCTTTCTAATCGCATTCGAAATTAATCAGATTTATTTTGGCGAGAATCAATCTGTGTCTCACAATGCCATGATTGCTTCTATTTATATAAACTGCTTGAAAAGACATCCCATTCTCCCAACTTTTGCTTTATCAGACATTCTCGCGAAGCTGAATTCAATACAGACCTATATGAACCATTGCGAATGCTGTTAAGTAGAAAACTCTTTGGTCAAAGTTGTTGATGTCTGAGATAATAATCGACAGCTGTATGTGAACATCTCAGAGCGTAAAGAATCTTGTAGAAATCTCACACTTTATGTCAGACAGAAGGCGGACGTTATAGCTATAAATATCCAGCAGCTGAATCACATACTGTGTTTGACAAACAAAGCCATATTTTAAACACAGGTAGTAAACACTCCATTAAAAGGAAAATTTGTCTCATTTTATACTCTTGGAATGGATATGTTTCTGTTTGTCAATAATCTTAGGAACCATACTGTCCAGTTCAAGACTAGTCCACGGGACACATTTAAGTGGATGACTTATGGGGCACAAATAACATATCACGAAAGCCAGGTAGTCATAGTACACACGCTACTGTCTCTCTTAACCGACTCGCTGCTGCAAGCCACCAGGTAATAATCTCAATCTGCAATAACTCTCGACATGTTGAATATAATGAAAACAATTTGACTGAAACCTTCAAACAAATTGTTTACAAAATATTCAGTATGTCAAGAGTTAAACACAATGAAAATGTAATCTGCAGAAATTAAACAGGTAGATAGCTAAATGCAGACAACACCTGCCTTCTGAAACGTTGATTTAAAACATCACACCTGTGGCAGTAAAGAGGCGGTAAAGGGGAAAGACTGCTAGATGTTTTATAAGGTGACAATTATGATTCTAATTATTCTAAGCCAATGTCTCATATACCATTTTAATCATGGCAATTCTTTACTCTCCGCTTTTATACTCGGTCAGGATGAGCTGTCTACCATCGACAATGTTACAGGATGGCCATTGGTGTCTGAATACAGCTTTTATTGTCATTGCCAGCTTTTAGTGGAAAACCATAGGTTTTTTTTTATAGGCTTTCACTATTCGAACATTACTGAAAGGTGATTAAATGCGTGGTCATGAAAATGTCTATCGGCAACAAAATCCAGTTCTATTCCCAAGTCTGAGTAGCTGATAATTGCTTCAAGAGTATCTAGTTGATTAGATGTGTGCCGAGTCGACCCTGACAATGATTGCCGATTCAAAAAATTCTGATGTCTTCACAGATTTCTTGGATACGACACTCTCGACCATAACTGACAGCCTGTGACATTTCTGCACCAACGGTTTATGTCCTTTTCATTCGAAATGCGATTTGTTTTCGTGAAAATCATTCCATTCCACGCAGGCCTGCAACCATGTCATGATTGTTGCTACTATGTATTATTCTAAGACATAAAACGTCCACTTCTCCAATCATCTGCTTCATCATGCAATCCCTGAACATCAACAATCGTTGTGAATAATGCCGGCTGAATTAGAATGAAGGTATAAGAGGAAAGAATCAATAAAGCAACATTGAAGTGACACAGAACAGGATCAACTCTATCAGGAGTAAATGTAAAGTTCTAATAAAGAGGTGGTCAATTATTGCTGTTCCAGTAGTCAGTTCTTTTCCAAGAAGCAGTTGAGAATGTGTAAGCTGTAGCAATACCAATATTCCTGGATCTTCATCTAGGGAACATTAAATTATTATGGCATACACAATTTGATAATATAATGTTAAATGTGGCTGACATCAATGTAGAAATGTATTTTGATATGGGGTAGGGCTAAACTATGGGTGGGGCTATCGACAGTCCAGCTGTTCCTACGCATATGGCTGACATTATCGGACTCCAGGCAGCAGATATGTCTAGCAGTGTTAGACTGTTGGCACGAGTTGTGGCTGATGGTATCGGACTGTAGGCAGGAGTTGTGGCTCGCAGTGGTAGACTATAGGAATGAGGTGTTACTAGAACTTGTATGATGCAGCTGAACCGCAAAAGGAGCTTGGCAAACTATATGCCATCCAGTCCAATACATTATCAAGAGTAATTAGAAATAGCAGACCCTCGCCCTTTCGTTTGTGTCACATTGTAAAGAGTTTTTAGTATTTTTCAGATTTCACACTTTTAATCTTTCTTGTTTTCCAGCTTGTTTCGGATCATGCCATCAGTCCCGGAATCCAAGTGTACGGTCTTCCTCTTTCTGATGTTAAAATTTGAGCAAAATCAGACCAGTATTTTAGACGAATTGGTTCATTATTTTCTTCAGATACAGATCCAGACAGGCAGGCAGGCAGGAAGGCAGGCATACAGGCAAGTAGAACGTAATGCCCTCTTTTCCTTAGGAGTGAGGGTATTAAAGCTTTAAAATTGACAGATTTCAAACATGTTTGATATCAGATAATTCATGGCCACATGGCAAACGTTAACCTTTTGATGCAGTAGTCAAGCATTAATAGACATGATTTAGTACAGTTATAAACGAGAGAAGTTGAAAGTGAAAACGCCATAGCGTCTAGGCCTTATTGATAAACCATTGCAAACGTCCTTAAACACATTATTTCCCAGATGCTTCACACTGGTAAGAGCCTTTACCGATATGACATTGTGGCTACGCGGCCAAGAATCCAAGTCCGTTACATATAAATTATGCAACATCACGTCTTCAGCAAAAGATAAAAGTCAATAACAGTAATTATTAGCTTTAAGTATAAGAATGCACAATGAATGAGCGCTCGTATTTCGTGTTTCGCATGACCAAATCTAGTGATATTGGCGAAACAACAGTAGCATATCCAACTACTGTCTTGCAAGCTAGATTTTTATTAGGCATTTCCTTTATGACCGCACAGGTTGACATACTTTGATGTTTTCTTTCGAGTTGATTTTATAAGTTACTGGCATGTGATATTGACCATGTAATTGTACCCAGTACGGTTATGTATCATCAGTAACGGTATGCACTCTCTGAGATGCCTCCATCTCCCCAGGGACAGAATAAAAAAACCTATGGGAATGGGGGCGATTACAGGTTATAAACACGCTCACCCAGTAATTATATTTCTTAATCTGTTTCTTGTCTAAAATAGCGCATACATCTTTTCATACTTCCAAGAACAAAATTCTTTTAAATCATTGCTGCCATTTAAATGAAGATGATACTCATATTCTGTTTACCCGCAACACCTGAACATTTAGTCGATACATAGACCTCTTGGCTGCTGAATGGTTGAGGATTAGCTACAAACTTCGTCCACAACTAGAACTGGTTCCGGTTCATGTCACCATAACAAGTAATAACAAGCCATTCGTTCTTTCCTCTGTTCGACGTTTGCCAAATTGCATGCTTGAAATCAATAACAATCTACAACAATGGTTCCACATGTCAAACAAAGAAACACGTAATTATTAATAATAATTGCAGGTAGCAGGATCTTTGCAATGTTTCCCACAAGCGCTCATGCAATAAACCATAAACTGGTAGCTCTTAGTCATAAATCATTCTATAGTTAAATTATGAATGAACAATACTATTAACAGAGCGAGTAGCTTGTCATGATTTTTTGTCGAGAAAATAACTTTGGATGAGCATGAAAATGCGTGATTTTCCCTTTTCAGTGAATATGTGAGCATGCAGAAATGTACACAAAAAATATATTTAAACTAGGCCTATAGCTTGTCTTTTATAAATTGCAAAGGCACAAATATATACTTCAGCAGATTTACTTATAAACACTAAATAAATTTACTATCGTCACAATGTATCAGAATATTGAATAAGTAAATCATATATTGCTACTCAGACTAATTGAGTCAACATGAAAAGAGCCCAAATTGCACTATACAAAGCGAAAACTGATAACATATCATGAACATTACTGCTTCAAAAAACGGATAAAGCAAAAAGAAATTATATTGAATTAAATATAAACAGATATTGCACAAAAATGTTGATATGTAGATGGAAAAAATCTGGACATATGACAAGATCTCCGGAAATTTAGAGGCCTGTTAAAAATGTGTATTGTTTTAGATAAATCTAGAGAGATGGTCGCCCTCGAATGTAATCGGTTTATCAGGAAAATCACATAATAATGCATCAACCTCTCAAGAGGGAGAGAGAGAGAGAGAGAGAGAGAGAGAGAGAGAGAGAGAGAGAGAGAGAGAGAGAGAGAGAGAAACACACGTGTCATGC